>CM067376.1:241044851-241126545 GCA_034510155.1 Eucriotettix oculatus | reverse complement strand
AAACGACTACGAACGACGGTCCAGAAGAATTGGTTTCAATCTTCTTTTACTTTAGATCATTGACCAAAATATCTTAAAAATTCAAAAGCACCAATTTTAAAAGTATCCCATTTCTCCAAAATATCGACATGCTTATATCGATATATGCAATACTTGACGTGTACGTCGTTATTGTAATTATCGACTTTTAAGATCTATAGGTAACGTGTTTTAAAAGTTGTATGTCTCCTAAATTTCTTAACTTATTAATCTAGTAAAACTTTTACTTAATTTTCCAAAATCTCATCTTCTTTCCTTGCTTCATATCATGTTTGTAGTTACATACCTACGTATATTAACTCATACGTTGTCTGTGACGTCATCATGGAGCAAGCACAAGCCTATACTCCGTAAACTGCGACATTCTGTTATAATTCCGGACGTGAATCTCTCATTTCTTTCATAGAACTAATATTTCAAGACTTATCTTGTGTATTGACATGTGTCTATCGTTATTTTCGTGTTTTTTTATAATAAAACATTAGTTTCACAAACTAACTGTATTTACCCCGGCGTAAATATCTGCAAAAACAACACAAACGTATTTGATTTTTATAGTACCGCTCCCATAATTAGAACAATTAGACGAGTTTATTTTTGTATTGTTATGTATTATTGAGACGACCCAAATTAAGCTCTTATAGAGGGAACATGTTACAGTATTTTCTAGCACGACACACGTTGCAAATATTATAATAATTTTTGGAAAAAATTAATGAATGAACAATTATAGATTATTAATTTCTTACAGCATGAATACCGTGAATAAAATAGTAATATTTAATCAAAAAAGGAATGTTTTGCGGAATATTTTATTTATAAATTTTTATTCTCAATCGAGCAGTCTATAACAACGTGACTTCCATGACTTTCTTCTATTGTATTACATTGTTTAGCATGGCATTGTTTTCATCTTTATCTGAAGTCCTCTTCAACTTGTTCAATTGCTCTTGTAATATTTATTTCTCCCTAAAGAGATGCTAATATCTTTCTCCACGCCTTTATTTTATCGTATAATTAATTTTTTATTACTTATAAATCGTCAGGATTTCCTTCAATGCATACTGTTCCTGCACGAAGTTGCATTATCTATTGCACGACTGCGGTATCAGTTCGTCCACTAATTTGTGCCTGTTTCTTGCAATGAGTTTAACTGCATTTATCTTTCCAGAAATGCCGGGAAGCTTCTGGTTTTAAATTACGGCTAGTCTTTGATGTGTAATTCGGTAGTTTTAGACGCATTGTTATTTGGACTCTATCCTCAGAAAAGTGCGCAGAACACGTGCAGGCTGAAAATAGCGAATTTCGAATATACTTAATAATAATATGAATGAAAGTATTTTTCTACATAATTATAGTTTTTACTTACATATTAATCATATCTTTTCTATGGCAATCATTGTTCCACGTTGTACATTAATTAGCATCTTTCGGAAATGAAAAAAAGTTGATGCCCGTTCCTTTAGTTTTAGTGTTACAATTTGTTCCACCAAAAACAGCGCACAATAGCATTATATATTCATTAAATACATATACACATTGTATTCAACGTAAAACAGTTTTCTTCAACCAACAAACAACTATGCAGGAAAAAATCTAAAGGGAAAACTTCGCTGCATTCGACAAATTCGTCTACGACGTGACGTCATGTACAGAAGACACTCAAATACGTTCGACATCTGTCTCACCAGTATACTTACATAATGACTGAGACTAATTAAAACCTATGCAGTTGTATAAAAAAATACAAATAATTATTCTATTTTTACAAATGGTCAGATATATGCAACAAAATGCCCCCATTAATAAAATATAGTAAATTTAGAAGGTAAGAATGAAAAAGTTGACCGGACCCAGGACCCGAACCCAATACCTTCCGTCTCCAGGCGAGTTCCTTACCACTGAGGTAGTCGAAGTCAACGTCCCAAGGACCAATCCAACATACCTCAATTCCAGTAAACCTAAGCTAGGCTCACCTTCAATTAACTAATCACATTCTTCACAACCTAATTTCTATAAATTTAGTGAAGAAATTACATTGTGTAAATTGATCGAAGGTACACGGGATTCACGTTAAATGCTTCAATTGAAGTTATAGAGCGTATAGCTAAATTCAGAACAAAGACAAGAATGGAGAAATGCCCTTTCCGGGTGGGCGCTGCCGTTGAGTCATTCTTGTCTTCTAAACTTAGCTGTACGCTCTTTATCTCTACTTAAAAAATGAAGCATTACTTCTCCTCTTACAATATAGTAATAAGTCAAATTGTTGGAAGTATTAGGAAAAATTAAAACGCCAAGACGCTCAGTAATGCAAGTAAAAACCGATATTATATTACCTGCAATTTGTAATTACTTTTAGCTGTATTATAAATGTTGTGGTATTCAGTCCTAAAACTTGTCTGACTCAACCCTCCATGCTAACTTATCTTGCGCAAGTCTTTTCATTCCCGCATAACTACCATATCCTACAATTTCCCTCATCTACTTAGCGTATTCCATCCTTTGCCTCCCTATTATATTCTCACCGCACAGACTTCCTTCTAATGCTAATTTTACAAGAACCTCATTGCTCAAAACGCGGCCCATTAATCTATCCCTTCTATTGGTCAACGACCTCCATATTGTTCGCTTTTCCCCTATTCTGTTCAGAACTTCCTCGTTAGTGATTCTATCCACCCATCTGATTTTCAGCATTCTCCTATAACACCACATTTCAAATGCTTCCATTCTTTTCCTTTCCGCAGCTCCTATCGTCCACGTTTCGCACGCATAATATTATTTTAAATAAATAATGTGACTGTACCCACTAGTATATTGCCTACTCCGGTGACGACAATAAATGTGTCATTAAATTAGGAATCTCTGATGTAGAAATATGTGTGGCCAATTATAATCTGAAAGATGTAGAATCGCATAAAACCCATCTGATTTCCTCCCAAAATTGTGTCGTCTCTCAAAATGCTGTAACTCGCATTTTATCTCTAGAATTTTAATTTGCATCCTTAATTCGTTTCTCCAGTTTTTACTTAGTAATTATTGTTCTGTAGTGCATATTTCAGCCTACTGTTTCCTGCTTTTCTACTACTTATGTTTCACTTAAATCTCTTGTGACGATGTATTTCTGTATGGCTGTGGACGTACTGTGTGCTAGGAGGATCTAGTGGAGTCTGTACAGAGGACGGGGCGCGACGCTCCTGACTGTGTGGTGCTGACCAGCGTTCGCCAGGATCCGGGCGACAGGTCCCAGGACATGACCGGGATCCGCATCATTCCCCAACAGCACGACTTCGTGCCCCCCAGCAGCAACGACTTTAGCGTCGTGGTGCCCGACATTTTCAATGGCCTCTACGGCGGCAATCGCTACGGAGTGCCCAGTCCCGACTACACGCCGCCGTCCTTGAAAGACACGGGCGTGTATCCCGTCGAGGGCAGCTACGGCTACGGGACGCCGTCGCCCAACAGCTTCCTGCCTCCATCGCTCACGGCCTTCAACGACGTGGGGGTCCAGAAACCGGCTGTCGACGGCAACGGCAACGGCAACGGCGACGTCATCAAGACGTACCAGGTGTCGACCAACATGCGCAAGCAAGAGTCTTACGATCACCACGCGTTCGCCATGGAGCGTGGCCCAGGAGTTTCCTGGAGGTACGGCGTGTCCACCAGCGGCAACGCTCCTGCTGTCGGGGACAACAACGGCTACGAGACCAGCGCCAATGACGTCGACCAGAAGTTCGTGAACCATGCGCCGTCATCAGCCGCATCCGTCTACACGCTCCTCGTCTCGGCGATCTTCGCTGCTATGCGCCTCTAACTTACCCTGGACTCTAATTTATTAGCTGTATTTATTTCACGTTGATTTTGACGCGGGCTCTTGTTATGTCTGTTGCGAGTTTGTAATTAGTTGTTAATTTATTGATGTTAAAGTTTTAGAGTGCTACGTCTGATATTCAGTTACCACTTCGTAAGAACTTGTATCTGTTGCTTCATTTTCAAAAAAAATATATAAAGCAAATCCGCATCTCATGAAGTTTTACTGTTACTTCCGTAAGAAGAAAATAACCAAAATTTTATCACTAAAATTATCCACATATTACTTAATAACCTACGTCACCAAAATAGTCCCTGTACATAATATAAAATCTTCTTTCAAGTATTTCTGAAGGAATGAATCTGTTAGCTGTATGAGACTCCCATGTCGTGTGCTACTTGACTAAAAATCTATATTAAGCTCTTAAATATTAAGAAAACCATCATCCAAAAAGGCCATATTTAAAAAAAGAGATTAACTTGGTGTTTAAAGCTACATACTGATATATTACTTATTCTATTTAAATTCATGTAACTTAGTTGTCATTAATTCCTGTTAAAGTATTCATTTTCTTTTAATACAATTTTAGCTAAGTCTGTTTAAGGAAATCGTAACGTATTATATCATGTAGCAGACGTGTGCAACATTTAATAAATCTGTAACAGTCTTTGAAATTTACGTCATCTATTTATTTAGTGAAAAATAGGTCATAGATGATTATGTTCTAAGGAACGAAGGTTACTGTTTTATCATTATGAAATGTGAAAAAACTTTTCACACAGTAAATTGATGACGTAAATTTCAAAGCTTTTTACTGATTTCGAAAATGTCTATCATAAACATACACACACACATATACGAACCGATTATGCTCATTACATTACGTCACGAGGAATTTGTTTCTTTGCATACCCGTGAAAATTGAATGCGACGTGGTTGAAAAATCTATTGTCATCATCAATACAGGATAACATATTTAATTTTAAAGTTCTTTAAAGATTATATTGTTATAAATAATATTTTATAAAATCCCTACTCAAATAACTAATTATTAATGTATTAAAATAAATTTAATAGTCCGACTATCAAAATTGGTCATTGTTGTGTATGTGATTTTTATATGCTACCTTTATTTTGCAGATATTAATGTATTTTTTATAAACTAGCTTTTTCGCTCATATTAAAAAAATTGTTTTCTATGTATACAGCGAGTGGATAATATTGTACAACTATTAAGCTAATTTGAAGTCAACGCTATATAATTACCTTGATGAGTTGTAATATGTCAAACACACACAGAAATTGTAGATAAGATTAATAAATTAACACGGATAATATGAACCGTAAATGAATTATTTAGCAGAATATAAGAATTTTATAAAACAGACTTTGACTCTTGTACGGTTAAGTAGGGAACAAATTGAAGTTTGCATTCTCATAAAAAGTCTGTCAGACGGTTATTTATATGTTGATATACAAAAATATAGCATCATCTCCTCCGCCCCCAAATTCACCTTTATGAATGCCTATGGGAGTTTTGTTCGCTTGCATTTCTTCTCTTGATTGACTGCAGGACTCACCTGACTCCATCGTACTCTCTCTGGTTTTTTCAAACTTTACACATGCCGAGGCACCTTCACCTATTTTATGAGGCGTATGTACTGGGGTCTAAGGCCTTAGACATACGTTAAGAGCTGTCCGCTGATACCATTGGATCAGTCAGCCAACTGCCTTCTAAAACTGGTGGAAACACAGAAAAGGGAATGCTACGATCCCACAGAAAACTCGTCTCCCGTCATTCGGAAGGGCGTGAGAATAGTACCCAATTCCCGACCTGATGCAGGTTTTATAGGGTTTTCCCTGCATCTCTTTAGGCGAAACACAGGGTAGAATCCTTAAACCACAGCCCGCTGGCCCTAGTCAACCCTTGGCTACCTTGCTCTACCTTACACACACCCTCTTCGCAATTTCCTTCCTATGCTATTAAAGGAGAGTTGCCATTTACAGAATCACCCACATGTAGCCTATAATCCCATTATTATTAACACCTTTCCTGCATCCTGTATTTTAATTCCCTTCCCGTGATTTTACACTGGAGTTGCCACTTAAAGTAACTTGTCATTCTAAAAAAGACTCTCAATCCCATGGAATGAAGACTCAATTGAGAATTATGGTACATATATGAGAGGTTGCCAAATCCTGGAGCATGCGCCTTTGGACGATTAAAAATGGCTCATTTCATCCTTGAGCCTGTTTTTATTTCGGTCGAGAAATACCTTTACATAGTTAAAAAGCGTTGTACAGCTAAATATCTATTAGAATATATACAATAAATGGCCTACAGCCAGAAATAGAAGAATTTAATAACATTTCTGGCAAACAGACAGCTCAGATAATTCAAATTTCCAAGCTGATCTCGCTCTCAGTGCCTACAACTATAATTCAGAGTTATCTTCACTAAACGAGATGTAGCAGAATCACACTGGAAATTTCGTAGATTGGTGTCTCAGTAAACTGGCGAAATTGAAATTAATTTAAGCGCGTCAAAGTTATTTCTTTTCGTCTCCTAAGCGAAACACATTCTATGCTTATATCTATTTAACAACCCTAAACCATGAACGTAGGATTTTATAAAATATGCTCTTGTCATATGGCGCGTCTGAACTCGTCTCTCAAAATACTGGCGCTTTGTATGCAAAAGGTTGGCCACCCCTGGTATATATTATTAACAAGAGTAACGAAGTTACTTGATTTGTATAGTATGCACCACGGTATACATCATATGGAGAAAGTTTGAGCAGCCAACAAACTGTCCCCAAATGTGGTCGAGGATACTAAATCCCCATTTTCAGTCAACGGAAGCGAGTGATAAAAAGTCGTGAGTCCGACAAACCTAACCCTGAACCACATAAAGGCGAATGTAACTATAGCTAACGAACGCATAATAGTCATTGCATTACATTCTTTATCACTTCGTCTGCCACAATGTGGGCGATCACTTCTATTATTTTTAGAACATTTCCCTTTCAGGCAGGGCTTTTGTCACATAAGGAAGTAGAATTTTCGAGATGAAGAAATATTATCCTCTCTCAGATATTTTACCTCGATCTTAAGCGTCTGTTCAGCGTTTAACTATTTAATGCATCCGTGGTCGGCCATTACCTCCAGTCCAGTACTAATGTAAGGATTAAGTTGCCTCATTTTAATATATATTATGGGATAACAGGCTACATGAGGGTGATCCTGAAACAAGCAACTCCCCTTTAATAGCATAGGAAAGGACTTGAAAAGGGGCGATGCAGAAGGTAGAGCAAGGTAACCAAGGGTTAACTAGGGCCCCGGGCTGTGGTTTAAGGATCTTACCCGGTGTTTCACCTAAAGAGATGCAGGGAAAACCCTAGAAAACGTGCATCAGGTAGGTCAGGCATTGGAAACTATTCTCACGCCCTTCCGAATGACGGGAAACGAGTTTGCTGTCGTCTGAAGGAAAAGAGGATTTTACGGCGTTATGGATCAGAAGATCGAGGTTTGTTGATTTACTGGAACCTCAGATATATAGACTATTATTGGTGTAGATATGAATTCAACCTGATATTTTGCATTAAGGTTTTCGGATAATTATAAAATTTTCCTGGTATGTTTCATACTCGAAAAGAGTCATCCAAACCCCGTGTTTATAAATGTGAGTTTATCATTGTTGGATTCAATGTAAATGTATTTGAGTAACAATACTAATTCAAGCATATCGCTGTACGGCCGTTTTTTGTGGGGGGTTTGTGAGATATATTTTGCAGAAATGGGAAGATGCTTCCGGCTGCTACAGTTCTGAGAGAAAGATGCCCTTGACTGAAGTACGGCTCATCACCTCTCAGCCTTGGTACGAGCAACGAGCAGGAGGGAGGACACGGCTACTTAACTACCTGAGGACACGCGCGCCTCCGCATTCGCACCATGGCTTGGAGGCAGGTGAGTCTTCCTTCCTTCATTCCTACGCGAGGAGCTTCATTACACATAATCATCTCATTAGTTTTACATAATATATATTCACGTCGTTTATCAAAGTCATGAAACTGAAATATGATACCAGGTCAATCGCACCGGAGCATTATTAACTAAAATATTTATTCATCGTAAATAATATAACAAATACAGGAAACTGAATTTCAATCATTTGGTAGAAAAACTTGATAATGAGGAAGTAGATGTCAGAACTAACAGGCATAAAAGTAAATCTGAATTCTTATTTTACAATAGTCTTGTACAGGGTTGAATTGCTACAATTACTACTACAGGGCAACTAAATTTTTGGCTGGTGTGCAACGCATTCAGGTGTAATTCCGTTGTATTCAAATCTGAAATTCCAGCGTATATCAGGAAGAAAGCGATTGTCCACCATTCGGTTGAAGTTTTCACACACTGAATGGATACTTGAAAAGTGAATTCAATGATCAATGTTCAGTAACCTCTGGAATCTGAAGAATGTGTACTTGGAAAGGAAGAGAAATTTTTAGTGAGAGTAGAACATATAAACAGTTCCAAATCGTAAGAAAGAACGTTAATGACTCACAATTTTGGATAGTAATTTTTCTAACAATTTGCTGTAGTATATAGAGTATTATTCATAGTTACGATGATGATATAAAAGAAGCGACTGTTTATTATGGCTGCAAACTGAAAATTTCAGGTTTTTCATAACTATGGTGTTCATTTCCAGGAATGTATATTTATGTGAGCAAATAAAAATTATAAAGCGATTTCACTACTTAAAATTACGTATGGATGGAATAGAACCTTCTTAAAGCACTGAAAGTATAAGGAGCTCGTTTAAAAAAGACTGAAAGTTATTGTGAAACACATTTGTTTCGTTTGATGTTCGAGTAAATCATTTACTGCTTATCTTTTATGTTTATTGTCACATCAACCGACGTGCTTATTAGTGACCGCGTTCACTTTACATTTATAATAAAATAATGCATAATTTATAATACTAAAGAAGGAAACGCTAGTAGAGATACATTACATATTATTAAGTAGGTTCAAGTCTTTTAAATAATTTATTATTGGGTTAATAAGTCGAGGTTCGTTGAGGTATTGCATGCAGTCGCCCGAAATACCTTAATCTCCTCTTTTTTGAAGCATATATGAACATTCATTTATTAGGTGCCGTGTTGTATGTGTAGAATTACATTTGCCGCCTGTGAAAGGGTTGGATTTAGTCATTATATGTTCAGGAGATAGTCTAGAATAACCAATTCTTAGACGGGCGAATATTGTTTGAATACGTCTTGTTTAAATTGCATTCGTAGGTTTGGATTTAATACACAATGCTCCTTACTTCATGGAGTTTAGTCTCTTTATATATCTATTAATTGTTCCAATTATCCTTGCTTTTGGCTTTTATACCTTTGATTAGGTTCTTCTCGGACACTGGCAGGTTAGATGGCTTTGTGCTGGATAACGCAGATTTATTACTTGTCTTAAATTGTGTTTTGTTAAGTTCTGCAATTTAAAATTATCACAGGAAATTATTTTCGAATATAAGTCTTTAATTTAGTACGCAGGAAATTAAGAGTTATGAAAACTTTTATTCACTTAAATTTTACAACTAGAATTAATAAGCTGGCATTCATTAAATAATTTTGATATATAACTAAATAGTAGTATAGGCATGTAACAAAAGTTTACAGTTACAAATAGAAACTACAATGAGATTGATTATAATTAAGTCGTCCGTGACGATGTAAAAATTCTATTTAAATTATTTTAAGGTAATTTATGCTTTATAAAATACCGAAAAAATAATCCAATAAAATATTAATCTGGATAAAAATAACCTATAATCTGTAAATCTACTTAATCCTAAAAGAATGGTTCAATTTACCAATGCAAAGAGACTAATTTTGGTTTGTGTAGCCAAAGTCGTGGAAGTTTGTACTGTATAGCAAAATATGAACACCTGTTTGATTTTAAATATATGGCTGGTATTATGAATTTCAGTGAAACTTAATTTAAGACAATGGACTTCATCGAATGACAACTTCCTTTCTTGTTGACATTTATTAATTGCTGTTATGGATAAATCAGGCTTCAAATTAACCATAAAAATAAATATTTTGGATTGCATGGATGGAATATTTAAAAAGCAGCTTTAAGATTTCATTTTTTATATTACAACTGTAAATGAAACATTAAAAATTATCGGTAAAAAAGAAAACGCATATTTCATGAAAATATACTGAAATT
Source organism: Eucriotettix oculatus (assembly GCA_034510155.1). Lineage (NCBI taxonomy): Eukaryota > Metazoa > Arthropoda > Insecta > Orthoptera > Tetrigidae > Eucriotettix > Eucriotettix oculatus. The sequence goes on along the minus strand of CM067376.1, from coordinate 241,116,455 downwards.
CTTTAAGTTAAGTTCTTATTGGGTTTGTATAATATGTATGTATATTAATCAAAATTATTACAGATACATTAGTAAATCATTAAAATTATTTTTATAATACACTTTTTGGTGGTCGTAGTAAAAATGAGGACACAGAATATTTGAAATGAATAAATTAGTTCGACTTAATATTCGTAATACTTTGTTTGTATGAATATTCTAATCAATTGGTTTCTCTTGTATGTGTTACAGGCCGATTTATCAACTTTCATCTTTGTGGTATTATTAGCGAGAAGCATAGTATGTATTACGATATCTCCTGTTCCTGTACCTGGTAAGTAAAATAGAAAAACATGGACGTTATGTCTAAAATATCTTAGTTATAGTTAAATTGATAAATCAATTGGTGATAATAAAGTTTTGAAGGAGTTTAAATTAATATTTTTTTCTTTGCATTTAATTAAAAAAAATAGTTTCCCATTCTATTTATGAATAATATTGTAAGAAATGAAAAGGTCCCAAATGTCGTATGGGACGTGGTTTGTCGTTACGTAAATAGTTGTAATTTATTAAGTGTTTATATGTAATTTAACTAATAGAATTGTTTAGTAAATGCCTCTGACTTAATTGACCAAAATATATTAAATAATATACTGTTAGATATTTGATTTATATGAAACGAAACGTTACACTTGAGAAGAATTGAATAAATACTTAGCATATTGTAGTTTTTTGCTGACCCCAAATTCTTGAATGTTAGAAAACTGAATCATGCTCTAGACGTGAAATTAACTATTACTATAACAAACAGTTTGAGAGTTTCTTGTTGGTTTCATCAATCTATCAATGTATGTACCATATGATTGATAATTCATTCACATTCCAATCGTACAATTTCGTCATGTATAATTAGTACCAAATTAATGTACGCACAGCTTCGGTGTCTGATAAATTCCGTAAACATTTTTACCGAAAATATAAGCTATCTCTCGACGCAAATACATAATGTTAAATGCTTCAAACCAGCGATTTTTTAGTAGACAAAGATCTTTTCCTGTAGTAGAAACACAAGATGTCTTGATGGTTCTAAAATTATTTAATTACTGCCACAATTTGTTATGTCTTCTTCGATATTAACTCTCTAATGACTCAGACAAATAATGTATGTTTATTATCTACGGTCGCCGAAATACATGAAGGCACGCACTGAGAGATCCCGCATCAAGATAATGCTCGCGATGTTCTTCGACTCTGAGTGACTTATCCATAACTAATTACTCCGCGGGGGAATCAGGTTAAATGTCGCTATGTACGTGGAAATACTGAAATGCCTACCTCCGTGGATCGTCTGCTACGGGCCCAATATGCCAAACAAGGCGACAGAACCCGGCTCCACGACGATGCCCGGCCACACACCGCCTGTCTGGTGCAGCAGTTCCTGGCCAGCAGGATAGTTGGGTGATTTAGTCACCCACACTTACCTGCACTCGACTGTTTCTTGTTTCCCAAATTGAAGTCAGATCACAAGGGCCACAGCTTTCCGGATATTTCAGACATCCAATATTTCTCTAAAGAAGAGTACACCAGCAGTTCCCATAAGTGCACCGTCAGTACTATTACGTGGCCATCTGTAGTATCTTTCACAAGATTCAGACAAAATAAATTTTTTCTAGGTGCCACTGGAGGTCTTATTATTTATGTGAATATGTGATTAATTTTCGTGATGAATTTTGTGTGGTGAAATCTGTATTTTTTCCGATTGGAAACGAATAACACTGGAGCCTATTATTTGAAGTTTACCACACAGTTCAAGGATAAAATGTTCCTTTTGTGTGTGTTATATCTTGACCAGTTCATTCAATCTGAACTGCTACAACCTCATTCAATTTATACAATTAGATCCCACTGTTTTCTGTTGCTGAGAAAATGGGGATATGCTAACTGAATTAGTAAATTAACAGAGACAACGTTCACAACAGTGTGGTGTTATTTAAATCTACATCAAACCTTTGAATAGGAAATTAGAGAACATATCAAATTATTAGTTTATTTGAATATTCTTTTAAATGCTTTAAAGTTGGAAAACATAACCTTAGTCAAGGAAATTGGAGTAATGTATCAATTAAAATGTTTTAAATATGATGGAGATAGTGAAATTAATAGCGCAACGAAATATATACCAGGATTTTTTAAACTGTTACTTGACAATAAATTATTTCTTAGAACGGGATTTAATTTCAAATTGACAAAATTCATCTGACTGTCATTCAAATATTATTGCTTTTGATAAAGGTTTGATTAATTATCGAAACCTTTAAGTTTCACTGGATATATTACTGTAAAACTATTTTCTTACATTTAAGTAGAGTTGGTCGGAAACAAATTAATAAATTTAAAGATTTAAAAAAAACGTTTCGTTTCTTTTCCAGAAACATTGTACTATTTCTTTTCATTCAGTAAATTGTTTCTGACATGTTCGTCGGTTTATTTAGTCAAATGATGTTAGATAAATATCATTATCAGAATTAAATTATTAGTATTAATTGATAAATTTCCTTGTGCATCCAGTTGAAACCCCAAGATCTCTTTCGCAGGGCCGAGCCAAGGTCATGGGAATGATTCTCGCTTTGTTTTCGCAGTACTGTGCATACTTCTTCTGTCTCAGACAGTTTATCCACGAACTATATCTCGAGCTTGATGTGCTACTGTGTATAATACCTACTTAAGATTAGCGTAGCAGATTTTATTACCATGAATAAACTAACAAGACAAAATCAGTCAGAAATTTAATTCGTGTTTATCAGTGCATATTGGGGCACTTTCCAAAGTACATTAGTCCGTAAATTCAAGGTTGCAATTAACCCTATAATCCTTTTAATCTATTTATATGTATCCTAAGACAATTCCAAGATGTGAAGGATCTACACTCCGAAAACAGAAGTTCGATTCTTGATCGTGAAATCGACTTTCACCGTAGCTGTATCAATGGTTTCTCTGCAGCTGAAAGCCAGGCCACTTGCGTTGAGCAATGTTTCCAGGTACTTAGAAATCTAATACATGTAACTGTAACTGGTCTACAATTCTGTTTACAAATAATTAATTAGGTTATTAAGAAATTTCAGCTTTATTGACCAGCTACCATTTACTAATTATCGTTATATAATTAACAGCCTTAGTCACTGTTATTCTTTCAGGAACACAACGCAAAATTAACATTTAAGTACCAAAATTAGAAAAAAATTATATATTTCCCATCATTATGAATTTTCTTGAAATAAATGTTTCATGTTAAACGTAACATTTCTATGTAGTTACTGAAGTTTTGAACATCCAATACTACGAAGGTAATTATATTTAATTAAAACGGCGATGATGGAATATCCTGATATTAGAAACTTTTCAATAAATGAATTTATAAAGCAAAAGTTTCGTCATTGGAAGTTTGCATGCAACTAACGGATCATTTACAAAGAATTACTAAATGGTAATGAATAAAACATTACCTGACTCATACAAATTTATCTACTGCTATAAAGTTAATTGCGTAGCTAATTAGAATGATAATTATAAGCGTGAGCAGATAACATCCAGGAAACCGACTAAATGCATTTAAATTTTTACTTTCTTGAATGTAAGATTCTCGGAATAATTTTACCGGCACTTGAAGACAAAAAATAATTTTTGTCTCTATAACCAATACTTCCGTAATACACGCTTTCGTTCATTTTATAGGTGAAACGAATCTCTTCTCATAATCTCACTTTTATAATTCTGTTAAATCTGCACCTTGGACCGTAATAATTTATAACTTAAACGTTTCATAATTAATATGCTGCACATTTAATTAAGAAATGTTATAAAGGACAAATTAGGTTAAGTTGCCACGAAATCCTATTTTCTTCAATTTCATACAAACCCCGAAAAATTATTCTATAGAGATGTTTATAATAATAAATATATAACTAAGCCTTACATGTCTAAGAAACGTACAAAAATCAGAATAAGTCTATTCAAGTTTTCATGCGTTTCCATTTCGTTAGAAAAATGGATTCAAAGCTAATTATTAAGATTCAAACGAGTGAGTCGCTAAATTATTTGCAAATGGAAATACGAAGGAAAGAAAGTAGAAAACGTGATATCTATTGACTTTGGCAATAAAATTATGATCATGAATATAATGTTTTATATGTTAAACGGCTGGTTTAGAAGTTCGCAAAATCCATTCCTCGGTGATGAATTCTCTAAATACAAAAGAAGCAAAAGGCGAATTGCATAGCAACAGTGATGTAGATTGCCATCATTAATCTATCATCAACAGAAAAAATTCTGTAAATAAATACTTTGAATAGATGTAGTCTTTTCAGGTTTCAATGGATGACCACACACGAGCAGATATTATCCACAGATCTGATCGGCCGACCAATCGAGCACAGATAGTAAACAACTTTGTTGGTAGAGGACAAATGTATTGCGCAAACGAGAATCTGCACAGATTCCGCGGCAGATTTCTTAAATCTGACAGATATCTGCCGCAATATCTGCTCGTGTGTGGTCACCCAATCAGGTTGTTGTGGTATTCAGTCCTATGACTGATTCCATGCCAATATATCCGGCGCAAGCCTTTTCATTTATACATAGCTACCACATGCTCCCTATATGCTTAGCGTATTCCATCCTTGGCATCTTCTGCTTTTACCCCAAACACTTTCCTCTAATGCTAATTTTACAATAGTCTATTAACCTATCCCTTTTCTTGATCAAAGTCCTGACAATTTTTCTCTCTTCTCCTATTCTGCTTAGAACTTCCTGGCTAGTGATTCTATACAACTATCTGTTTTTCAGTTTTCTCCTATAGCATCACACTTCGGAACTTCTATTCTCTTCCTTTCTGCACACCCTATCGTCCACGTTTCGCACATATATAACGAAACAATCCATATAAATATTTTTGGTAATGATTTCCTAATATTCAAACTTATATTAGCAGTAAGTAAATTCCTCTTTTTGTGAAAACCTTTCTTTCCTGTGCTATCCTACTCTTTATGTCTACCATACTTGTAACATCCCTAGTTATTATACTGCCCAAGTAACAGAATTTCTTAATTTCCTTCAAAATGTGCATTCCCAATCTAACATCCTCTGTTTCCCATACTACATTTCAGTAACTTCTTTTTCCCTTTGTTTATCCTTATATTGTACTCTTTCTTCAGGATCACGTACATGTCATTCGTTATATTTTTCAAGTCTCCCCTAATACTACAATATCCTGGGAAAAACTTAGAGTTTTTATATCTTCAACTTGCATTTTGATTTCCTTTCCATATTTATTTTTAATTTTCTTCATCGCCTCTTCTGTATATAAGTTAAAGAGCATAGGTGGCATACTGCATCCTTGTCTTTCTCCTTTCTTGATTTCTGATTCATTTGCTTGCCTTTCAATTCTAATTACTGCTGGCTGCCATCTGTTGAGGTTAAAAATAACTATTTAAAAATATTTTCAAAATCGTTAATAGTTTGTTATAGTTTACATTGTCAAAGGCTTTATCTAAATATAGAAATGCCACGAACGTAGGCCTGGTTTTTCTTACCGTGTCTTCTAAAATTAGACGCAAAGTTAAAATTTCTTCTCTCGTCCCTATATTGGGACAAAAGATAAATGAAACAAAGATATTTTTGAACTACCAAAGCATGAAGGAATGCGTCAACAATATATATTTTTTTATGAAAAGTTGCGGCAGACAATTTCCTTCTCTTCTGGACCACTTTGCATTGTTTCACCCTTTTGACGGAGACTTGAATGTGACTTTCAATTTGTTTATAATTTTTTTAAATGATACGTTTTGGTATTTATTTCTACCCTAATCAGGTCGTAAGTCTTCAAAGAAATTCAAGTAATTTAATAAACACTGCAAAATATTAAAATAATACATGTTGAAATTAAAAAAAATCAACATGATCAAATTGTAATTTTGAAATCAACATGTTTAATTTACCTAGTTTATTATTCGATTAAGATTATAAAATTAATAATATTCCAATAGTAACCCCTTCCGCCATCCAATTCTCGCCGGACGTGTTGCGTTTTCCCGCAACATGCTGCGGATACAGCGGGACGGGAAAACGCGTCCGCCCCGCACCCGTCCAAGTGTGGCATCTCGCACATGTGTTGTCTGATCCGCAGCGGGCTACCCGCACTCGCAACCCGCTCAAGTGTGTCACTTAACGGTGGGCTAACAGACTCTCGAGGTATCGTCCCCAGAAGCTGCTGGAGGGGATAGTAGCCGAATGCGTCCAGTCCAGATGCAAACTGCACGGCGCTTACCCCTAAAGCCATTGGAGACGCTTTCAATCCCACTTGTGTGGGCAACCATCTCACCTTCTTTGGCATGAGATGTGCAGGAGGGCTTTGCTCTGTTTCTCTTTTTTTGTTGGCATCCTTTGATGGGTGTCGCCATTAGTTTCACAGGGTGGTCACGAACCGTGAACATTCTCGGTTATGTGATAAATACTGGAACTTCAAAGGTATATATATTATATCGGGAAGCTTTTAAATGTTTTGTTGTTAATTTTATTATTATTATTATTGACGTATTGTACTGTAATCATAATATAATTTAATAAAAAAATAATTGAACTTTATCACAGTCTTAAATAAAGTAATTTTATCCGACTTAATAAAACACAAAGAATGGTTAAAAGTCAGAAAAGGCAATAATTAATTAAACTACGTTTCGTTTCCCAATTTTTTATTTCGGCTCCGCATTTTACATGAAATTTTTAAAAATTTAATTAAGGAACTGAGTACTTTCCTAAAGTTGGGGAACGAAACGTATTCTAATTAAATTATTCCATTTCCGAGTTTTGACCATTCTTTGTGTTTTATTCATGACAGTCTGATAAATAGATGTTGCATAATATGAGGTGTTTCATTCCAGTAATTTAAGAATTCGAGTCACTTGTGATTCAATAGCACACTTATTAATAATTTTTTGAACAAGAAGCACATGAAACATATCAGAAATAGCGCCTTACACCACAAGATTAACAGTAATCGGATACTAAGAAATCGTCCGGGGCTGCAGGAAGTTCGCAGACGTAAACAATCATTGGTATTTAAGAATTTCTTTTCCTAGAAGTTAGGTAAATAGGGAAAAAGTTGAAAATATGCATTCAATGTACCCGGCCCAAAAGCACTGCATAAATATTATTGTTCCATATGCGATTGTTGGAGACGAAGCTTTTGTCCCTTGCACGATAACTCGATGCAACTTTGACCAAGACGTTTAACTCTACACGATCTACCAAAACTGATATGTAACTATCGAATATCTCGATTTCCATGGACCAGTGACAATACTTCTAGAATTTTATGCTGTTATTTCAGAATGTACAGTTGTTACCACAAAACCTACAGGAAAAACAATTCATTATGTGCCTGAATATTATATAACATTTAAAGTACAGGAGAAGTATTTGCTACAGGTTAAAGAATGCTGATAATGCACTTCAATTACACATTGAAAACTCAATCCGTGCTAAAATAGATTCCGCTTATATTTGAGAAATGTTTAATAATTACTTCAACGGACCAGGGGAGTTGAAAGGCATCGTAAACATTAAAACATTAAATCTCTATGGTTAGTGATTTTACTTGAAGTCCTTATTTTATATAGGTTTAACTTTCAAATGACGTCCGTACCGTGGAGGAAAACGTTGGTGAACTGTTTGTCAACGCTATGACGGACGTAATCCAATTGTTAGCGCAAGTAGTTTTACGGACAACGCTTCCTAGGAAACCTTCCACATCCCCATCTAGCTACACAGCCAACGTTTCTGTGACGTCATCATCCCTTGCATTACGTCCGCTACTGACGGACAACGCTTTCCAGGAAACCATAGCTTAGCCTTGCAAGCGCGTTTTATCCCAATAGCAAAGTATGCTGTGTTTCTCTTTCGCTGGAATCCCCTTGTGGATTGTAGCATTAGTTTCTCGGGACTGCCTCGAACCGCGACCAGTGTCGGTTGTTGGAGAAATCGTACTAATACTGATTCTCCGGGCGGGGGAAGCCCAAGTACCACGGTTGATGTCGGCCTTGGCGTGACAGACACGTTTCTAGCTGCCTAGAGGGGGTTTCTCGAGACTCTATTTATGCGGCCATGGGCCTTACTTTGGAGTAGAGATTATTCCGAGTCGCTCTGTGCCGGGTCGCTCTTCTACTCACGATTCTAGAAAAGAGTCGTTCAAATGGGTTTTCTGGTCCTTCACATGCCAGACGTATATAAAAACATTTGCCCTTCTTTCTAAAAGAAGAAATAGAAAAAAGTGACGGTAATTATTTACCATTTCAAAACGTTTAGAGCAAAAAAATGCGTAAAATGTGCTGAAAACTTAATAGTGCTTACCAACTGCCTACCACGAAAAACATCTCTAATGTTTACAAAGTTTTCTCGGGCTTCCAACCGGGTGAAAACAATAGTTCCACGACGTTTCGGCAGCTGTCATTGCTCATCTTCAGATGGTAGCAATGACAGCTGCCGAAACGTCGTGGAACTACTGTGATTTCACCCTGTTGGAAGCCCGAGAAAACCTTGTAAATTACTTACACCGGGAAAGCCTTCATTCGATTATCTCTAATGTTATTCTACGTCAATTATGAAATGACATAAAAAACGCGAATAATGTTTTCAAACTCAAATACGAATGAATAATGTTTTCCTTTTGTGCATAAGTAAGTAGTGAATTGTAAATAACTTTGAAAACATTAGCCATATTATTTTCTTGGATTACCTCATGAACGTAACGGAATAAGGATTCAGTATATTATTTCACGTAAGTTTGCTTGAGTTTAGCCATGATTTCTTTGTCTGGTACAATATTTATTTATTAGTTACCTGTAAAAGTTTTTTGTATTTATTTAAAATGAATTAATCATGTTTATGTTTATAACGTTCATTTGGCACAACCGTATGTCTCCAGCTACTGAATGTGCAGAGCAACTCCTTCCATCACAACAGAGAGAGTCAGTATCGAAAAGCTCTTGCTCCGAAAAGAGTGGGGAGCGGAGAAATGTAGGATTGTTTAGTCCAGAGCGAGTCGAAAGGAAAGGCGATCAGAGCGGATCGTTGTCCAACTATGAACGAAAGTCATTCGCTACCTGGCCGCTCACCGGAGTGAGTCGTGGCACATCTCTACTAGGGAGCGATCATTCGGGATTGTAACCCACTGTTTCGGGGATTTAATGGGCAGCGGCCTGCTTCTCCGAGTAGCGCGGTCCTCCAGCGTGTAATCTGCTGCTTAGTCAGCGGCTGATCTTCCTACGTTTCAGGTCACTGATGCTGCCAACGTCAGTAACCTCTTGGCACAAGGCGTTATAAGGTCGCGGGGTCGCGGGACCGCGGTTCATATCCTTCTGGGGCTAGTGTACCCCTCTGGCTTTGGGGTCTAACCGGCCCTCCATGCCTCCCCCCACCATGACTATCTTAAGATTAACTAGGATCCGGGGGTTATAGATTAACTAGCATAACAGTTATTCGCCTAAACGTGATGCAGGGCAAACCATAGGAAAAATTTCAACAATCAGGTTGGGCCCTTAGGGATTTATCTTACGCCCTTCCAAATTACGTGACAGGAGTTTATTGTATGGTCGCAATATTCGCTCCTCAGTGTCTAAACCAGACCAGGAAAGAAACATATATCACATTCTGTCTTTTACAATTAAATATGTCCCAAAATAATTGAGAATGTTGCAATATACCATCCAAAAGTCACTTGACGCAACAAAATATTACATGCTGAAACACGAACAGCCACTTCAACTAAAACTTTTTACAAAATGGAAATATATATGTTACACGAAATATTTAAAAGAATTACGTAATTGAAATATATTTTTATATGTTGTGGTATTCAGTCCTAAGACTGGTCTGATGCAACCCACCATGCTAACCTATCTGCGCAACCTTTGCATAACGGCATAACTAGCACATCCTACATCATCCCTAATCTGCTTATCGTATTCCATACTTATTCTCCCTCTTCTGTTCTTACCCCACACACTTCCCTCTAATGTTAATTTTACAAGACCCTCGTGTCCTAAAACGTGGCCCATTAATCTATTCCTTCTCTTGGTCGACGTCCTGCATATTGTTCGCTCTTCCCCTAACCTGTTTAGAACTTCCTCGTTAGTGATTCTATCCACCCATCTGATTTTCTGCATTCTTCTAAAACAACACATTTCAAAGGTTTCTATTATTTTCCTTTCAGCAAATCCTATCGCCCATGTTTCGCACCCATATAACGCCACGCTTCATACGAAAATTTTTAACAACTATTTCCTAATATTCACACTTATATTACCCGCCAATTCCTCTTTTTCGTAAAATCCTTTATTGTCTGTGCTATACTACTCTTTATGTCTACTATACTTCTACCATCCTTAGTTTTTACGCTTCTCAAGTACCAGAATTCCGTACCTTCCGTCAAAATATCCCTTCACAATCTAACACCCGTTGTCATTCCACTGTTTGCCCTACTACACTCGTTTACCTTGGTTTTCCCTCTATTAATCGTCATATTGAACTCTTTCTCCAGTACTCCGTCTCATGCTATTGATTATGGTTTCCAAGTCGTCTTCTGATTCTCCTAATACTACAATATCATCGGCAAAGCGTAGGGTTTTTATTTATTATCCTTGCAGTATGATTCCTTTTCCATATTCCGTTTTAACTTTCTTTATCGCCTGTTCTATATATAAGTTAAACAGCATGGGCGACAGAGTGCATTCTTGACTTACTCCTCTCTTGATAATTGCTTTCTATTCTAGATCTTCTATTCTAATTACTTCTTCCTGTCTTCTGTAGAGGTTGTGTATAATCCTCCTTCTCGATATTTTATTCCAGTGCTCTTCAAGATCCTTAATAGTTTGTTCCATTTCACATTATCAAACGTTTTTACTAAATCTATAAATGCCCGTTTTTTCTTATCCTGTCTTCTAAAATATATTATGTGTTACACGAAATATTGAAATTAATTAAATAATTGAAATATGTATATTTATATGTTACACATAATATTTAACTCACAGGAAAGAGCGTTTTCCTAAAAAGTAGATACTTTAATGAAACTTGATATTTTTAAATATTAGGGCAAAATTTTATAATGGGTGAGAAAAAAAAGTAAAGCAATGTATTTAGTTCAATTCAATGTTTGTTAATAAGAAATAATAATACTCACTATAACATTAAATTTGTTACGGATAATGATTATGCCATTTTGTTGTATTGAATAAAAGGGAAAAAGGAGCAAGTATTGAGGAAATGTAGTATTTTTTAATCACATAATTCTGTCTGTAATTTGGCTTAATGATTGCATGAATCGAATTAATATAACTGAACACTGACATTATATATTTTATATTCTTTAGTTCATGTGCTCAAAATAACTAAACGATAACGAACATTCGTACTAAAGCTTCAATAAGAAAAAGTGATAATTAGTTTAACATAAAGCTGTTTTATATAGTTTTCACAGTGTGTATTATTTGTGTCACGTTACGGTTTCCATTTATATGATATATAACTTTGCATAGGACCATCGAGGACTGTACATTCACATTTTCTCTCACAAACTTAAGTTTATGCAGCCACTGATATGTCTCACATTCTTATGAATTGAATATTCTAAGAGGGTTTCTCTTATTTTCTGACTTGTTGATAGTTTCGCCAAGGCCTCGTAGCTACTTTAGAATAAAAGAAGTTTCTTCTACGACAGGCCGGGGAAAGCGTCTGGACCACGTCTCGCTCTGGTGATCAGCGAGACATCGCTGCTGTGTCCGAGGAGCGTCCTTCTTGTCTCGTTGGTTTTCTCTTCTGATATTCAATTTGCTGATTTGTTTACATTTCCACAGCGTTTTATTTTGCTTTTGTTACTGAAATTTACTAAATTAGTCGCAATTCTTAATCGTCGTTTGGTTCGCGTCTGGAGACCGAGAGAAAACCGCTTTCATTACTCCAGACGGACTCTACGAATTCAAAGTTATGCCGTTTGGGTTGTGTAATGCACCAGCAACATTCGAACGAATGATGGACAACTTGCTGCGCCACTTGAAATGGACTATGTGCCACGCAACAACGAAATTCACGTCGAACAGCAATATACGATTTTGTTTTATAAAATAAAAGTACATACAGTTCAAGAGAATTAGCTAAACGTGTGTCATGACGAAGCGCAGTGGACAACTCCACCAGTATTGTAGTGGGGGTAGACATAAACTCATTTTTATTCCTCACTTTGTTGAGATAAGTTGGTAGTGTAAAAGTAATTCTGAAAATATTGGCGCTAGAAAATATATTACTGTCAGTTCAGGGTGTTTTGTACGTCAGAAACGTATCCTAAAAATGTGGTAGGTAAGAAGTATAGCGTTTGTTAAAAAGATGTCGTCACATTCTCCATATCCCGTACAATTAATGCTCTTAACATTGATAGCAGCATTACGCATGGCCACTATGAAGGGTAGTACCTCCTCAAATGACAATACTCCCCTTTCCCTACTGAGCAATTAAACACGCCTTGTAGAATCTCACGAAATGTACTGTATTTCCGCAGTATTTATGATAAAACGCTTCGATTCAAATTTTGTATTAGTTTATTGAACACGTTTCCCGTTATTAAGTTTTGCGACCAGGAAAAGACTTTCCCCTCACCCTGTAATATTAACAGTCTAAGGAACTGCACATCTGTCAAGAATAATGTTCCTATCGGTACTTAAATTTCTATCGATCACAACAATCTTTAACGCTAACATGATTCTATCATCTCGCCAATAATTCACAAAAATTTTCTTATTCATATTTTGTGTGATTGCTTTTCTAAAATAATGTATCTAATCCTAAAGAAGAATAATTAGGAAAAGTAACATTTATATTTAATAAGATTATGTGTGGCCAGTAAAATCAAAAATGAATTTGGAAAGTTAAAGAAATGAATATTAATTTAAAAAATGATATAATTACCAATTCTTTCATTGAATAATGAAATATTCAACTTGCCGACCTCCCGTGGTATAGTGGTCAACGTCGCTGTACCGTAGTAATTAATAGCCGCAATAGTTGATGCAACAGCAAATTGAGATCGAAAAATTACACAGCGATTAATCCCAAATTTGGGTAAAATTAATAATATTAACACAAGCTAATAGCTATTTTCAATGTTCCCATTAAATATGATAATAACATTTTAAGTTAAGTATGATGAAAAAATGTAGTTTATTTTAAAACTCTTCAATTATCCAAATCGTTTAAAAATAAAAAGTTATTAAATGTAATATTTAATATATTCATTTAATAAAATTGTTTTGAAACTTATTGTGCAAACTTAATCGTATTACTTTGTTAATAACTCAGATAATACTTAAATTTAATCTTTATATTTCTCGGCAAGGTGCGATCGCAATTTTTTTTATCCATTTGCCCGCCTCAATCTCCTGAAGTATTTCTTAATTGTGTATCAGCGGTTCATTTCAAAGTTAATCCAAATCGCTTCATCTATCAAGAAAAGTTGCATATGAATTGAAATCTAATCTTTATTACTTAGGCAACGTATTTTATTGTAATGTGTCTTAATATTTACAAATTTCAAAGTTTAATTCTATTAGCTTGCTGGTGCAGTTAAAAAACATATAAAGAGTATTTCCATAATTGCTAATGAAAGGCTCGCTGGTATAGATGGATGAAAACCAACTAAAAATAAAAGAGCCAGGAACAATCTCTGCCAGACCGTGAATCGATCCAGGGACATCCACTTGGCTACACTATTTGAGTTCTCCATTCATTATATAGACCTGAGAATCAGGATATCCTAAGCTTCATTAAATCATATGCCTCGAATCATTCAAGGCTAAGCTTCGTTTGTAAGCATTTATTCAGTCATTGAATAAGTAAATTATTTTGTGACAATGTTTATTCTCAAACAGTTATCAAAGAGAAGCAATTAGTAAATACGTGTCAGTCTTAAGTCTTTGCCAAATGGTGAATTATCAAAAGCAACTCTTAACCTAAATCCCCAACACAAAGTTAATAACCATAAATAAAAGACTAAATATCAAACCCTAAATCAAACACTATCAAGATTTTAGTTCAGTACTCAACACAAAGTTTGGGATTGGCAATATATTATTAGTTTTATAAACCCGTTCGATCTGTTAAATATAAAATTTCACCATCCTTGCTTATAATATTATAGTCATCATTCGGTATTTGACATTCATAACCTTATTTATGAAACTTAATATGGAACACATTGGCGTGAAGTTACTTCCTTGGCGGAAAAAAAATACTGTGCATCTTATATTGCCTAAAATAGTTTATTTCCGAACAGTAATATGATTTTCCGTTTCCCGAGAATTTATCAACGGATGCGATTTTTCAAATAAACAGTCCCACTAACTCTTTTCAACTAATTTTTTGAAATGTCTCTTAATTATTTCAACCCTCTTTTCACGAATCCAAAGGTTGCATAATTTTTTAGTTCTTATATACATCATAATATGAATACATATTCCAAAATTCACATTTTATAACATCAGCATTTTAGGATCTGGGAGGATAGCCTGATTGGCAGCTTGCACTTTAATGTACATAGATACTGTAACGTTTTAAAGATTTTGATTTTTACTTTAAATTAATAGAACAGGGTAATACAATATTAGGAATGTTTAAAATTTAATAATTTATTTAACGACAGAAAATAACAAATAAAATAAAAAACTTATCTTCCTACTCTTTCAAAAATATGCTATTTGTAAATTGAACTTAATTTTATAAATTAAATGATGATAAATTGATTCTGTCTCTCAGGGGATAGTGCGCTCAATACATGATATTTACATTCCTAACACTAATTGACGGTGGCAATGGCTACTATGGCATGACTGACGGTTTTGAGGGATTTATGGTTCCAACGACGTAGGTAGATCTGGCCGGAAACTTTGAAATCATTCATGTGGCCGCTTCTGGAACTAGATACCTTGTCCTGCTACCATCGATGTGTTTCACTCCGCTCAATCTTATCGACCTTTAATCTCCGTTTCATCAGTTCCCGTTGCTTAATCTTTCGTCACCTGCCCACACCTTCTTAAATACAACTTGATAATAATTCTATGACAACTGTTAACAACAATCTCCAACAAATAACTTTTCAATTTATACAACTACTTGGTAACAACTTACCTGCTCAACAACTAACTGCTATCAAGCTTCCAACTTACGATCTTCCCCACTCCCAGCGAAATATCCACGACTTCAGACAATAGACATTAGTCTTACATTTTTCGAATTCCCAATACGGGGTTCACATTTCTTGATTCAAAGATGTGAAACCTCACGCAGCGGAGGTTTCTGAACTTTCTGTGGGAAATTGCAGACGTAGAAAAATGTTTAGACCGAAGCTTATACCCGACATACAACAGGATCATATATACAGTATATATATTGTATATATGATCCTGTTGACCAACAGCCTTCTTAATTCCTCAAAGGACCAGTCCAATAGATGTTGCGAGGCCAGGCCCACTACCTGAGTTTCAACAAACTCTCGACTTTTGTAGCTCTAAAAATTAAATTTTAAAAAATTTATTTAAATTAAAATGAAATAAAATAACCCCTTAATAATTTAGGAAACATGTGTAGACTACAATACTAAGAGTATTATATATAGATATTAAGAAGTTATGATACTTTATGTTATTTGATGCACCAGAAATGTAATGTTATGAATCTCGTGGATAAGGTTCAAGTTACGATTTCAGGTGTGGAGCCAGAATTGTCGAAAGCTTTCCGAGGTCAGGCCGTGTACTTGAGTCCCGAGGAAGCGAAGAACGTCCGTCGGTCTGCATCACCGAACCTCTATTCGCCTTCCACAGGCAACAACTGGAACTACGACAACCACGTCGACTCGTATGACTACTTTCCCAAGTACAAACCGTCTTACCCCGGTTACGAACACTCGTCTGGCAGAGGTATGATAAAACTCACATCAAAAACGAGATATATGACGTTACTTAACAGACAAACGTAAATAAATAAAGAGATCTATATAAAAATAGATAGGTTGCACGTTTAGATGGGTGCGGAGAATCATTATAAAATGACTCTTAACGGAAACTGAAAATATTTTAAACAGGAGAAAAACAAAGATATAATCTAAAGATATACCAGTAAACGAACAGAGATCTAAAATAACTCATCATAAAGCTTACTAAAATTATCTGTGTCATACTTAATTTTAACATTTTCCAGATGATTTTCAATTTGTAACATTTCTGAGATTAATCTTTTATGAAATTGCCTAAAATACGAGTGTTTTCAAAATTGAAACAATGTTTGAAAGCTATACAATGTTAGTGATCACATAGTTTTATAGATAGAAAGTTAATAAATGATCTTATGTTATTAAATTCTAAAATGGAAAGAAAATTAATAATTTTAACGACTGACTTGAGTCGTTACCCATGATTTTATTATATAAAATGCAGATGAATCAAAAAAGTAATTTTATTAATTTGCAGTAATTCTTTACGTAAATAAAAATAAGTATTTTTGTAGATCTAATCACATTTAAAAGAGAACAAGAAAAGTTCTTGAAAGTGCAATCTTAGAATTGGTAGTACATTTATAATATTTTTAATTTAATTATTTCAACGTAAATGTGTTCTCTTAATAGAAATTTTATTGTTTGCTACGAAGAAACTGCTATTGCTACTATTATTACTATCGCATATAGAACATTCAGAAAACCCCCTAATAAATTATGAAAAAAATATTTCTAAAATAAATGAAATACGAAAACACTTTCATCTTTCATCCCCGGTGGAACAACTTCAGGAATTATTATCAAAAGTTTAACAAGTATTAATTCAGAGTTTTCGGTTTTTTACCCGAGTTATATTATTTGTAAACCACAACGTTTCAAAAGCTATCTCCGTCATCGTCTTCAGTCACCTGAAAAGTTGTGTTTCACTAGTGATATAGCGCTGGTAGAAACCCGAGAACTCTTATTAAATTTTAAAAAGCATGTTATAAGGGATTGTTGATTGTATATCTGTCAGTGAAATAATTTCGTTGAACATTTTCTAGCCGTTTCAGGCGCTCTTTACGTGTATATACCAGCATGCGCTCTGTGTAAATTATACTCTTATAAACTTATCGTTTATCAAAAATTGTTTTCAGATAAATGTGGAGGAGGGTTCCCCTCTGGTGGAAACAGTTTGAATCAAGGCAGTGGTGGCAGATGGCCTTCGGGAGGTGGAAACAACTGGGGCTCAAATACTGGCGGATGGAACCAAGGGGGTGGTTCTAATTGGAACTCGGGAGGAGGTTCGAATTGGAATCAAGGAGGAGGCTCTACTTGGAATCAAGGAGGAGGAAGGGACTGGAACAATGGTGGCGCTGGATCTGGTTGGAACCAAGGTGGAGGTGGATCGAGCTGGAATCAAGGAGGCTGGAATGGAAATCAAGGAAATGGGAATTGGGGAGGAACTGGTGGTACTGGTTGGCATAAGGGAAATCAGGGAGGTTGGAACGATGGTGGTGGAGGAACCTCAGGATGGGGAGGATGGACTACTGGAAGTGGAGGCTGGAGCAAGCTGCCATCTCAACCAGGAAGTTGGAATCAAGGTGGTGGACAGTGGAATCAAAACACAGACAGGAAGTGGGGAACTGGTTGGTCAGGTGGTTCCAATACTCTTGACGATTGTGGTTACAAATGCGATAACCAAGGTATTGTCGGATTCTATGGTAAAGGTAGAAGGAATTGAAGTTGTACTTGTTTGGTCTTAATTAGCATTTTGCTGCTTGTGTCAGAGTGTTCAAAGTGTAAAATTGTGTACATAATCAAGAAATATGATATATTTCGCTCATAATTTATGACTAATGTACAGTGTTATTAAATGTAATGTATATAAATTAAGACAAATAAAATAGTCAGAAATAATATTTTATCTTTATTGGAGTTAAAAACAGGAGGAGGGAATCCCCAAGAGAAAATATGCTTGTCTTCCCAGTAAACGACTTTTTTTTAAAATTATGAACTTGGTTGACCTGATTTCTTGATTCAATAACAGAACGTTCTCTAACAATATGTTTCTTTTCAATACATTTAAATTATATATATATGATCATAAATATGAAATATGTATATTTCTATCACAGTTTGAACATTAAAAATCAAAGCAGAAATAAAACCCATTTTAGCATGTAAAATTATATCAAATATTTTAGTGACATGTATGCATATTGTATGCTTCAATTATTTACGTAGACACACTGAAAGAAAAAAATCTTATTTCCTTGTCTCCTGATCCTTCTTACAAATATCGAATGCCAATAATACCTCCTAAATACATTCCATCCTTCTTTACCTTTCCACTTTTATATATTTTGTTTCTCGAACAACTCCAGTTTTCAGGTTACGACCCACGTTTCCGGATCTCCATGAATCCTCGGTCGAGTAGTTGTGTGTTCATACATTAACCTGAGTTTTATGGTCTACATACTATTCTACTTATTAATTATGCTTTATTATTATTTATAATCAAAATTTTAATTGTGTTACAGATAATGTAGGTATTCCATAATTTGTATTAGTAAAGTTATATATTTGGTTTAAGATAATTAATTTATGTATAATATTCATAGTAATATTTATGTGCTATAGTTTATATTCCATTTTATGTTATTGTCTAAATTTTTGGTCGTCATACTCATCCGGTTCCAGGAATTGAGAGTCAGGCCCGATGATGAGTAAATTGAGGCTAATTTTGTAATAATTTAGAGATAGTTGTCTATTATTATTAAAATTAATTGTATTAAAATACTACCTTTGAAAGAGTCTTTGTATTTCGTTAGTCTTATAGTGTATTCATAATTTATCAATTCTTTTAGAGTCACGGTGGGTGGTGGGTTTCTGATTATCTCTCTTAGCCTCTCTTTTCTTACGGTTTCTCTTACATTATAATTGTTGCTTTCTTGCCTAAAATTTCTTTGACTCTGCACTGGTCCCCTTTTTTGAGCTAGTACTGCGCTCCCCTTTTTCTGAACTCTAGGTCCAATGGGTCAACAGCTACTTTGGAATGGGGCTGTACTAAAGGCACCTGATATTCTTAATAAAGTTTATCCCTGAATTTGTTTACACTTTAACATTGTTTTAAACAGATTGAATCTATGTTCTCGTTGCGTAACATGTGAAAATATTTAATGGAGCTATTTTTGTTACTCCTTTAACTGAATGAATTATTTTTATTCTTTTAGTTTTAATGATAGGAATGATAGGCTCAAATACCTTGGTCTCAATACAATAATTTTTAACAAACCACTGTGGCATTATAATTGACAGATTTTTTCGATTTACGGTCTTATGGGTATTCTAATACCGGTGATGTAAAACAGGTGAATAAACGTTGGTGAATCATTTGATAACTGGCTGTTTCACGTCTCGTCTCTTACTGGTTGTCTGAAATTCTGCTACAACAGTCCTTCCACCACTTTCGATGACTGCTGAACATTAAAATAAACGACTTAATTAATGTATGTACGCTAAAAGTTACTCTTTGAAGAATTAATGCAGTGATCACAAGAAATTGAAAATTTAATTTTATCTTTCGTCTTTTTGTCCTTGAATTCTTAATTGTAAAATTTTGTATATTTCTTGTTATATAATATTTGACGTATCCCATTTCCTCAACCGAGGACTAATGGATTGAATAATAATAAATCTAAATCTAAGTCAAACTTCATATCGCCGCTCCTTTATTTTATTTATTTCGCTAGTCGAGACGAAGTCCTCTCCAATCAAAAAGTATTTACCTCTAGACATTTAGAGGAGCTATATACCCAACTTACCACCGATTATCACAGTCAGGTGTCCTAGAGTCTCAAATATTTTAGACAACCCAAGTCGGCGCCAAACTGCCTAGGTTTTATTACCCTGTTTGCACTTTCAAGAAGAATGCCTTCTATTTTGTACTGCCAAATTTAGTATTTCGTTATGTTTTACCATTACATTTTGTACTTGCAGAAGGTTGAGGAGGGCGGGGTTTTAGGATCGTTCTGAGCACGGCGCCCTCTTACCAGCAAAACTTTATCTTAATTCTCCTCTCATAACTAATAACGAGATTCCGAAGCGCACCACGTGTTATTGGTTTATATATGTTGACAGCTTTGGCCAACCGGGACGACTGCCAGCCTGTTAACTATTATGACACATTATTTTACAGCTAAGAGTACATTCTAATAATTGAAATTTTTAGGAATAAATACTATATATATTGTGATAAAAAAGGCGGATTTTGTGAGGTTGTGGCGTTATGAGGCGCAGTTCGGCCAACAACAATGGCTAGTCGGCTGAAAGATGGTGGTTCCCCGCGGGAAAGTCCCGCCAAGCGTGTATAAAAATGACGATGGTGAAACCCCGCGGGAGACCCCCGCCGAACGAGTGTAAAAAAATGAGGGCGGGGAACCCCGAAATTTTGTGAGATAAGGGAATTCCCGTCGGAAGGTTTAAAAGGGAAGCCGATGGGTGGCTCGCCCCCAGAAGGCAGGCGAGTGGAGCAGAGAACGGACGTGGACCGAGCAGAAGTGAAAAGAGTGGAGGAAAGGACAGACTTGGTCCGAGCAGCCAGAAGAATTGATGAGAGGACGGACGTGGTCCGAGCTGTGAGAAGTCAGACGAATTGAGGAGAGGGCGGACGAGAGCAGACGTGTCCAGACGTGATCAAATCCTGCAAGACGCCAGAGAGACGCACAAACATTCGATAGGTGGATGTTTGTTGGCCCAGTAATTGTGGGTAAGTTATAAAAAATTTGTGAAACTTGCTCATTGCTCTTGATAAATAGTATTTAATGATTTTTCTTTCTATTTTTCAGCTACTGCATACTCCATCTCTTGAGAGACCCAAAATCCCCTGAGATTAAGCCCGTGTATTCACTTTAAATTAATAAATGAAAAACTTTAAAATTGATCATAATTTGTTCTGTGAATTAATAAATGTTTATACCCCAAAAAGTATATTACAATATATATATTACATGAATTTTGTCGACTGTTCACGAAGAAACCTTTACTGAACGCGAAAACACTATCCTGAAATACATCTGCTTCTAGGTAGTTTACTATTTGTACGGTGATTGAGTGTTCTAGTAAAAGAACATTCTTCTCTTCTCTAGTGACGTTACAACCCTGTTGACAGCTTTGGCCGACCGGGACGACTGCCAGACTGTTAACTACTATGACATATTAAGGATATTTTTACAGCTAAGAATACATTCTAATAATGGAAATTTTCAGGAATAAGTACTATAAAAGGAAACGAAAACACTAGAAAGGAATAATCTTTTCAGTAACTGAAATTCTGAGCCGAGTCCGCAATATAAGTACACAACATTTACAAAACCTTCACTTTAAAAGAAAACTCTGTCTCAATGTCATCGTCACTGACTGTTACCGCCGCCTTAAGGTGAGATATAATATAGACAAAAAAAGACTATTATAGATCAATGGCGAGTGGCTTAAATTTATACCTATTTTTAGACTTCTGGTTGCAAAATTAACACTCAGAAAGGTACTTTTTGGGGTAATCCTCGTTAGAATATAGAAAACATTTTACAAATAAAGAACATGATTCTATGAATCCAATAGGCATTATAGTAACATAAAGAAAAAAATAGATTGAAGCTGATCGGAAATTTTTTATAACTGATTGTATTACCAAAATGACAAAAAAATAAAATAAATGAAAAGCAAATTTAAAAAGTTTGCATAGCCAGTAATTATAATTTTTGATAACGAGCTTTAGAAATAAGGAAGTCGTGTTATGTCAGTGCGTAGAAAGTAGTGACAATATTAGATCCAGCGATAGTAGTGGGCCTGTACATTTTCTAGTGTATACGTACTATAATGTCTTAAGTTCTGTGACTCAAATTTTTGTCAGTGTGCGTCAGCGCATAAACTCTTTTTCCCGAAATTCCTTCGGGCAATGAAAACGAACCTTTTTCTGCAAAATATAAGAAAGAACCCTTGAACGATAAAACAGTCATCCGTTCCTAATTTGAGACCCATTTGCTTCCGAAGTCGGAAGTTTGCCTTGATAAATTTGGAATTACTACTTGGCACGGAACTAATAGGAAACATGTGCGATGGCATTTGTTTTCGTCCTGCAACTAAAATATTTTTACTATTGGCTGCAATTTTTGAAATGCAAGCCAATTGGTGATACTGGAAATCAAAGCCGATTGGCTGCTGGAATTCAGTTGGAGGTTTTTAGATTCCTAACGAGGTTAAGTGAGCAGATTTTGTGGCGGAGAGACAGAAATGGATGAGCCATTGGAAAGGGGTGATTTTAAAGCAGAAAATTGAGAGCCGCTGGCAAGAGAGCATAAAATCTAGAGCTGCTTATAAAACCTAAGGAGATTCATGACTTCTTAGTAGAAGTCTCCGCTATTGTGGCCCAAGGCGTCCACGAATCAGTGAGATCAACCCCGATGCAGCCAGCGAAGATCAATTTAAGGTGCCTCCAAAGCAGACCGAAAAAGGCCAGAGCAAACAGCAGCCAAAAATGCAGTTGCAGTCCTCGCGGGTATCATTAACTTTGATTTTATAGAGTTCACATTGCCAGACCTATTTGGCATCAATTATGTTTCTTCCTTTTCGTTCACTCCACATATGCCCCTAAGTTTTTAATAAGTCTCAATAAAATTTATTTTCGCTAATTTTTTTCAATTGTATATCATTTAATTCAATTCTCTCGTTTAAATTTTATTGATATTAAATATATAATTTTTAATCAAATCTCTTTCGAACCCTTCAAAAATTTATACGTTGATGACTTAAAAATTAAAATGTCACCCAACTCTGGAGCTTACTATCAATACTATAATATTAAATATTATATTACTTAATAAGTAAATTAAACTCAAGCCGCACTTTTCTTTATAGTACCGTAGACCACATTACTCGTCAACTAGGAAGCGATGAAACGAACAATTTAACACATAAATAATTGAAAGTAATTGAGTTGAATTCAAAAATATTGTAGATTAGTAATTATAAATGAAACTATTGAATCAGTGATAACAATACGTTGAGCGTTACCAGGCAATAGAAGTTTCTAAAATGTCTAACTGTAACTTTTTACTACTAAAAATTTTGATTTTCAACCATGTTTTCTGCAAAGAAGCACAAATTACTACTATTGACTATCAAACGTCTAATTCATATTCCGTCTGGAACACTGAAGTTTTAAATTCTTTACCAAACGGAACAGTTTTCAATTCAAACGATCGTTTGGAAAAATTGACTATACTACTACAAAATGTACTCTCCGCTGTTCCAAGAGAAGAAGTGCAACTGAAGGTAGAATTACGGAGCGGAAGCGGTCTATCTCTGAGGTTCGTGCCAATGAAGGGGGATGCATACAAACTCGAGGTAGACTCAATGTCCTCGGCAATGAATTCTCAATCTGTTCTGAAAACAACCCCTCCACCAGCCATCAGAAGTCAAGAGCCCGAGAAGTCAGCGACCACTACATATGTCATCTATGTTTTCGTCTCCGTATCAGTCTTCATTTTTCTTTCGATGGTGGTTAAAGTTTTTTCCATATTCATCAAGTTCTATTGCTTCAGCCGGAAACATGGGGTACACAACTACGAGTAGCTATGTATCTTTTTATGAATCTCTCTTTATATGAATTACAAATCCATAAATCCTGAAAATAGAGTTGTGTTATGTTCTTTCTTTAAATTTTAACTAAGCATAGTTTATAAAATTTAGAAATTTTGTTTTAATTTTAAGTCCAGTCGTTTTTTTACTCGTTTGAAGGTACAATAGAATACGAGTTTTTTTTGGGGGAGGGGTTAACAGGCTACATGAGGGTGTTCCTGAAACAGGCAACTCCCCTTTAATAGCATAGGAAGGGAATTGAATAGGGGGGATGCGGAAGGTAGAGCAAGGCAGCCAAGGGTTAACTAGGGCCCCCGGTCTATGGTTTAAGGATCCTACCCGGTGTTTCACCTAAAGAGATGCAGGGAAAACCCTAGAAAAACTGCATCAGGTAGGTCGGGCATTATTTGATAATTATAGCTGCATTGAAACATTGAAACTACGAGAAATGAACAAAAGTAGCATAAATATTTATAAAAATTCTGACACAAATTACCACTATCTATTTCAGACTTTAGTGTCGGAACCAATGTTTCGGAATTTGCAATAACACAGTTTTTCATAAGCATATTGTTTGAAAACGTATTAATAATAATTAAATTAGAGATATTCATCTGAATAATTTGAAAAAATAAATTACAACTTGCCAAAGGTTAAAAGTATTTCGGCCCTGGATGTTGTTGTAGCAGTAATAAATTTTCTGTTATGAGGCTAATAATTCCACATTTGTAATCGTAAACAACTGAAGACGTGCCCAAACGTAGGGAAATTGTTTTATTTTGTAATAAACATCCATTTCTGAGTTTTGGCCAGTTTATTGTGATTCATGTTAAAAATCAGCGTACTAGAATTCCTGCACATTTTTCAATAAATTTATTTGCCTGTAAATTTTAAATCTGAATCATAGTAATTCAAAGCTTGGTGGACTATGATAAATAAAAGCAGATAACCTTGACAGGTACGTCAAATTTTTTGTATTTCAAAATATCTTGTATTTTTATGTGAATGTACATCACATAATTCTGCATATTGTACTTTAAATATATTTTTTGCTCTTTTATAATTAAATTCATTAAATTTGGGAACGAAACATAGTGTAATAACTAATGTTAATAAAGTTCATATTAAAATTGTTCTGGTTTATAGGCTGATTTACTATTTGTTTATTTAACGGGAATTTTTAAACACATTTAACTTTGAATTCAAACTTTTCAGTTGGAAAATTACTTTTATTTAATTTTCTTGGCTTCTATAGTTAAATATAAAAATTTTAATCAGAAATATAACAGTCACAATATAAACGTTTGTATGAATATTGCCTGTAATAGGGTTCTTTTTTTAAAAGAAAAAACCAAATCCATTAGAAACCATAAAAATAAATTTCCTAGAGGAATTTATTTTATTTTTATACCTATTTCTTTATTTATTAATATATACGAAAATTGTATTTAATTGCTGTTAATAAATTATTAATTCAAATATTCACAGGAAAATTCTGTAAACAAGGTAAGATACATTTTGGTGAATCGGGTGCAATGAGTATACTCTCTCTCTCTCTCTCTCTCTCTTATATATATATATATATATATATATATAGTATTCAACAATAATTTATTTAAAAGCTTTTGTTATGATAGAAAATATAATAAATTTTTATTTGCCATTTAGTAAAACTTAATATGATTGAATAATATTTAATATTAATGAAAGGTATTTACAAAATAAAAATAGTAAATTCAATTAAAATAACTAATTTTAATTTAATCAAAATATACACAATCTTTCTACACAAAGAAACTCTTAACACAGGGAGTATATTGGGCCTCATAATAAGTGTAAAACATAAAATATTGTTATGAAAAGGAAAGTTAATAATCAAATTAATTATTACAAGTAAATTATATATCTAATTATTGAATGGAATATTACTATTTTAAATTCGAGATTTGTAATCTAATTGATATTTAAAATGCAATATTACAATAAAAACCTGTGAAATTTAAACACTAAACGATGCTATTAACTAAATAATTTATTATAATTTAAGGAATTAATTATATCGAAATATTGAAATTGAAATCTGATGGCACATGAATATTGAACAGTTTGAAAAAAATATTTATACATACTCTTATGAATCGCCGTATCGCGAAGGTTATTTGCCTGTGTTACTTGACGTATTCTTTGATAAGTCTGCAATTGAGGCCAATCACCCCGGTAGCAGTTGCAGGAGAATGCGTGTGTCAGATTCGTCACCTCCTGCCGAGTATTGACCCGTTTTATAAACCTTTTAAATACTCGTTCCACTCCAACTTTGCTTGAAGTCGATCACGAACAGCTTGGGCGAATGCTCTGCTTCGCTTCCCTGTTCACCCTAACAGACTTCTATTCTTTTCCCACTACTTACAGTGTGTAATATTAACTGTAATTATACACATACCTAAAACTACACACTTGAGTTTTGACAGGTAACTACTGCTACCTCTCGAATCTTGCCTAGTAAGACCTAGGCGAATCCATCCACACTACCAAAAAATATCCTCGGCGTTCCTTGCAACTATATAATTCTTTGATATATCTAACTTTCCTTTCACGTTCCATATCAACTTCGATAGCAAAGTCAAGGCCAGACTCTTCTTATAGAAATCTTGGTATAGGATCTCTACCTTTTCTTCTCGCGGCTCCCTGGAGACCTACAACCTCAGGTGAACGCGTGAAAATACCTCTTTTTTCGTTTTAACCAAATAATCCAAACGCTGATTACCAATTTTTACGCAATTTAATTTAATTTCGCTAAATTAAAATTTGCACTCAGTTCCATTCATTTTCACTTTATTCATTCAACAATATTGTAATAGAAATGACTGAATTACATTATTCGGCAATGTAGATGATTTCACTAGTCATGTAAGCCGCCTGTCTCGTTTACCAACGTGGATCCGCCGTGATACATGCGTCAAAGTCTCTAGAAACCAACCTGGAGTCAATCTCTCTCATTAAACATTGCTTTAATAATGAATGCATCAGTCTTCAATAAAATTTCCAATACTATACCTCAGCACACACTTTACAAAATTTTATATTTTTAACTTTAATGATGCAGTCGCTCATTCAGAAACATTATGATTTCTAATTATACAGGCTACTTTGCCCCACACCTCAGAGCACCATCCACCTCCTCCAAATTCTATCTGTGGACTGACTAAATCTCGAAGACTGTCTACTGAACCAGTGGTTCCGTTTCAATCGTTAAAAAGAACTGTTTTGCTCATCACTAGAGCTGATGCCTTGAAATTGCTGGTTCATGTATTCCCACTGGTGCTAAGAAGTTCACAGACGTTGTCATGCTGCAGGCTGTATTCCTTCGCGAAATTTTTTTTACAAAGAATCTCAGTACAGCCAGCCCCTGGAAGTCTTTAATGTCACCACTTTTACATGGATTGCAGACATCTGTTTACAGTCTATTTACAGTCGCGACTTGGTCTAAACTAAGACTTCTGCTTCAGGTCCCTACAGGGATCTGAACTTCTTGGAGACGAATACTGTCTTCTGTTCTCCCAAATCTTCCTCCGATCACAGCAACTACCTCTCCAAAATTCCTTCCTCCATCTCCAATCAGTTTCTAGATTGAATAAATCCCATTGGTTGGCCGAATCTGCAATCAGTGTCATACCCCCAGCAGCCAGTGTTTCAGCACATGTTCTTGATTTCTGATATCCCGAATTGTGTTTTTTTTTCTCCGAAGTTTTGCAAGCCAATTCTTAAACTTCCGTCACGGACCACTTTTATACCTATGGTCGCCTTCCTCATTAGGGACGCCCAAAGACACCTCTGCAATTACGCAATCTTAAACAATATTTCGAGATAAATATAGTTCATTACATGCTTTTTGCCTCAGTACTTAAGAATTTTATCACACATTTTTCCAGATAGTTCATTTTATCTACTTCAGATAGTATTCTGGTTAAAATAAAATTTGATTTTGTGTTATTGCTATTATTTTTATAATTTTACAACGTTTAAATAAATTACTACCAAGAGGAATTTTTTTGGCATCTTATAACTTCCAACAGTGACACCGACGATTAAGAAACTCAGTGCAGATCATGTCAGTACCTTGCTTTATTTCAATTTGTTTATCTTTGCCAAAAATCATTTAAAAATATGAGTTATTGAACACCTGCAACTCGCTAACTAGTTCACATTTTGATTTCTGAAAAGAATTTAAATCAGAAGAGGTTACAAGGTATATTCCAAAACTTATGTCCTGTGATCAATGTTGAACTGATGGTAGGCGTGAATAAAGTTTCACTGATGCTATCTACTGACTCTTCAGGAAACTACTAGCAGTCGGTAAGAGCATATTGCATGGTCGCGACAAATCGTAGATCCTACCAGTTGTGAAGTGCGCAGTGATATTAGATTTTTTTCTGACAAAAGGTCCTTCAGCTGCTGAAATCCATCATGTCGAGAATTTCAAAACGGCCTCACAAATGTTCACGGCGAACAGCGGAGTTTTCGGATTGTTGATCAAGTGAACAAAAATCGGCGATTGACAATCAGCTAATGAATTCCCACATATTGCTCGAACCTCAATTTACAGGATTGTCACTGATCAGCTAGGATATTACAAGCTGTGTGCGAGGTTGGTCCCATAAAGGCTCTCTGATTAGCACAAAGAGCAAAGAATGTGTAGTGCACAAAAGATTTTGGAACGCTAAAGGCCAAGATAGAGATGATTGGTTTTCCCACATTGTTATGGGCGACGAAAAGTTGATATCGTACACCAACAGTGAATCGAAACGACATTCATTGCAGTGGCGATATTAAAGTTCACCGAAATTAAATATTTTTAAGCAATCTCTGTTGTAAACAGTAAGGGGGATGGGTTATTTATGTTTGTGTTTTAAGATATATTAATAATTATATTTATATAAAAAATAATTTATTTAGTAGGCCCTTGCGTACTATTACAAGTATACGTATTAATTAAAGGGGATGATTGTTTACATTTCAAAGAGTTTCTTAGACTTAATTATTGGAATAACAACGTCCGGAAGAAACGAACCTTTTTCGTCTTCTCAACAATTGCGGACTTCCGCCTAGTAGAATTTTCCTCCCTCACTCTCCAGCCTCATTTGTCGGGTTGTTGATTTTCCCTCGGTCGACGGAAAAGGCTCTGGACCTGGTACTACCGGGTGATTGAGGGAAACCCAGTTTTCCTCCTCCTTCACTCCAACACTCAATTCAAGCAAGTCTGATGTTCTTGCCTTCCTTGGTCGCACTTCCTTCTAACTCAAGAGCAACAATTTTCACCTCCCTTTCAACTCTCGATCAACACTGACTTATTAATTGTTAATTTGTATCTTCTCTCCTACTTCCACGACTTCCTGTACCCTTACACTTCCGAACAACACTGACTGCGTCTCTGCTTCCTCGCCCTTTCAACGTCTTGATACACTCTTCTTCCTATCCCTTTCAACGTGTGACGTGTGTTCGCTAATCTATATTGGTTCTTCGTCCAGCGCGGGAATTTTTGCGCTGACGAAGAGAATAGTGTCCTTGGGAAATTTTGACGGGTTAGCGTCCCTTCAGAAAAATAAGCCTAATCTTTTGTAGCTGGAGGCAGGCAGCCTGGCAGCCTTATCTTAGAGTTAGAATGTTCTTGCTGAATTTAGATCATTTAAAATCTAATATGGTGCATTATAATATAATTTATAAATATTTCATTTGTAGCCAGCACAAAGCCAAGAGTTGGAACTTTCGGGACAAAGGGTGACGCTGGAAAATCCCGTAAAGGGACAAACACGTCTATTTTGGCCCCCTTCCTCAGAAAGGGCTAAGGAGGGGATATTGGGTTTAGCCATAGGCTGGCCAATAAGAGGATGGAGAAAGTAGAGAGGAAGGGAGGAAACGTTTACCGTCGTCTCTGAGATTTTTCAGAGACAGACACTTGTGGTAAAGACGGCGAGAGGGATGGTCCTGTTAGCGCCACAGAACAAGCGGCGTCCGAGAGTTCCTGAACGTTCCGGCTTGTTAAGTGTTGGCCACGAATGATCACGCGACCGCGGGTTCGTAACCGAAATCACCACAGTTATCTTTGGGAAAAGGAGTCTCATTTTTAGCTTTCGCAATTGGTAAATTTTTAGGCCAGACAGATAAATATTTCATACTTAATTTTGTTTTTTATAATAAATTCCTTTTTTTCTTTACGATATTTTTTTATTTATTTCTTGCGTAAATAACCTATGCAGGTGGCGCCCAAAATCCCTGACCACGTGGTATCACGAAGCGTACCACACTAAAAATATGAATAAAATTAGAGAGGGGTCCTACTGCGCCATACTTCCGGTTCTGTTCACGGACCGTGGGTCTACAATTACAACTGATACTGA
Source organism: Eucriotettix oculatus (assembly GCA_034510155.1). Lineage (NCBI taxonomy): Eukaryota > Metazoa > Arthropoda > Insecta > Orthoptera > Tetrigidae > Eucriotettix > Eucriotettix oculatus. The sequence continues at coordinate 241,086,374 of CM067376.1, read as the reverse complement.
GAAACTTGAGATGTGCAATCCAAAATCGACGCCGCGTGTGACATAATTCTCATTCACGACAACGCACACCCGCATAGCGTTGCCAAGTAATATTTTCGTTGGAAAGTTTTTGATCACCTTTCGTACAGTCCCAACCTTGCACCAAGCGACTATTTCCTCTTCCTGAATTAAAAAAAACTGACTGGATGAATAACGATTTCAAAATAACGATGAACTCAGGACTCGAATTACCAACTGGTTCAATCCTCAAGCGGTAGACTTCTATGGAGATGAGTTATAGAAGCTGGAGCACCGTTTCAGAAAATTTATAGTTGAGAACGACAACTATGTGAAAAAGTAAAGCAAATATGTAGTAAAATATTAATGTCAATAAAATCCTTTTCTTATGAGCTGATATATTAATGACCTAATGGACCTTAATTTGAAATAAGCCTCGTATATTTATTATGCTGGGTATCCCGGGTATTTATATACGTTATTTCTTTGTCAACACTCCTTTGAGAGCATAACTTTCCATGAATATTTATGTTTTCAACCCCCGTCCTTCTTGCGTCTATCTATGCTTGACGAGTCACGGTACCTTACTCGAGTCAAGACATCATCTGAGCCAGTAACTTGAAAAAAAATAATGAAAATAATACTCACGAACCCTAAGAAAGTCAAAAATATTCTCGCCAAAATCTAAAATAAATGTAAAATAATCCCTGTAGATTATGAGAGTCAATAATACTCTCGGTACATTAAGCGAGCCTAAAATAATCACGGTTCCCAAACAGTAAAAATTAGTTATAATGAATATAGGGGGGATATTAATGAATAATTAAATAAATTATAAGATTTTATAATAAAAACAAGATAACATTTTACTTTAACAAAAAAATATTTACATTAAGAATTACAATTTTTAATGTTTAGATATTTATGCCGGCACTTCTTTCGTCAATAAAAAACCACTTATATTTACAAAAATGATTAACATTAAATTCTTAAAACTAACTCTAATCTCAGGAACATTTATGGGCCTTGTCATAGAGCAGAACATTAAACACATAAACTACTCGGATCATGGCAGAAAACAGAAAATTAGTAAAGGGTTACAGTAGGTAATTACCGTGTCGGGTTAATGCAAGTTTCAGCTTCGTCCTCCCTCCAAATCAAAGCTTCCGACCGCCTATTCATCCTGTTTCAGGACGCACTTCCAGTCACAGTCATGAGTGAGAAGTTTAGCTCCACGTGGAATTTCACACCAAATATGTCGTGCCAGCTCTCCCGAGGACATCCCACGCCGTAGTTATGCAGTTGTCTGCAATCGACAACATGTGGGATAGAATCCTGCAAACCTCCGAGAGGTTCTAGCAATGTGCTAGTCTCATTACGACCCTGATAAGAACCGACTTTTGTCGATCTTCCTGTAATGTATCAATAATATAATATTAATATTTATATATATATACAAAACTATTTATTTATTTTATATTATTATTTACTTATATATTCTTTTACTTTAATATTACACCTTTATAATCCCTTCATTTACAGTCTTAGTAGGTGCGCGGAAGACGGAGCGGAAGAAGTACTAGCAGCAGCAGCGGTATTTGAATGATAAATGAATGTTTTAATGAATGTGTGAATGTAATTTATTTTCTGTCGTTAGGCAGTCGTAATGGCAATTGTATGTATGTTATGTTCAACTATGTAAACAAAAGATGACATTTTAGTAATGACAATTTATTTAGTGTGTCATAGGTATAATTTCACATAAACGCGGAGTAGATTCCAAGAGGAAGGAACTCCGACAGTTGAAGAGGAGGCTGGACCTCCAGTTAGATGTCACGGCTGCTGCTACCAGCTCTCCCGTCTCACTCCTCTCAAACAGTGTCAGGAAATCTTGTCCAAAATTCTGACTACATCTTTTTCTACAATCGATCTGTTGAAAAATCTCAACCACAAATATCCAAAACATCTCTCGCACTCGAACAATCTCCAATCTGTCAAATCTCCACCACAAATCTGCCTCAAAAATTTCTCCACCAGCCTTTTTAAAACTTCCTCCCCACTTCTTAAGTTTCTATCACCAAGGTACTAGGGATAAATAACATTTATGGTGATAATTGGGAAATACACCGCCCGACGTCGCCAAATTTTCACAAAGATTGGGAAATTCCAAAACCGCGAGGCGGTGTCTGAGCTTTATTGCCCTTTTAGCTTAACTGCTGTCTCCTTTCTTTTTACTCCTTGCCGTCAAAACCCGAGCAGATGTGTTTGTTCGTTACATAGTACACCAACTGCTTCCTGATATAGTGTTGACTCTTATACAAACATAATTAAGGCGTTTCGAAATATATGTTATAATTGCTTACTTCCCTGGAAACTTTCTCAACATATCTGACGGTAGCTGAACTTTTCTTACTCTTCCTGTTTATTCCGCTTGTTCCTAGTATACGTTAAGCCAGTACTTAAGATACGATTCTACGTGATTGAATTATGGCGTGGCCCACGCTGTGTGTGTGTGTCTGAGCGATAGGACAAACACTCACTAGCCCTTCAGAGTCCGAGTGATATGTGGTTCCTTACCTTGCTGCTGCTCGGCGTCGTGCTGCTGCTGGCTCTCCTCGACGCCAAGAAACCACCTCGCTTTCCACCAGGTAAAAATATCTCACGGCTTTCTTATAACATATAATAAATAATGGTAACATAACTCATAAAACAACTGTTTCCTTATTAATAGAAAAATTATATGTAATCCATGTTTCATCCTAAAATCATATTTATTTATTGTCATATAATTAGGACCTCTTAAAGATATGGCAATAAATAATAACGAAAATTTTAAAACTATATGTTAATTTATCTAAACTTTGATATAAAGGAGTAGAACGTATAGTTAAATTTAAAAGTAATGAAAATTCACTGATGACAACCTCATGACGGTCGATTTGAATTTCCCAGAAACGTTGTGTTCCAACGCTGACTTCATACGGTTGAGTAATCAACAATCTTGTATTAAATAAAATATTAATTGCAGAGATGACGATTAAAAATTGTAACTTTTAATCTTAGTTATGTATATCATTAAAACACTGCTCCCACAATAATAAATATTATTATGAATAGATTTAAAATTTTAAGTTCTTTCTTAGGACTCGGTACCAACAAAATCACTGCACAAATTGTCAACAATGAAATAACATCAAGTTAAAAGGTAATGCTGTTAAATTATATTTTAAACAGAGACGTCTGAATATTAATAATTGCTAAATTCAATGCTATAAAAAGGAAGGAGAAAACTCATATAAAGCCGGGAGTCAGCAAGGACAGCTCACAGATTAGAGAGGCTGTAATAAGCGATTGTTATGAGTCTTCTCGAGAGATTTAATTATGTTCAGTTATTAGCATTAAGATTCAAAGTTCTCAATAATTTCATGAAGTTACACTGTTTGTATAAAAATTGTAATTTTCAATTAATCTTTATTTTTTCTGACATATCTTGCTAGTAATAAATTTTATTATAAGATTCTCAGTAATATTTTAGTATCTAACATTTACCTCCTTTCTTTTCTATGCACATATTGCATACAAAATGTGATGTTGCTAATATGTTTATATCGGGACAACTAGAAACTGTCCAGTAATATAAAAGTGGGTTTAAATGTTATCAGAATAGTTCTGTAACTCAGAACATAATTAAATATTACAATTTCATGAATTGTGTGATTGAAAAGTAACACAGTTTTATGAACGTTTTAGCAAACTCAGTTTCATATTGAGCAATTTGTATGAAATACACAATAAATTTGAGTTTACTTATCAATAATAAAAAATTAATAAGCCAGTATATATAAATAAAAAACACGTCAAGATATTTTACCAACGTCAGTCGTGTAAATTTCGTCTATATGGAACGATCTGTTACTGAAAGGGAGTTATTATTTTTTTGGTAAAAAAAAGTTTAATTTGACTTGCGGTACTAGCAGACAATCACCAAGAAAACTTATATTATACAACGCACTCTCTTAGAAAGCTTATTTTATTTATTCCAATAGGTTTGTTGTTAAATTATTTCTATTTGATGAGATTCTATGAACTTTCGTAAAGAGAATGTCGACGTTTTGAATTCCCAACTGGTCTTGATATCAAAGTAACTTGAATTTTCTTAATTTTTTGCGCACCAATCTTGTTATATTTACGTCGGAATTTACAGTCACTTTCTACTTCCTTATAGTGAACGGAAAACTATGGAAACTGTACGCCAGACTACGAACTCGCCGTTTGATAAGGAGCAGAAATGTAAATAAGTTGAGAAGTTAGACTCAGACAACACGAAGAACAATAGCCGTGGAGGGCAATGACATTGAGATTGTAAGATTGCACCAATGAAATAAATTACATCTTCTCCAATTGATATCACAAAATAAGTGAAATGCTACTGGACAAGCTGTGTAAGCGAAAGAACAAATTCACACAGAGGGATGTGACGTGGTCGTACTTACTGTCCCTCACTTGGACTCCTCGGCAGACAACATTTGTAAGAGATAATATAGGGGTACCATTTTTAAAATTGTAATAGCGAGTAAAATTTAAAAAATAATTTGACTTCATAACATTTTTTGATAATTATTCATTATATACACCATTCACAATCAAAGTAAACTTTATTTGTTCAACTCTCCGTTAGTCGCGCTAGGTCTAGCATACCTACGGTTTCACTTTTACGTTTTTGAGCAATCTTATGAACCAATTATTATCAATTTACCTTCAGGTAATTTACACACATATTTTTGAACTCATATTCACGCATCGAATTAAAGTTTTGATTACTTAAAACTGTAATATAAATGTTTTATAAATTTACCTAAAAATAAAATTTTAAGTTTTACATTAAACAAAATTTATTTTATATCCCCTAAATATATTGAAACGCTATTTTAGAAAGAAAAAATCAGCTCGAGACCTAGAGATCAATCGCTCAAGCTTGTTCAAGAGATTATTTATTAAAAATACAATCATATATTTATATTATTAAATTTTAATTTGACTTTAAGGTACTGATTTATTTACTATATACATGATTATTATAAAATTGGTAATTATATTGTAATAAAATAAATAAATTATACTGTGTATAGGGAAACTTATTTTGAAAATTTGTCAAAACATTCTTGGCTCATTATCTTAGTATAAATAATAAATCTCTATGGATGTCAAGGGCGCTTTCGACGCAGCATGGTGGCCAGCCATATTAGCTCAACTACACGACTTTGATGTTCCTCGTAATTTGTACAGAGCAATCAAACAATTATCTTGTACGAAGAACAGTCTGTTACCTGCTTCAGGGAAAAAGATATGAACGCAACTTGGCTGTCGGATGTCCACAAGGCTCATGTCTCTCTCCAATTCTATGGGCCGTGAACCACGATTCTCTACTCCAGGAAGAGTTGGGAGAACATGTGCATCACCAAGCATTCGCAGGCGATCTGGTGATAACGGCGGAAGGGGACAGCGCAGATGAAGCAGCACAGAACGCGCCCCTTGCCCTACGAAGAGTGTCCAGATGGAGTGCCGTAACTAAAACGAAATTCAACCCCACCAAATGCGAAGTGCTTTCAGTGTCCCGGCGCAAACATGCGAGTATCACAGTCATATACGAAGGCGTGAAACTACGACAAGTGCGACAGATGAAGTACGTCGGCATTATTTTTGACGAGAAACTAACTTGGATTCCGCACATAGAAAACACCTTAGCTAAAGCGCTAAGGATAGCATCATCATCAAAGGGAAACTCGAGGGAGGAATGGTGGACGACGCAATAAAGAACATTTACAAATGCTCTATAGAACCAATTTTGACATACGGCGCGTGCATTTGGCATGAAAGAGCCTCCAAGACAAGCGGGAAAGCTTTTAAATCACTAAAAAGGTACATCGGTTGATGGCTATACGCGCTATCAGAGGATGTCGCACCGTGTCTTGGGAGGCGGCAATTGTTTTGGCAAAATTCATCCCCATTCATCTAAGAGTAAAAGAAATAGCTAATGAATATAAACTTAGAAATGGAAAATCGGTGGAAAATTTGGAAATTAAACTTAAAGATATCCAAAAACCAACTAAATTTGAAAAAGTAAAACATCCAGCTTGGAAAGTCACGACATTTGACGGCCAAGATGATAACTGCCTTCTAGTCTCCACTGATGGAAGTCAGAACAACACAGGAACCGGATGTGCGTTCACAGCATTCTACCAAAGCACGGAAGTACGATTTGAAAAATTTCCTTTGGCTGGACACTGTACTGTGCATCAATCAGAACAATTAGGAATAATCAAAGGTTTAGAATGGGCAAAGGAAAGAAGAGACGACGCCAGGATTATTATACAAAGCGACAACATGGCCGCTGTCACAATGGTAAATAACTCTAGAACCACCAACGCACTTGACCATCGTGCACAGACGAGACGATAATGCGTCAAGTATATAATGCTGGCAGAAATATTAAAGTGGAATGGGTGCGTGGCCATGCCGGTAACGTTGGCAACGAACGTGCTGACGAGTTGGCCAAAGAGGCAACACGTGACGATCGTCAAGCTTAGCCCAGTAGGCCTAAAGAGATCATTACGCAAAGTAACTATGGAGCGGTGGCAGATTGAATGGACACGAGGAGAAAAAGGAGGGGGCACACGTATATTCATCCCAGACGTGCGTTTCCAACATAACTTGAAGATTGACTATGAAATAACGCAGCTACTCACAGGACACGGCGTCTTCAACGCCTACCTAACAAGATTCAATCTTGGCGCAAACAGCGATGAATGCGACTGCGGGATGAACGCAAGAGACGACAGAGGCCGTCCACTTCATCGCGGAATGCCCCAAGTTCGAGAGAGCCTCGAGTCTGATGACATCGCCGGAAACCTAATGGAATTCGCCCGAAACGAAACCTGTGCGGCAGCACTATACAGATTTGTGAAATCTTGCAAAAAACTAACCGTGAAAAATAATGATAATAATGACAATTATTGCATAACTTATAAGTATCGGAATTTAAAATATAAACAAATTTGTTCAGTACAAAGGTTATAAACTCTATATATTCTAGTGAAATCAATCGAATTAAATTTTAATTCTTTTGTTTTGTACCAAACCGCTCAATGTTTAAACGGTAAGCGGTTTATATGTATTCTACGGAAATAAAGGAGAGTATAAATAATTGCTGCATTTTTCAGTAATATTGAGTGTTACACTGTCGTTTAGTTTCTTTGTATAGTCCACAGTGTGTTCTCTTACGTCTTGGTAATTCGCTTATTGTTGCCTCTTCTTTATCTCCAGGTTCCAATGATTCCATATAGTCTTCCGGCACAAAATTTTTAGTCTCAGTGATCATCTTCTAAAATAAGACGAACCTCTTCTGTATATATTGAACATTATTCAATTTATACACTTTTTACTCATATTTAATTTCTTTTCATTCTCAGAAGAGTTATGAAAGAAAAGACCACAGCATTTATTGTATCAACTTATAAAAATAAATATTTATGTAACAAAAATAAAATATTTAATGCTAAACGTGAATATTCGTCAAAGAAATCTACCAAAATAACTCGATAATCGTAATATACTGCAACAAACAGAAGCAGAAAAATAGTGACTCGAGTGGGCTCAGTAGGTCCCCGGGACCTATGCTGTTTCTTTACCAATCTGTCGACATTTTCTTAGAAACTACGGCCTCTTCTGGAATGTGTCCTCGGAACCCCATTGTAAACACACTCTTCCCTGTATCTGACCTGCTCTAAACCCCTGAACCAAGACTGCAGGTTGTGAGATGTGGCAATATGGTCACAAAGATAACGTAATAATCCACAATAAAACAAATATGAAACGCATTGTGGACGCATTTAATTGAAATTTTAACAATTTACCCCCACCCCCTCCATTTAATACTCCAACCAGGAAACGTTTGTTGACTTACCTATGACAAAACAAATTTTTCACTTGATCAAAATTGAATTTATCGAAATTAACAAATAACCGTAAAGGATATTCCATTCTCAAAAAGAAGTTTGTACTTTAATTTCATGTCGTAAGTGGCGATTTCTTCTCAGTCAGGTTCCATTTCTTTAAAGCTATAGTTTGTACAAATTATTTGATTCATAACGTGGCTATAACACGACTTGGACATACGCTACGTCCTTTATATAATCTCTGTAAATATGTATGACATTATTTTAAATCCATATTATTATTATCAGTAGGAACTTTATTTTGGCCTAGATTTCAATATTTTTTCGTGCGGAATTTACTCTACTATACGTTTTCCTGAACGTTTCCAGTTTATATAACAGTAATGTGTAGCTTACTTTCTCTCCTGAAGATGTGTAGTTTGTATTAACCATCGACTTATTATTAATATAAATCTGTTTGCCGCAGGACCAACGTGGTTGCCTCTTCTGGGATCGCTTCTGTACGTACAATGGATGATATCCCAGTGTAATAAGCTGCATTTCATGGCATGGCACCAACTGTCCAAACTCTACGGTCCAGTGGTGGGGCTTCGGCTGGGTCGCCAATTGCTCATCATTATTTCTGGACGAGATGCAGTGATGCGGTCTCTCCTCAACGAAGATCTGGATGGACGTCCAGATGGGTTTGCTTTCAGACACCGCACTATGGGAATCAGGCGAGGTAAAATTATCACTGCTTCATTGTTGATATATGATAGTGAATCAACTTCATTTCATTCTTGAAAGCTTTAAACTATGCGACTGGTTTTTCATTGTGTATGGAACTTGAAATAATTATCCGAGTCACCTATTGGGAATTTCATCACCATTCGTCGAAAATGAATACAATTAAATCTTTAAAAAAATCTAATTTTCGGTTATGAAATATTGTGACATGTGTGCTTTGTCGCAAGAAGATTCTTTTCAACAAGTTTAGAAATTTGAAGAACTTAATAGACAATTTGTATTTAATACTTGATATCTATATAAATATATATTAATGTATTTATTTACCCCTTATGCGTTCTCATAGCATTCATTCATCTGGTTGCAAGAAACTTTTGGTGAGTTATAGTGCTTACCCCAGAAAAGGCTTCTACCGATCCTCAAAATTTGTGGCCAACTCACTCTCCCAACTTGAGTCAACACAAAGCTTTACGAATTAGTCGATGTAGTTTGCGATAGTTAACAAATAGTTTTATCGTTTGCTTTAGGAAACGGTACACTGCACTCGGATAATATAGAATTCAGAACATAACTTACGTAGTATAGTAATTACACTTAGTAATTAATCATAAAATATACGCAATATAAATTATCATTACTGATTATATTATGTAAACCAATCAAACTATAATTTTAGATAGATCCCAGATTGTAAATATAGAATATAGTTATAAATTCAGAATAATTTCTGAAATTTTTTACATTATAAATTCCATTAATGTCAAACCCGATTTTATAAACAATATTATATTCTAGGATTTATAAACCTGTTATTTCCAAAACTAGTCTTTCTGTCCAAAAGGCTCATTTTTGACTATTTATTAGCATCATTTTTAAATCAATTTAATTAGGAAAAAACGCTCAATAATATAGGTGCCTTTTAAGGGCATCAGGCAGAAATATATATATTTTAACGACTTACATACATAAAATTTCTTTCTGACTAAGGGTCGTCTAAACGTGAAGCAGAATACAAACACAAATCCTACGTGGACATGTCAGTATTATGAAATATGCAAAAGGTTACAAGCTGTGTAATTACCATTTCCTCTCAGCTTAGCGTGGAACTTGCCGCTAAGTTGGTCCTGTCGCACCTTGGTGCCCCAAAATTAATCACGCCTTCCTCCAGAAACTCAAAAATTCATTGCCAGGACACTCTCGAATTTCTTACTGTACACTTCAAATGATCACTCTTACAACTCCCTCTAATAATTCAATCTTAATATCTCTTAAAAGCCTAATCTCATTATTATACTTTTGAAATCCGATATTAATATTTTACTCTTAAAACCCAATCTTAATGTCCCAAAAATCCATTTTCTGGGCTTTTTTCCACTTCATTATTTCATTTCTGTCTGTGGGAGAGGGTTGGGGGCGATCTTTGGAAGGTGCCATTCACCTCACTTCATCGATGTTTTGGGGACAACACCATATCCCCTAACAACCCGATGCCGCCGAATCTCTAAGGCTTTAAGGAAACAAAGTCGCGCCAACTTATGGGGGTTTTATTATCCCTGACTGTAAACTTCAACTTCTCTAACGCCGCTTACCTTTGATTCGGTACTATCAAATTCCACGTGTATTTATGTTTTACCATTAATGAACAAAATAGAAGAATTGCTTCGTATTATGTAAATATGTGTGAACAATGTAACGGTGATTTACAACGTAATTTCGTAACTGACAGAATTGTATGATATCACAATTGATGCCAGAATAAAAATAAATGAAATAAGGCATAAACAGTCCTCGGGTTTTCACGCTGCTCAAGAGAGGATTCATACACAGCATTGTTTAATCTGTGTTCCGCAAGGCTTAATGGGTGTTCCGCAAAAGTTTGGAAGTATTCTATACATACTGTGGATTACGATATCACGTTACAATACTATTTAATCAGTTCTTAAGACGAAAACTCCGTTTGCATAGAACGGGAGAAAGTAGAATGATTTCTCACATTAACTTTTTTACCGTGTGCATAAAATAGATGGGATAACACCGTCTATTCAACATTGTAAACAAATATTTCAGATAAGTGTTATTGAACAATGTTCTCGATGTTTCTCAACATTGAGATTTGTTGCTAGCTTGTTACGGAACTAATCCAACAAAGTTGCGAAACAAATAAATCCTGTTCCTTATTTCCTGCTACAATAAGAAACCTGGGTAACAATGGACAAGTGTGGACGTGTTTAATCAATCAGAATATTGTAGGAGTACGAGTCATAGCCCGGAATTATGCAGATAATATTTCATCTTGAGCAGCTATGGCCGACAAGTAAATTAACCTTATACACCTTTGTGTGTGGAAATTCAATAACGCAAAATTGCAGCCTGTCAGGATCATCTAGTGCACGGTTTCTGTAACGGAGGTCCGCTGGAAAATTTTAGTAGTCCACGAAATACATATAAAATTATTAGAGTATGGTAATAAACAAAAAAACATACATGGTCACAAAAGTATCTATTATTTTAGGCATTTCAGAAGCTTTCGACTTACTGTCATAATCATCCATTTAAAAATGTCTTCTTATATAACTTTATTTAAGTCATCGGCCTTAACTGGCCATATTCGTCTGTAATATCAATTAAAATGTACATATAAAAACATACATCAAAAAGATTCATTGCTTCAGAGAGGGTCTAAATTGTTCAGGGGAACATGTGCATTTACCTGTTTACGTAAACTCACGTCAATACCACTGCTCTTTACCGTAGTTGCCCATAGTGTCGTGGTTAACTCACTGTATTTTATATTACACATTTGTTCTCGTAGCGCCACATGCGGCCACTAAGTGAAATACATGATATAGGCTAATGATGTATATATATACATTCATCATTTAAAATCCATTAACATTCATACGTGTTAATTTTTTCAAATATTACATTTAATTTTTTTATATATTCTCGACTGCACAACTCAAAACCGTTACTTAGTGTACTTAATTATACCATTCTTGTAGCTACTCATATGTAGAACATTGCGGTTAATAGTTTATTACATTCTGTGGTACATTTCATTAACTGATAATTATTATATACATCTAACCATTACATATTCTAATTTTTTATCAAGTCTCAAATCATTTATATTTGATTATTTTACTTATTAATTTTGTAATACATCAAGTAGCATAAAGAAATTTGTTATTTCATATACTTACATATTGTATTTATGGTTCTAAATTACCTTCCTCTCACTATTGTTAATACAAATATTAACATTTAGCATTGACATGAGTACTATATTTTTAAGTATTTGTATATCCTGACAGTATTATATGTGACTCTGGTACCTTATATTTCATTATCTATTAAATATGATGTATTCATATACCTGGAATATTGACTTTTAAATACAAGAATCAGACATTGATTATATACCAATTATCCTTATTTTTGTAAATATCACCATGTGTGGAATTGTATTACATATAACATAACATTAACAATTACATCTTACTCTTATAGATGTCAGATCATTACATAATAAATTATTATTACATATTAAAATAAGTAGCATCAGAATTGTTATTTGGTATAATCAACTAAAGTTTTTACGGTTCCAATTTCATCTCTCTCGTTCATTGTTCGGTTAATATTTCTACCTTGCTCTACCTTCCACATACCCATTTTAAAACCCTTCTTATACTATTAAAGGGAAGTTGCCTGATTCAGGCACCCAAAAAAATCTCATTTTTGAAGTGTTATACTCATTGTATAATATCTACACGTCATTACAGGCCACCTCATGCGATTCTTTCTTTACGTGCTTAGATTGGTTTTGAACCTGTCTTTCATGTTACTCTTATGTAAATAATACGCTGAGCCGTTTCGTAGCCTATTCGCGGCAAACCTACGAACCGACAGATACTCAGACACTTCAAGTTCATTTTTTGATATAGTTGTGCAGATATTATTTAATAATATCTTGTGCGCAGTTGTTTTAATGTCACTTATCTTTCATAGTTAAGGCCCGATATATTAAACTGATTGGTTTATTCCTTTTATGGTCAAATATCCATTCTCAATATATAATTTACCTTCAAGATTTAAATTTATGACACTAATGACTACTTATATTTTATTATGATAATCCATATTCATTGTGAAAAATTGTTAATTAGTTAATTGATAAAGTTTACATTTAAATGCCGTATCATTTATCTATTTCATGTCAGATAAATTATGTCATGATAATAATAAAAATTATCAATTATAGAATTGAAGAACTGAGATTCATTTATAAACTGATTGTATCCTATTACAATATGATGTAATGAAACATAAATTATATATTCCTTGAAGTTTTGATCCTTTTTATCAGAAGTTTATAAAAGATTGTAACGTGATTTCGATATTTATTAAATTTTCAGATTAAGTTAGCGAGGATCGGAGAGCTGGGTGAGGCACAAATTGAAGGTTCCAGATTTCGTTTCTAATCCCCAAGAATGGCGTTTTGACACATGTGGGTCTTGCCTGCACGTACTCTAGTAAGTGTCGAAATGTTTTAAAACCACGTGATTTCATCGACCAATGGTGTTTCGTGGTTTAGAACTATCGACCTACAACTTCGATTGTTTTCGATATATTTTCTCATCGGAGATGCTGTGAGAGTCCATAATGTTGATTTCTATTGTCTCTGCAGTTGGAGGAGAAGGGAGGAAAGACCGTTCTAATTGAACGAAAGCAAACTTGTGTGACCCTGAGGAGAGCGTCCTACGGATAAGTTGGTAGACAGGCAATGCAGCGTTACTACAGAAGGTGCGCTGTCAAGTTTCCTGAAATTTGACGCCTAGGGAGGGTATTCGTTTATGATTTAACCAGAGAGTTTTTTAGAGATCAGATAGTTTCACCGACTAGCCGAAATTTTATATAGCTTTGCAATTATTTTTCCTTTAATTAATGATACTGTAAATAAATATCCGAATTAGCCTTTAATGACCTGTAATTATTATTTCAATAAATCCTCTATAAGATTTTAGACAGACTAGAGATGAGGCTGATAGCCTATCTGAGATTCTTTCATTTACAGGATTAGGGTAGGTTTTAACTTATGGGACGGCATGAAAGTATTAACACACACACACACATATATATATATATATATATATATATATAAACATGCGTCAGGAAATGACATTGTCATGTTAATTAAAAGAATTAATAAGGAAAGGAAAGAGAGATAGAAAGGAGGTGACTTACCTGAGGTTCAAAGATGGTAGGAACCTTGTGAGGTTTGTAGTTCATTAAATTTTCGGAGGCACCGCCCCCTTTATCAGAAAGTTAGGAAGACATATCCAGTGACCGGCTAGCGGACGACTCATATATAACATATATTAACCTAGATATGATTATCGGTACGTTTGCTCTTCTTTGTGTTTAATTATTTTTATTGTATTTTATGATTAAAGGACGCATTTATTTCCCGATTTCTTCATTATCAGCGTAGTGTAAAGCTTCACATCAATCAACGATTGCTCAAAGTGGTCAACATACTTATGCTCACCGCCAAACCAGAAATGTATGGAATCTGTTGCATATGTCGGCAGGAATAATCTTCACGGATGGGGACGCGTGGAAGGATCAGCGTCGCTTCTGCCTTTCGCATCTGAGGGACCTGGGCTTCGGGCGGCGGTCCATGGAGGTGCAGATCCAGGAGGAAGCGGCGGAACTGTCGCGGCAGCTGCAGGAGTCGCAGGGCCCCGTGGCGATGCGGCGGGCCTTCACGGTGCCCGTGCTGAACGCCCTCTGGTGCCTGACCGCCGGGTCCCGCTACGACCCTGCGCTCGCCACCTTCGTGGCCTGTCTCGAGCAGCTGACGCGCTCCGTCGACACCTCAGGAGGAGTCCTCACGCACCTGCCCCTGATCAGGCACCTGGCCCCCACAGCCTCGGGCTTCCAGGAGTTCGACCGAGCGCAACGCAAGATGTGGACATTCTTCAGGGTAAGCTCCTATCTGTATGGACTCTGACCACGAGTAGAAATAAAATTAAAACTTCTGTCCAGCATTGCTTACCATACAGAGAATTAAAAATATATCAACGTTTCACGAATGAGTAGATACAAAAACGGTATCATCTATATATTGTAACATGTTATTACATTTTCGCCGACAATGGTATTTAAAATGCTTGAGATTGTATTGTCGTTGGCGCGTTTTAAGTAATCCGTTGACAAAGGGTATTATTGTTGTGTGCCGCCCTATCGGGCACTCCCAGTATCGCAAGTCAGTTCGTGACGAGCACAAATAAACGAACTGTTGTCTTAATTACTTTTTTCCTTAGTTTTCAGTGGTAAAATTACCAGGCCAAATAACATTGTTGTGATTATCAGTCCTAAGACTGATCTGACGCAACCCTCCATGCTAACGTATCATGCGCAAGTCTTTTCATTTCCGCATAACTACCACATCCTACATCCTTCTTAATCTGATTGCGTTTTTCACCCCACACACTTCCTTTGAATACTATTTTTACAAGACATTCGTGGCCTAATAATCTACCCTTTCACTTGCTAAATGTTCTCTATATTGATCGCTCTTCTCCCTCGTTAGTGATTTTATCCCCCTATAACACCACATTTCAAAGGCTTCTATTATTTTCCTTTACGCAACTCCTATCGACCACGTTTCACGCTCCATGCGAACGTTATTAGCAACGATTTAATAATATTCACACTTATATTACCAGTATGTAAATTCCTTCTTTCCGCGAAAGCCTTCCTTGCCTGTGCTATCCTACACTTTTTGCCTACTGTACTTCTACCATCCCTAGTTATTGTTTCCCAAGTAGCAGAATTCCTTAACATCCTTCAAAATATCCCTTCCTAACACCCTCTGTTATTCCACTGTTTCCCATACTACACTCCATTACCTTAGCTATCCCTCTATTAATCCTCATATTGAATTCTTTCTCCAGGACCACGTTCATGCCATTTATTATGGTTTCCAAGTCGTCTTCTGACTCCCCTAATACTTCAATATTGTCGGCAAAGAGTAGGGTTTTTATTTCTTCTCCTTGCAGTATGATTCCTTTTCCATATTCCGTTTTAACTTTATCGGCTGTTCTATATATAAGTTAAACAGCAAGGGCGACAGACTGCATCCTTGTCTTACTCCTTTCTTGATTTCTTCTTACTTTTCTTGATCTTCAATTCAAATTACAGCTGACTGCCTTCTGTAGGGGTTATGTATAAGGGATTATATTTTGAGAAGGGCCGAGGAAAGTAACAGAGTAGTAATTCCGTTACAATATATATTCCTGCGTCTGTCACGTTTCCTTTGTTCGCTTTTCAAAAAATGACACTCAGACCCAATTCGGTAAGCGTTCCGTATTTGTGGAACCAATCCGAGCCACATTCAATTAATATTCGCTTCGTGCAGACAGATCAGGCGAGCTAACGAGAGCCTTGAACAGAGTCACAATTCACGCGTAAATAGTCGAAGTTAATTAGAAATATCTTTATTTTGACTCTATATGATTATTGCATTGATATCTTCTTGCCTTCGTTGAATTCCAAGTATTTGTGAAGTCTGAATTTTGAGCTGTTTTTATTTCTCACATTTGATGGCAATTTATGATAGTTTCAAAGAAAAATCCTGTAAATGGGACCGAATCCCCGTCCTAGGAGGAAAAATACAAGATTTATTTAATTTGGCATGGTGTCCCAAGCTGGTGAAAAATTGAGTAAAATTACTCGAAACATTTTCATAGTAGAGAATGTAGGTTTCCACAGTGGATGGATTGAAAAAAAGGTTTTAATTACAAATGATACAACCCGGGTGAAATCCCGAGAACTTTTTATTCAACATTTTCATAAATAATCATCTAAATCTAAAGAAAGAAAATCCTTTGTGGTTCAAGAAACCTAATAACTTTCTTCAGTTTTTTTCGATAGAACAATATAAAACTTCATGGAATTAAGTCTGAGCGTTTTGTGGTGAAAATTAAAAAAAATACAATTACAATATCTGTTTGGAAGTGAATAAATAGTAAAACATCTTATAAGTCATAAAAAAATTACAATGAACTTTATTAACAGTATTTATAACATGACGTTTCGTTCCTGATTTGGAAAATCATCTAGTGTAAAAGATACAAGACGTTACGGATGGAAATTCAGAAGTGCAAGACGCACAAGGGAAGAGACCGAAATAACTGCTTGGACAGGGATTTATTTCAGCCTCTTCGCTTGTGCGACATGCACTTCTGAATTTCCATCTCTAATTTCTTGTACACTTTACAGGTTCCCAATCAAGAACGAAACGTCACGTTATAACTTCTGTTAGTAAAAAAATATTTTCTTTCTACGATTCTGATAGTATATACTCGTAAATAGAATCCACACATACCTTTCATGGATCTTTACCTATAACAATATTGCAAAGTTACGTCCGAATCGGGTGATTGTTTTTCTGTAAAACCGAACAAAGTCGTTCAGGTGACAATTCTATTAAGGTTCGATTTACGTATAAATTACACAAGTTGTGCTTAGGACTCTCCCCCCTCCCCCTCGCCCAATCTCCAAATAAAACTGTTCGAAAGTAGAAAAGTTACGTATGAAATTCAAGTAACGACGAATTGACAGAGAAACTAAGTTTTCTTTTCGTCCACAATTTTTCTACTTATCAGTTACAAACAAACTTAATCAATCTCAGTCCCGAAATAGTGGACATAAGGTCGTATGAATAAATAAATTTGGTTTGTTCTGAATTGACCGTTTGTTAAATTTTATTTACTTATTTTCAGAAACAGACGCTATGTGGCATATTAGTTTAAAGTCCAATAGGTTTAAATGTAATGCGGTATAGTTTGTCCAACTGCCTCACTCCCAGGACTTTCCTCTCTTTCCAGACAATTTTTGTAATGTATACTGTGTCACGTTCAATCACAAATTACTACAAATAAACTAAATTAATCTGGCTTAAAATAATAAGTAAAATACAAGGAATGACCAAAAGTCCGAAATAGAATAATTTAATTTGAAAACGTTTCGTCCCCCAATTTTCGGGACCGCCTCAAATTTCATGTTACTGCAGCATGAAATTATATAATATTTTAATTAATAAAATAAAATTATTCTATTATTTGTATTTTACTTACAAATAAATATAGTGAATGTAGAAATAGGTTTCTCAACTTGTCTCATCTAATATGGCATTTAGAAATTTGATAACAATGAAAATTATGACTCACGTACGCATGCGTGGAAGTTAAATTGGCGGAATACACGGAACAGCAGAAATTTAAGTGTAGTTATTGGGTACGCGAATAGAATTCCCCAATCTCATTGAAAAGATTTAAGGAGGAATATGGTATAAATTCTCCAGAAGGTCATATCATTCTGAGTTGGTATAATCAGCTGTAGGATGTTGGCCAAGGATTAAAAGCTGTACCGGGCTAACATAAATTAATAACCGGTGAATTGTTGACAGTTGAAATTCTGTTCCCAGCTCAAACTTGAGAAAAATAAGAAGAATGTTCAAATTTAAGTTCGTAGCCAAGGACAGGAATTGATCACGCTGAAAAAAGGTGGACTCAAGATATTTCCATCGCCGTCAGTGATCGAAGGCAGGATATCTCAGGATAGTTGATAGGAAAGACTCGGTATGTGAGGTTCTTTTACCAAGTCATCCAAACCTGAACGGAATCAAATACACTAGAATGGTTTTGACGATTGAGTTTAATAGTAAAAATTAAAAGACTGAGCTTTCCAGAGTCAGGAGCCTGTTGCCAGAGGTAAAGCTTGCCCCCTTCCGTTCTGTCAGTAAAATAAAGTGGAGAACAACTAATCACAATTTTCGTTTTGGCCACGTGTTTGCCCGTACAGGTTTGTACTTGACTCGCTGTATTAGCATAGTAACCTAACACTTGTGTACGTCGCTTGCTTACTCGACGCTGTTCCAGCATCCGAGAGCACTGTTTCTTACCATCGACGTCCAGTTGATATATTACACATGTCAATACTAGCCGTTCATATTAAAGTTAATACGTTAACATTCAAACATTTACGATTATATACGATACACCGGCGTTGAATTATGTAGAGAAGAATTTATCTATGGTAGACGTATTATGGAAAGGTCGAAGAAGGAACAAAGAAAATCTCTACGCCTTTAGAGAACACTCCTTAACGAAATATACTTACATGTTAGAAACGTAGAATTTCTTTCTTACTTCTTCCACCAACTTATAATACTTCTGTCCTCGATAATTGAACAACCGATAAGTTCCTTTCTAAACACTTACATTTTTCTAGAGACTTCTTTTTCACATGCTGGTTCTGTTAGATTAATTTCTTGAGCAAACGCAACAGACATAAATTCGTCACCTTCAGACTACACAAAACAAATACATCATTGTGTAGGCAAGTAACACGTATTATGTTTACTTAAACAGTGGAACGGTTATCTACGTTCGTGGGAAGTCATCTAAGAAAAGTGAACGTGGCAGCAGTAAATTAAAACGATACTAGGGAGCATTCATACTATGTAATGGATTAGGTTTACCTTGACAAAAGATAAGATTAACTGATAAAACGAAGTTGGTGTATTAATATTGGTAATGAACACTAAATAACTATAAGGGAATCACTGATTGCTTTGTTGTTGTAGGATATCGTGAACCAGCACCGCAAGACACTACCAGTTGACTATGATCGAGACCTGATTGACATTTATCTACACCATATGGAGAAATACGACAAACTGATTGATTCGTCATTCACAGGTATTTCAAATGTTTTTGTTATTATTAAACTAGCTGGGTGTCCGGCGTTGCACGGCAATTGACTTATATTAGTCCGCTGCAGTGTTTAATTGGACACTAATCTATTTTTCAACATGTGATTCAACCATCAGCGAGATCAATTTTTTTGAAAAATATCATACCACCTGCTTTATAAGAGCTGAATTTAATCATAACGACCGCGATGTTTAGTATTTTAATCGAATACACTTCATTTGTTCAAAGTTAAATTCATCGATAAATAATGCACCCAATGTGAACGCAATTACAATACGCGGAAAATATCATAACGCAGGTATCCGAAATCGAAATATCTAAACAATACCATGCTACGACGCTATGAACATGTGCATATATTGAAGCGATTGCGAACCGCCACAGATTATTCAAACGATTAGGCTGAATGTTTGGGATTTTATATTTTTTACGAGATAAATCTGTAATGTAATACGCGAAATAAAGACTTAAGTTCTGTGAACATTCTTGGCAGCGTGTGGTCTCGCTTTTACTTCGAACAATAGGGACGACCCTCCTTTTCACTTCGTAAAAGGGTGACCCGTCTCTAATTCCGAAGGCTTTTGCCTCCGAAAGTCGAAAACTGCGTAAATAATCTGGAATCGCAACAGGCAATGGCATAATTCGAAACATATGGGATGTTTACGCCCTGCAGCCAAAATTTCCTATTGGCTGCAATTGTTGAAGTGCTAGCTAATTGATGCTATTGGGATTTGCAGCCGATTGGTTTCCTGAATAAAGTAGGAGGGCTAAAGATTTCATACAGTGCTTACGTGGGAACTGATTTTTTGACGGAGAGGCAGACTATGGCGAGAGCCCGGAAATAGATGAATAAAATAAATTGCCAGCCGCCGAAAGATCATGTTGAGAGGTCCGCAAGTGTTGATCTAAGACATGAAGTTGATAGCCACCGAATGGAGGTAATTGAGGCTGCTCTAATTGTGGGCCAAGGCGTCCGCGATGCAAGGAGGTTCCCGATTTCGGAGTAGGAATCTCTGGACAATCAGCCCGAAGCAAACAACGTCATCAGCCCGATGCAGAGTGTTCGAGCCGTCATCACAAAGCAGAACAGACAAGAATGAAGCTGCAGAGCATCGCCGGTATACTTCAATTTTATTAAATAGAGTTCACATTTGCCAGACCTATTGCCATAAAAGCTAAATTGCTTCTCTCGGTCCACCCCACAAGTGATCATGATTTTAAAGAGGCTCTATGTAAATTTACTGTTATTAGTAACGTTTTTTAATGCTCTTATAAAAATGTTTTGTTATTAAATTCAGAATTTTAAATTTAAAGTTTTATATTCAGACCTATATTTAATTGATCTATTATAATAAATTAATATTAAATAATGAATTAACTTCACCCACATCCCCATATATTTAATAAATCCAAAAAGAGTAAAACATAGGCCCGAAAAATAAAAAATCTAGATCTCAACAACAGCGCCAACTACCGGGCCCAATTATAGCTAAGGACAGTCGAAAATCGATCAATCTGTTTAGGAGGAGAATAATAAGGAACACAAGTTGTTTCAAGAAACATTTATTCCATATGAAACTTAATTAACTCAAATTCAGTACATTATAAATTATTTGGTATATATTTTCCATGTAATGCTGCGTGGAATAAATCCTTAAAATAAAAATGTCAAATACAATAAATTGAATCATTATCCGAACAGGTTCACTAGTTTGGTTACTTAATCGATACTTGCACAAAGGGCAGATGGCTACCTGCAATTTACCACATTTTAAACTGTCTGATAGTGAGACACAACCTTGGAAACAACTGAATGAGCGTTTTTCGTGAGTTACAGTGCATCTCATCCACAGAAGGCTCAGTAATTGATTTTTATCACTTCACAGAATAATTTTTAGCTCTGTTCTGATTGATTAATTCTATGACCAGTTTCTCATGTCTGATTACCCGGTAGGTAAATATGTATTTACATTTGTGCAGTGAGCTCCTGGTCAATTACATTTTAATTAGTAAATTAAGTAAATTTAAATTCCGAAGTAGTAACCATTAGTAAGGTATAGGTATGTTAAAATTTCCTTTATCCAACGGTAACATGCAATTAGAATTATTCAAAAAGAAGGAGCAGATTTCAAAAATTTCTTTCTTTCCATCTTCAAAATATAGAAATATAATTCCAATGTTCCTGGACAGAGAAAAGTTCAAAATTTGAACTGTCGGAATGTAAATTCCTGCCAAGGCCGCAGTAGCGCTGTTACTTGTCCGCAGAATATGACGGCGTCACCACAGGAACAATAATTTTGTTCGATGAAATTAGCAAATTGAAGTCCATTATTGAAGTGCAACGTGAATTTCACCTCCAGTTGGAGAAACAACCACCTCGTCATAAGTAGATTTACAAGTAGCATTAAAAATTCGGAGGTCAAACCGAAATTCACGTGACGCCCACGCACTTCGTCTGAAAATGACGGCCGTATTATTACGCTTTACGAAAGGAGTCCATGGAAATTGTACATATTGAGTTCATAAGGAATTGAAATTTTCTCTCTCCAGAAACTTTGAAATTATATTTTCTATCTTTTGTAGTTTGAAGAGATAAATATTTGAAGTCTGCTTCTTCTTTTTAAGAAATAACTAAAATTCAAATCAAGATGGAGTGTGAAAGTAGGATACTACTCTGGCTGCCAACATTAATTTCTAAAAAAATTCATACAAAGGTTATGAAATGAAAGATGTAGAAAAACACATTTGTGCGAATTTATATAAAAAGAGAATTAAAGAATAAATAATGATATAGAATAAAAATCTATATTTTGTGTGTCCAGAGGAGCAGCTTATCGCCCTAGTGAAGGACCTGTTCGCCGCGGGCTCAGAGACGACGAGCAACACACTGGCCTTCTGCGTGCTGCACCTTCTCAGGAACCCTCAGGTCCAGCGTCGAGCTCAAGAAGAAATTGATGCTGTCTTAGGGAGGGAGAAGACACCCTCATTGGAAGATAAACACAGGTACCACATGCTGTGGTCTACTGACCAGCGTCACGGGCCTGGGTGTTTGTGTTGTATTTGGTTTCACGTTCCCTAACTTAGGAAACTGCACTATACAGCAAATCAGTTACTCAATTAGATAATCGCTAATGTTGGTTCGACGATAAAAACAGAATTAATGACTTTAAATGTGGAGCAATTTTAACAAATATCTATCTATACACATTAAGCACAATGAATGTTTCATTTTTAGAAAGGCTACCTGAGGCTTATCCGCTTTGAACGTTCCTTCCTATAACAACACAGGAAGGGATAGAAACGAGTGTATGGAAGGATGAGGAACATAGTCAACGGCTGACAATTGCCCTAAGGTTGTAATTTAAGGATCGTATCCGTTGATTCACATGAAATTGATGCAAAGAAACCCCGAGAGTAACTTCATCAGATAGGTTGGGCGTTTGGTACTACTCCCACGGCTTTACTATAACGATAATAGCGGTTGTTGTGAGAACAAAACGAACACGAGTCCATGTCTCGAACATATTTGTAGGGTACAGCTACCCGACTGTTCCAATCAAATAACATCTCTTACCGTATGACCGACGTATGTGATCCCAAAGCATACACCCCTCAAAACTGACCAAGGTCATATTGGTTTAAGGGATACAATTTAGAAACCTTGACTTCTGCCAAGGGTGAGTAAAACTTGTAGGAGGACTTCCTTTGGGTTCCCTTGATGTATCCTATGTATGCTTTACAGGCTACATGAGGGTGATCCTCAAGCAGGCAACTCACCTACAACAGCATAGGAAGCGAATGGGAAAGGGGGATGTGGAAGGTAGCCAAGGGTTGACTAGGGCCCCCGGGTTCTAGTGTAAGGATCCTACCCTGTGTATTACCTAGAGGTGATGCAATGAAAACCCTGTATAACTGCATCATTTAATACTACTCCCTCTCCCTTTCAGATGACGGGGGACTAAATTGTTATGGGAACGAAATAAACCAGAATCTATGTCTCGATTAATATATGAAGGACATTTGGCTGACTGGTTGAATGGGATCAGAGAACAACTTTCATACTGAAGGTTTCTGACACCTCTGCATACACACCTCAAACCGGTCGAGATCTTCTTAGCTTGTAAAAGTCTTCATTTGAAAACCTTGGCCTGTGCAAGAGGGGTGCGGGATGAAATCCCAGAAGGAAGGAGTCAGCCCTCACTGACTTTCCAGAACTCCTCTGGATCCTCTTATACCCCAAGCATATCAGGACGCTATGTACGCTACTTTCTTCCTCTTTTTTGAAACAGGCTACATTAGGACTTTACTGAAGCAGGAACGCTTCTTTATTTTTTTGGATAACAGGCTACATGAGGGTGATCCTTGAAGCAGGCAACTCCCCTTTAATAACATAGGAAGGGAATTGAAAAGAGGGGATGCGGAAGGTAGATCAAGGTAGCCAAGGGTTAA
Source organism: Eucriotettix oculatus (assembly GCA_034510155.1). Taxonomy (NCBI): domain Eukaryota; kingdom Metazoa; phylum Arthropoda; class Insecta; order Orthoptera; family Tetrigidae; genus Eucriotettix; species Eucriotettix oculatus. The sequence goes on along the minus strand of CM067376.1, from coordinate 241,062,463 downwards.
CTAAGGCCCCCGGACTATGGTTTAAGGATCCTACCCGGTGTTTCACCTAAAGAGATGCAGGGAAACCCCTAGAAAACCTGCATCAGGTAGGTCAGGCATTGGGTACTATTCTCACGCCCTTCCGAATGACGGGAGGCGAGTTTGCTGTGGGGTCGCAGCATTCCCTTCTCCATGTCCACCAATTTTAGGAGGCAGTTAGCCGACTGAACCAGTGGAATCAGCGGACAACTTTTGCCATATGCCCAAGATCTTCGACCCCAGTACATATACCTCGTAAAATAAGTGAAGGTGCCTCGGCATGTGAGAACTTAACTAAAAAAAACAGAGTGCGAGGCATTCCCGACATAATCAGGTGAGCCCCGCAGTCACTCTGGGGTGAAGCGCCTGCGAGAAAACTCCCGCAGCACCTTCTTCGGGGCCGATGACATACTATAAACTTGCAGTGATTTTATACAATTCTTTATTTGTTGTGAACAAGTGAAGTTAATGTGTATGTTTACATACCGTTAAATTTATCAAATTAAACAAAGACAAAAATGAATTCAACAAAACGAAAGAACTTACCACATTAAGGCAATATCTAGCATTTAAAATCACTTAACATATTGAAATAAATACAAAAAGTTAGCGATAAAAGTCTGAAGCACCATAATACACTTGAGTTCAAACCGTGGTCAAGACAAAACTGTGAATTAACAAAAAAAGTAACATACAAAGCAATGTCAAATTAAATATTATTACAGTGACGATGTTTAACATTTTAGAAAATTATAAACATTTTAATAACATTTCAGAAACAATCAGTTAAAATAAACTTGTTCAAAATGTAACATTTCAACATTACCCCAATAATATTCATGACTTTCCTCTAATTTATGTATAGTGACAACATTGTGGTTCAATATTTACGATTCTTCTTATGCTTAATTAATCTAGTCCAAGAAAACGTTTAGTTTGCCCTATAAATATACGTAAAATTAGGAAATGAAGAATTTTTCTTCATGTACAAGTAATGCAATACTTTAAAATTCTGATGGCTTACGACGTATTTTGTGTTTATGCGAGGTCAGCGCTACACCCTTCCTCGGACAATGAGACCAACTTAGCTTCACAGTATACGGAAGAGGGGTTTTACTGGCGATGGGTGTCAATCTTGTAAATAAATGGCATCCGTTTTTAAAGCAAAAAACATTTTTCCGTCAAGTCAGAAACTACGCGTAGCTAATTGGAAACAGCTAATTTCCTAACGAAACGCACAAACTTGTTTACATCAGGCGGCTGAAAATTTTCCAATTGGCTGCAATTTTGTAAATACCACACAATTAGTTCTATTTAAAATTGCAGTCGATAGCCTATTGAAAAAGAGAAGGAAAATTCGTGTTTATATAAGATGAAATGGACAGACGTTTGGTGCAGAAAGATTATTAAAATAGTAAACTATAGTCTTTGAAAATTGTTTTGAAATGGTACAACTGTTTTTTATATGATTTTACTGATTCAAAATATTACATCAATGTATTTATATACGCCTGACCAACATGCTACCTCTGACGGAGAATTATGTAACTAAATGGGTGGTATCGGCTTTGGTTATTATAAGTAATATACATTGCATTTGACGTTTGGAAAGAAACTAATTATTAAAAATGAGTAAAACTGCGAGGAAAAGTTTTGTAAGAATTTTATACGTTCCTCAGTGTCCACATACTGTAATAAAAGAATCTAGATTTGAAATTCTATAGCTTTCCAAATCGCCAGTGTTAGATAACATTAATATAATTACACATATTTTGAACAGTCTCTAATATTTAATTAATTAAATTATTTTCCGATTAGACATTACATTAAACATATCCTTGATAATTAATGTACCTTTGGAGTTTAAAATATTGGGGATGAAATATATTCAACAAAAATAACAAAAATGTTTCTTTTTCATTAACCTGTAGTGTAACAATTAGTATTACAATCAAATGTAGGTATATTTTGTAAATTTTTATACATTTTATAATAACAATTTTTCATTCTACATAGAAATTTTATAAAAAATTTAAAAATATTAACTCGTCGTTGTTTACAATTTCACAAAATGCTTTACCATTTACAAAAATTGTTTACATGTAATTTTGTTTGCTTGAATATTATTCATTAACTTTGCTACTACCTTATTCAAAATTTATACCTACACAATGAGTTTGAAAGTAATCTCGTGATTTTTAACACTAGTAGATGTCACGCGGGTCACATCACATTTCCAGATTTTTTTAAATTATAAATTGTGGTTAGAATTAGGAATATTGACAGTATAATTACAACAAATTATGCAATTATATGAATTGAATGTTAATTATTTATAATATTGATATTTAAATACTATTTTTTTTGAACATTTATTTTATTTAAAATTTATAGTCAAATTATTATTTTGCCGGAAACTTGCCAGCACTTTCCTTCTACTAGTTTTTCAATATGTGGATTCAAAGACTGAGAAAAGACAGTCTTCATTATGGCAGATAGATGTTTATCTGTTAATCTTGTTCTGCATGCCGTTTTATTTAATTTCATGGATGAAAATAGTTGCTCACATAAGTATGTACTCCAAAAATATCACAAAATTTGTGCAGCAATTTTAACTACTCCTACGTAGGAAAATACCTCAAAACATTTTTTTGGTAGATGATTTTTAAACAAAATCAGTTTTGTGCAAAAGTTGAATTGCAATATCTGTTAAAAATGACAGATTTTTTGCGAACAAAGTATTTATTTATAATTAATATATTTTCACTTTTTTCATCTTTTATGTCAATAAATGAAATTAGTTCTTTCAAAAGTTCAGAACTTTGTGACAGAACAACCAACGAGGTACTTGTCAATAAGGAAGATCTTTAAAATAGGATTCTAAATCTAGAAAGAACGAAGTAAATTGTCGATGGTTGAGAGCTCTCGATCCAAGTAAGTTTTTGTCTCTGCTCCTGTTTTTAGTACTACGTGCATTTTTAATATTTTTAAACATAGTACGTTTTGGTGAAGAGATGTGAAAAGTCTTTATTTTTTGTGTATTTGGATATATATCATGTAAATTTTCTATTAGTCTTGACGCTGATACTTTAACTTTCACTCGTCGTCGATTTAGAAGCGTCAGTAATTACAGAAACGAGCCTATCAAGAGAAATATTGTAATTTCCTTAAATGTTTCATACAGCGTGGAATATGTTTTACCTGCAATCCCATAAAGAGGGATAATTTCCAAGAATTCTTTAATGATCTTCATATATAATGTCATAATAACACAGTAAAGGTGTTAGAATTATCTAGGAACACCTAATAGGATTTATAACTCGCAGTTGATTTTTATGCCGCCTTTCGCGCGGAAATTCAATGGATTTGTAAACGTTTATATTTATACCTTACAGACAGATAGACACTTCTATCTATTTATTGACATAGGTAATTAGGGGCCAAAAAAATCTCTTCACGGGTTGCCAGTTTGACATACCCGATGTAAATGATAAATGATACAAATTCATCTAGTATAAAATTTTGACAGTTCATCAAATAATAACAAATAATGAGGACAGCAGGGTGACGTAATTTCTGAAGAATCGTGTGTGTTGATGTGGTAGATTACCGTTCATGAATGCGTTTCTGCTGGAGGTGCATCGTGTGTCACACGTGGGGGCGATGACCTTGCCGCACCGCGCTCTTGCAGCCTCGGAGCTGGAGGGCTTCGTCGTGCCCAAGGTAAGGAGCCTCGGTGCAGTCTGCCTGGTTGCATGGCTGCGTATCTCTCAATCTGTCTTTGTGTTCACAGGACGCGACGCTGCTCATGAGTCTCCATAGCGTGCACATGGACCCGGAACACTGGGGCGACCCCGACAACTTCCGACCGGAGCGCTTCCTCAACAAGGACGGCAGCTACCAGGCTGACACCTGGGTCATTCCCTTCGGAGCAGGTGAATAACTCAATACTCAAGCTATATTACAAAGCCTTAATAGCTTACAATTAAATATACGCTCTGAAACTATTTGCTATCTCTTCCGGCATCTCTCAGGATAGAGCAGTCGTGATTTTACTTTTAGAAACATTTCGGAAATCATTACGATAATATATTATTATATGGGTGCGAAACGTAAACGGTGGGAATTGCAGAAAGTAAAAGAAATGTGCTGCTACAAAATAATTCTGAAAATCATAAGGGTGAATAAAGTTAGTAGCCAAGAAGATCTAAGCAGAATTAGAGAAGAGAGAGCAATATGAAGGACTGTGATCAAAAGGACAGACAGATTAGTATGCCACGTTTGGAGACACGAGGGGCTATTAAAATTAGCATTACAGGGAAGTGTGTGTGATTAGAACAGAAAAGGGAACCGAGGATTGAATACAGAAGTCTTGCACTGAATAGATTAGAATGGAGGGTTACTTCAGTCCAACCTAACGACTGAATACCACAACAACAACATTTAAAAACTCCATGACGGCTGTAAAAAAATATTGATATTTAATGCAGAATATATACAGGATCCCGAATATTTAGGAAATTAAGGACAACGTAAAGATTCTTCAAGACGTCGAAAATAAAAATTTGGTTGTATCGAAAATGATGACAATTATATAAAGTATTCAGAACATTGGCTCAGGTTGAGCTCCAAGAGAATAGTACTTAAACTTAATAAATAAAACGAAATCAAAGGCGTAAAAAACCTACAATTTTATATTTAATTGACCTAATTTGTACTGTACTAGTTTTTTTGTATAAACAGGCTACATGAGGGTGATCCTGAAACAGGAAACTCCCCTTTAACAGCATAGGAAAGGAATTGAAAAGGGGAGTTGCGGAAGGTAGAGCAAGGTAGCCAAGGGTTGACTAGTCTTCGTTTAAGGACGCTTACCAGGAAAATAAACGTTGTCAACAACACAATGAAAGTGAGAGAGCTCATGAAAGAAAGAAAACCACCTGAAACTCAATGCTGATAACTAAACAAACTGAACAACGAGAACTAAAGAGAGAAGTTCAGAAATGGAAGGAAAACTCAATTGCAACCTACATTAAATTATGAACACCTGACCCACTACACGCTTTCAGTAACAAATAATCAAGAGGTCATTTACACAAATCCCTCCCATTAAAATTCATAATAAATCCTCGATCAAAGAAAATAATTAAAGAGGAGAAGCATTTGCAGACTATCTTGAAGATGTTTTCAAATAGTGATGATAAACATGGATTATGAAGAATACATTTAGTATCACCACCTGAAAAACCGGGACGTAAAGTACTTACTGGACATCAATAAGGACAAAATTGTTATATGAATAAATATGTACGTAAAAGTTATGAGTTGAAAACGTCTGCCTGGTGTGAAAGAAAAATTTTTAAAAATTTTATTTCTTGCTCTCATTGAATTAAATTTAAAATTTAAGGAAATTTAAAATTTATTAAATTAAATTTATACATACTTTGGTATTAGCGATGATATGAAAATTAAATTATGCATAAAATAATTAATATTTGATATATGACGATTGAATGGAAGACTGGTTGAAATACAAGTGTTTAATTAGCAATTCAAATTTAAAAACCAGATTTCAGAAGTAGATTTTATTTTTGAAGTTTATTGTGCTTCACGGGAAGTAGATGGGATTCTGTCTTCCTTATAAGTTTTAGTCACTCGGATGACGGCATTGGAATATCATTTCCTGCAATTATTCTTTCCTTTTATGTTTGCAATTTTCTTCTGTTTGAGATATTTCCGTTTCCCATGACGTAGGAGATTCGTCTAAAACAAATTTGTTTCTATTGTCTGTCCTGTGTTGTTTTATTCTTTGTTCTCTTTTCTTTCTTTAACATAGTATACATTCTCTTATATTGTGGCGGCTTGGAGTGCGGTGGCAAAACAATGTTGACTTTCAGGCAAGTCGCTAACCTTTTTCTATCACCTCATAAGCTTTGATCCGTCGGAACGCGTTTCATTGTTAAGACATTCCGATGTCGCACCATCCCTCTCAATGATTATAATGATAGTTGCAACTCTAGGAAAATTTGGCCTTACACTATTAATATTTCACAACATAACTATAGACTGTGTGTACTTATGGAACATAATAAAATATATTTTCCTAATTTTGGTGAAACAGTGGAGACTCTTCACCCGCAAAATAGGAATCTAAGGTTTATAGATCCAGTGCTCTACCTTCGTAGATGACATGCCAATCGTTGTGTAAAAACGAGAAAATAAGATGAGGTGAAGACAGGAGAACTACGATGTCGGATGAGAAGTAAATCACAGTTATCTAAGGACAGTAAAATCCTGATTTATAAAGCTGTCATCAAACCAATACAGGCCTATATATTAATTATTAAAAGATACCAATCCAAGATTCTCCGGAAAATTGTAAACGCCCCATGGTATATGACGAATCATACACCGCACACAGATTTTAAAGTTCCGCCGGTACACGAAGTAATTCATAAAAATGCATCAAACATCACGTAATTCTAGAAAATAATCCAAACCCAATTTTAGACAAACTTCTAGCACCAGTGATCAATATAAACTTAAAACTACTGAACTATTTTAAGTTAAAATAATCATTGATTATTTAATTTCTTCAGGCGATATCATTGGATATCTCCCTGACCACTTTATTACATACTAACAAAATTGGGAGTCGTCAGAATTTTAGCTCATATAATTGTAAATTATTACGATTAGTAAATAAGCTATGAAAAAAAATTGTTACCTGATAAAGAAGAAGATAGGAATTCGACACTATCAGACACTGATTTGAAGTACACACACAACTGCTGTCTAGGGAAAATTTCAATTTTACTTGCAGTATTAAAGGCAATCTAGGGATCACTTTGAACACGAGATGGAGGCAAACATTTGAGATCTATGCTAACTCTTAGTACCAGAAAACCAAGAAACTCACACATACTCTCGTCCATAACCTCAATTTAGTATAAAACGAAGCCTATTGTTCTTTTTGGATATTCCATGAGTCAATCTTGCCACACTATGGTATTTCATCCAATCCTATAACGTAGTCGCCGTTAACTACTCTACCCTCATATTACATTGAATATTTTCAAGCTAAGGAGTGAGTGTGTATATAACTGGATTTGCACTTTACAAAACCTTGTCCTATTTTACAGTAACTGATCACAGGTTAGTATCCCTTCAGAACGTCCAAGGAATAGTCTATCTTTAATGTTTTGTTATAAATTATTATTAATCACTAATTACTTAGCCAAAATGCAGAGTACTTTTTAAATATTACGAAATTATAATTAATGTTTTAAATTCTAATGAGAATAGTAGAAGGGATAGATTAATAGGCCACGTTTTGAGATAGGAGGGTCTTTTAAAATTAGCATTAGAGGGAAGTGTGTCGGGTAAGAACAGAAGAGGGAGGGGAAGGACGGAATACGCTTAACAACTAGGGAGGATGTGGGATGTGGTAGCTATGTAAAAATGATTATGTTTGCGCAGGATAGGTTAGCATGGAGGGTTGCATCAGACCAGTCTTAGGACGGAATAAAACAACAAAAAGAATTAATGTAAGAACTGATCTAAATAAATCATAAAATTTTTGTTTGTACAAGTTTTTAACGTGGCATTGTTTCCTTTTCTTAGGTTAAAAATTCGTGGCAAATGTGAAGAAATTTCTGTATTAAAATGAAAGTCGAATATATCACGCAGCACCGGCCAGGTTCAGGTTACTGATCAGTCGCCCCAGGTCTTAGATTCCAAATCTTCTTCTTTAAACAAAAATTTAATAAATTCCTTGAAGAAATAATCTTCTTCTCTGAAACTTCTCGATGTTACTTTTAAATATTCTGCCTTTATAATATAATCTTCACTGAAATCAAAATGAAGTTTAAGATGAGAAGGTGCCTGTGTGAGTTTTCTCTCGCAGGCATTTCCCCTCCCAGAGTGACTGCGGGGCTCATCTTATCTTTATCGGGAATGCCTCGTACTCTCTCTGTTTTTTTTCTAAGTTCTCACACGCCGAGACATCTTCACCTACTATGGGAGGTTTATGTACTGGGGTCGATGATCTTTGGCATAAGGTAAGAGTTGTCCGCTGATCCCATTGGATCAGTCGGCCACCTGCCTCCTGAAACTGGTGGAGACACGGAGAAGGGAATGCTGCGTCCCCACAGCAGACTCGTCTCCCGTCATTCGGAACCTGATGCAGGTTTTCTAGGGTTATCCCTGCATCTCTTTAGGTGAAACACCGGGTAGGATCCTTAAGCTATAGTCCAGGGGCCCTAGTTAACTCTTGGCTACCTTGCTCTACCTTCCGCATCTCCCCTTTTTAATTCCTTTCCTATGCTATTAAAGGGGAGTTGCCTCATGTAGCTTGTTATCAAAAGAAAGAAGAAAAAAGCCCTCACATTCGGAGGTGCCTTATTCTCATTTAGAAGGTTTATGTTCTGAGGTCGCACAACTTAGATTTATAATATGAGTTGTCTACTGATCCCATTGGATTATCGTGAAACTGATGAAGGCATGGAGAAGAGAGGACTATAAACTCCTCGAAATGGCGTGAGGGTAGTTTCCAATAAATCGACCTATCTGATCAAGATTTTCTACGTTTTTCCCTGCATCACTTTCTGGTGAACCGGAAAATTCCGCAGCTACTGTCTTATAATCTGCGTTGCAGATGTGTAAGCCTGACCATTTCAATTTCGTAAATTTCTACTGTTGGACCCTCTCAGCTATGATTTTCACGTTTGTCTACCTGTCGTTGAAAATCAATTTTGCTGAGTCTTAAAATTTTAAATAAAGTTTGAGAAGTCAATTTTTTTCGGGGAGGTTGGGGGAGGGGGATTGACGTTCAAATGAGATGATAAGACCGCTTCCTCCAAAAAATGGCGAAGATAATCTAGTGTTAAAACAGAGACGAATTGCTACAAAAGTCGTTCACCTTCCAATTTTGGAGACTTGGAGTCCAGCAGAAGCTACGGCCGCTAATAGTAATAACATAAATTGCTAATAGTTTGGATTACTTGTCTGAAATCATTATTCAATAATATATTCTTTGCTGAATATGAAAAAAGATATAATTTGTTGGGAAGATAAACGGTTGTGTAGACAATAATGAAATTATAGTGTTATCTGTCAGTTTTGAATGTGAATGCAGAAGCTATTTTAATGTGGTTCCAGGACGAAGACGATGCCTTGGGGACTCTCTGGCACGCAACACACTTTTCCTATTCATGGTCACGCTGCTACAGTCTCTGAGCTTCGAGCTTCCGCCGGGAGAGGCAGCACCTCCCGTCACTGGCCTGGGTGGATTCACCAATTCGCCACAACCTTTCAACGCTATTATAGTTCCCCGAAATTAAGAAAAGTTTTGTTAACAGCGCTCCAGTAACAATTTACCAAAATGAAGTACTCTTATCATGACTTATACGCAATCGTTCCTTTCCGACTGTGACGACGAAAATCGTCGCTATTCGGCAGTTGCAATTATTTTATAAATGGAATAATGTATAAATAAAAGCAAAATAAACTAATTATCGTATTGCATATGTTCCCTTCATACTATAAATAGACAACCTTACATACACTTATGAAGAAAACTTTGTTTTCCAGAAACAAATTGTCTGGTTTTAAATCAATTCATTACGACCAATTAATATCAATTTAATCATTTCTTTTGGTACTTAATTACCTTTAATTTAGATGCAATGATGAAACAACAAGTAAGAACACTTCTTCTTTGAGAGTCATCCAAGCAGTGTGTATAGCATGTCTGTAATAGCTTATATATAAAAAGCCGAAAATCTACTGATATTAAAATTCATTATAAAAGTTTTCTGATTTCCATTTCGTAATCATTTCTATTAATTTCACCTTATGTTAGTCTTAATTAAAATGAGAAACTGTCACCTGAATGTCTACTGCTTTCTCCAAAGATCAATATTAATTGTGACATTAAAAATTAATGAATACAATTTTTTCATCTTTGAAGATGAGTGCTACAATATTCATCATTTAAATGAATAACATAGCTAAATAGTCAAAAATAATATATGAATTAATAATAAACAGGTTGTTAAAAATATCTCGGCGTATCGTTCCTACTTGCGAATTTTTTCAGGTACAAGTAAACATTTACGAAAATAATTTATCTCATGAATTTTAAAGTATTGTGCTACACACCGCAGCCATGCTTATTCACAGGGCATGTACTTACGAGGGTGATTCAATAAGTAATGCCTCTAATTTTTGCTTAAATAGATGTGAAAGTTTAGAATCTGGAGCGATTCTTCAAACAGCCTTCTCCAGTCCACTGCAGTAATAACTTCCGAAGTCAAAAGGTGGCATCACTGCACCCTCTTGAAATTGGCTGACATTGACGTACTTATTATACAGCGTTCTGTCATTGAATTCTTAAATACAGAAGGTGAAACATTCATTTCTGATTATTCGTCGTTGTAACGAAACTGAAGGACAAATACCGTTGGCTGATGAAAAGCGAAGTGACTCCGCCGAGTCAATGAGCTCATTCGATAGGGTAACAATTAATCAGTTTCATCTCATTATCTCCATCAGTAAAGGCAGTGTGACGACGATTAGTTTTTTATGTACTACCTGGAAAAAAGTGAAAACACCATTGTCTATGTGTGTCATATCCAGTGTGCGTGTAGTGTTTCCAATGATTTCAGATTAAATCCTGTTCATTTTATTTATTTAAAGGTTATTTTTAGTTAATGATGTTATACACGGGGTCCAGATGATATATCCACAGAATTATTAAAACTTGGAGGGGTGGCAATAATTCCTTATTTACAAAGAATTTTCAACGTATCAATTAATAATTCGGCTCTTCCGGCGGATTGGAAAACAGCTATTATTATACCAATTTATAAATCTGGTAAAAGAACAGACGTCATAAACTATAGACCCATCAGTCTTACTTCAGTAGTGTGTAAGATTATGGAGCACTTATTAGCAGCCTACGTTAGATCTGAACTCGATAGAAAAGGGTGGTTTTTTAATGGTCAGCATGGGTTTCGGGAAGGGTACTCGTGCGAAAGTCAAATCTATTTCAGGAGTTAGCAGATGAAGTAGATAATGGGGGTAGAATAGATGGGGTTATCATAGACTTCGCTAAGGCATTTGATGTAGTGATGTCATGATATCCTATTGGATAAATTAAATAAAACAGGTATAGATAAAAGAGTGATACTATGGGTAGAAAAATTCTTAAGCGACAGATCGCAAAAAGTCAAAATCGAGGAACAATTTTTTGGATTCAGGCGCTGTAACATCGGGAGTTCCCCAAGGCTCTGTAATCGGCCCCTTACTGTTTTTAATATTCATTAATGACTTACCGAATTACTTGAAGTCAGGGGTAAGGCTTTTCGCTGACGACTGTATCATATACAGAAAGGTAACAAACGAGGAAGACACTTTATTATTACAAGAAGATCTAGATAAAGTTAATAGCTGGGCTCTGGAATATAAAATGAAATAAAAAGAAAAGCAGCTCAATCTCGTTTACTAAACGCACCTTGTTGAATGAGACAGAATATAGAATAGGTGGGGGAACAAATTCCAAGGGTAACGAGCTGCAATATCTGGGGATATTTTTCGACAATAGACTTGGGTGGGAGGAACAAGTGAATTTCACGGCCCGAAAGCGTGGAATTCCTTACATTTCATTATGAGGAACTTAAAAAAAGGGAAGTTCAAAAACAAAGGAGGTGGCATACTTATCTCTAGTTGGACCAATTTTGGAATATGGGGCGGGGCTTGTTGGGATCCTTATAGAATTAATCAAATAGAAACATTAGAGAAAGTTCAGAAAGGGCTGCTAATTTTGTGCAAGTAGGGATGAAAAAGTAAAACAGCTAGGTTGGGAGATATTGTCAGTAAGGAGGGAGAAAGTAAGACTGCATTTGCTATTCAAAGCTTATACGGGGCAAAAACCATGGATTGGAATTAGCTACAAAATGCAAAAGCCCAGTTATATAGGTAGATTGGGATCACCAATTCAAAGTGAAATTATAGAAAACAAAAAACAGATGTTGGCAAATTCTCATTCGTAAATAGGACTATCAACGACTGGAATAATTTACCTGTGGGGGTGTTTGGAGGAAATCCTCTTCAAGAAAATAAATTTAGGTCAAATCTGAAAAAACGTGTGAAGTGAAGTGGATATTTATTTAATATAAATGTGTTTCCGAATATAAAAAAGTGAAGTGAAGTGTTTCTCTTTTCTCTTTCAGGGCATCCACGGAACATGTTTATCTTTCTTTAGTTTATAATTATGTATATTTAATTATGTATCTGCCACCGGGCTTGCGCCCAATTGTAGATTATTAGCAAATACAATACAATACTTTCTTTTTATTCTTTTAATTATTTGTTACTTGATACAATGTATGATCTATCCTATTTCCTCAACCGAGGACTAATGGAAACAACAATAAATCTAAATCAACAACTACGGTCCTCCAAAGTTTGTGAACAGTGGGTATCAAGAATGTTAACTGAATACTTGGCGGTAGAGAAAGTGCACAAGTCGCGTTCCGGGAGGTACACTGCGATGTTTACTCTACCTCTGCCCGAGAGGGAATGCGTGATCACTTTTCGTATCCAAAATTTACCCGTATTGACCAACAGCTCGTGAGTCGATAAGTGCATATCATTTTAATTGTCTCATATTTTATAGGGTTATTACACTCCTTGATACGGAACTCAATTAAGATGGATTAATTTTTGAAATAGTACACAAAGCATAGTATTAATTTTCAGCATGACACTAACTTTTTTAGTTATGTCTAGGACGTTTTATCTATTAGACTTATTTGTATTGCTCAGTTTATTCTGGACTTACTCAACTTTTGTTAGTGTATTTAATTTAAATCGAAACTGAGGAATTGTACAGGAAACGCCGTAAGCTTAATAAAAGTATTCTCATATATTCGAAAAACCTTTTCTCGTAAGCTTAATAAAAGTATTCTCGTATATTCGAAAAACCTTTTTTCGTCATCTCTTAAATTTCTAAAAAGATGGTGATACTCTCCGAAAACTTTATACTCCTATTTATGGGATTAACTCTTAACTTTCTCTTGCCTTCCATTAAAATTCGTTTCCATAAAAGGCTACTATTGTCACTGAGCAAGAGAAGCTTTGCCACTTCACACGACGACTCCATGACGAGGAGTGCATTCTGTACTAAACAGAGGGCTATGCCGCTCAAGGGTTCTTTATCGTAGCCGGCATCGCTCACTACTCTGCCGCTCGGAGTATCGCCGCTCACCGCTTGCTGCTTTTATCCTGCCCGAGGCCTAATAACGGAGCAAGCTGATTGATTGCTCCCAATCTCGAGAGAGTGCTGTATACGTGCAAGTGATATAATCATTTTATCTTCGTCCCCCACTATCAAAAATGGAACAGACCTCAAGACAAATAAAATCGTACACACAAATACTAACGACGATGCAACGACCGGATAAGTTGCACGCCGTCATCCTCCACGCCATTCCGGACTCCAACGCCGATGTCCACTTACTTGAATTAGCTAAGTACATCAACCCCTCCAGAATAAAATACATCTCTAAAATATCTCTAAAATGATACTATGTGCATATTCCTGACTAATAAGCAAGACTTATAACCGTGAAAACTAATACTGTAAAAATTAACAAACTGTTAATCATATAGGAGTATTATTTAAATTATTTAATGAAATTACTTGCGCTTAACGATAAAATAATTTTATTTATACTTTAAGGGGTCCTGCCCTCTGTTACAAATGAATTAATTGTAGGAGGACCGATTTTAAATATTGCAGAGTTAATTAGCTTAATAAGGGTTTAACAGGGGTAGCGTGACTCACGCCAAAACGGAACTTTCTTTCTGCGGGTTCCATTTGGTTGATTTTACACACTCTGTCACGACGGGGTTTTGGGGCGGGTTGGTTAAGGAGCGTGGGGGGGGCGGGTGGGTTTTAGAGTGGGGGAAGATGGCGGAAAGAGTGAAGGAAGGGGTGAGCGGTTGGGCGCGGAGCAGAGGTTTTTTTGATGTTTTGGACTAGACGATAGGAATTTGAGTGGGGGAATAGAGAACTGAGGAAGAGGAAAGGGATTTTGAGGGGATAGCAGCCTGAGGAGACGAAAGGAATCGAGAGAAGGGGTTAGGAGGTTATTAGCAGACATAGGCGTCACGCAAGAGCCCTGGTCCGGGCTTCGGGCGGGGGGTGATAATGTACACCTTGTGTGGGCGGAGAGGGCCCGCACACTGCGTTGACGGGTTTTCCGTTCTCCAAGGAAAATTTCCATGGTAAGGAAACAGTGTCGTGAAATGTTGAATGGTGAATTTTCCTTCAGAAAAACAAGCTAAATATTATAAATCTGCAGACAGGAATGTCCCCCGTCCGCCAGCCCGGCTCCGGGCGAAACAACTTCTTACCTGCCGGTCACCAGTTAGAATGTTCTAGATGAATTGTTATATCTTTTAAAAATCCAAAACTTCGAATACAATTGGGAAGGGGTCCTACTGCGCTACTAACCAGATCATAAACCTCCGCCCACTAGTAGTCGAATCTACATGAATCGTGCTGCCTAATGTTTCCCCATTATTCCCAATGGAAGCATCATAAAAGAGCTGTTGGAACATAAAATAGTACCGACATCAAGGTAATGGATTTAAAATTTATACATCTGAAAAAAAATTACCCCACACATTGAGTTTCATAATACAATTCTTTATGGATCCGTCAAACATACATAATCCACCAGAAGCTATGCTTATGCAATACCCTAACACTAACTTCTGCATCTTACTAGCCTCTGATAATGACAAGTGCTACCTATTCAAGAAAAGTGGACATTACGCCAAAAACGGTAACTTTGTAGAACAGAAGACCAACCTGACACTCACTAACCAACCTCAGAAGAACAATGAAGTACACCCAAATATTAAAAGGGAGAGTTTCCTAGCTAAGCCGGTATCTGAGATAAATTCCATCGTGGACACCAACACCCACGACGTAGCACAAATAAATATCACTAACAACTCAGAAAATCAGGTTAATACGGTACCAATGATGGTCACTCCCACAGCATCGACCACAATAACTTCAGATTCGATACTAGTAAGGAACCGGGAGACAATCATTGCACACAAGAAAAACATTTCAAGCGACCTTCATCAACAACCTTTTCTCAAAAGTCAGACAACTTGGAACAATCGGACATATATAGGTCAGTAGAATCAAGAATTTTGAACCAAATAAAGAAAACTAAAACTAGTTTGTCTGTGAAATCAAGTGCCGGAATTGAAGAAACGCTCGAACAGGCTCGTGCCGTATGTGAAACCAGAAAACTTAACCTCCATTTAACATTTGATCAAATCCCATCATTAATCTCAAATTCAATAGCATCTAAGCTACCATTAAATATTACTAGAGAGTACAACGTCAGGCCATTATACCGTATTGAGCTTGTCATTACGATCTACCCTGAAATAAAATACAGGGCACTAAAAAAACAAACTCAAAATATTTGTGAATACTATTAGGAAACTATCCTGGAAGGCATTAGCAGATAACGACGCATGAAACAGCAATAGCGAGTAACACTTGCATATACAAGAGCCACCTAGATATGACACTCGAAACGTACAAAAGACTATAGTATACATTCTGTTGAGGTACAATAAACATTCCACACACAGGAGAATTAACCACAACAGATGGGAGCCTAAATCAATGAATGAAGATCTAGAAGAAATAATTAATGTTAAATTTTCTTAAGGCACTAATATTTTCAATATGATTTAATTAGATGTATCAGTTTAAATGTTCTATTTTGTCTGAGGTTTACTATGTAATATTGTATTAGAAATTTGTACCGTCGGAAAAGACGACGCGACGTTATACTTACATAAAAATAATTATATGGTTAGTTATGTCGAAATGTTTTTCATTGGAAAGTTTAAATTTTGTATTCCGTTTCTTGTCTGTAGTTAAGGCCCTTTTTATTTGACCAATGTAACATGAGTGACAATCAGAACAATTAATTAGGTAGACCACAAAATTGGCATCTAGTTGTTTATGTATGACGAATTGGTAACCAGCTAGTGTTACATATAATTAAAACAATTAAGATATTGTATATATCGTTTTATAACGTCTTGCGTCTTCCGATTTCCAAACGCCACTCCTCTCTGTCTTTCCATAAATTTTCTTCTATTCCTCTTTCTCGGATTTCCTCATTTATGCCACTAATCCAGCTCTTTCTGGGCCTGCCTTGTTTCCTTCTTCCTTTCGGCTTCCATTGTAGAGTTTGTTTCGGTAGTCTTGTTTCTGGCATCCTTTGTACGTGTCCAAACCAGATCAGTTTTTTGTCTCTTATGTCATCAATTATGTTGTGTTTGACGTCCATAATTTCTCTAATTTTTGTGTTTGGTATCCTGTCCATTTTTGATCTGCCTACCGCCCTCCTCCAGAAATCCATTTCAGTCGCTGTTAACTTTTTGGCCATTTGTTCTTTTAGTGGCCAGACTTCAGCGCCATACGTTATTATATTTTTTACATTGTATGATATATTCTTTGTTGGTTCTGTTTCGTAATATTTTTGTCTCATAAAATGCTATTTAGCATGGCTATCGCTTTCCTACCCTGTACATTTCTTTCTTGAATCGCCTCATCCAGTGTGGCCTTTTGTGATATTTTTATTCCCATATATTTTATATTCATTGCATCGTTTTTATTTTGTTGTCCATTTTCAATTTATAGGTCCTGTTGTTCTCCTCCAATTACACATGTATTTTCAGTCTTGTTCATTATTACTTCTAATCCCCATTTTGAATACTCTTCTATTAATTTGCGGGTCATGTAATTCATATCGTCCTAGTCTTGGGCTATCAATATTTGGTCGTCCGCGAAACATAATGTGAATAAGGTGTTATCTTTTAAGGGTAGACCCATATTTCGGCAATTTTTTCTTCCATTCCTTTAGTGTGTGTTCGAGGTAGATTTTGAACAATGTGGGAGATTTGCAGCAGCCTTGTTTTAAATCCATTTGGTTGTTGTGAATCCTTCTGTGACCATGTTGCCTATCTTAATTTTTGTCTTTGATTGTTTATACAGGGTCTTACTGTTTTTATTAGTTCGATGTTAATGTTAGTTTCTTCAAGGGCTTCCCATAGTTTTTTCAAAGGGACACTGTCATACGCCTTCTTTAGGTCAACAAAGAGTAGTTGTAATTCTTGTTAAAAGGACGTTTTCTTTTCAATAATTTGAGTAATCGAGAATATATGATCAATTGTCGATCTGCCTGCTCTAAATCCAGCTTGCTCTTCCGCTTCCATTTGTTGGTATTCCTTTTCTATTAGTTGTTTTATTATTTTTCCGTATAATCTGCTGATTGTATTTGTTACGGCTATTCCCCTGTAATTCCCACATATACTCCTGTCGCCTTTTTTAAATTGTTTCCATTTTACCGGTATCTCTTGTGCGTTTACACATTGTTCAAAGTTCCTTTGTAAATGTTCAAATAACTTTTTGCTTCCATTTTTTATTAGCTCTCCATATATATCCCCGGCTCCTGGTGCTTTTCAATTTTTAGAGCTTTGCATTGCTT
>CM067376.1:240973133-241044751 GCA_034510155.1 Eucriotettix oculatus | reverse complement strand
CAGGTTTTATAAAAACACTTTTATTCAACTCGATCCACTCGCACCGAATGCACACCGTAAACTGCCCCTCGCTCACAACCACACCATAACATCAGCTACAATACAAAGTTCTTGTGGGTAAAGACATGTCTACTAATACATTTGTTAATGTCATTGAAATTATAATAAAACTAAAGTTACAAACAAAATAATAACAAATAATGTGGCATTGCTCCTCTTCCAGGAGGACAGCGACCCGCTGTTTGTTTTCAATGCTATTGATGGTTCAGGCGCATGGCTCCCTGCTTGTGTGTGGAGTATCGTGTCCTGGATCACCACCGGCTATGGCAGTCTTGTCGTTCTCGCTGAGCTGTTTTGCTGGGTCGTGGTAGGGTTTCATGCGTGCAACGTGGACGACATCTTTCCGTTTACGCTTTCTGGACGATGGATCGTAGTCTTCGATTTCGTACGTGACATCGGAAAGCTGCCGTGTTATTTGATAGGGCCCAAAGTACCGCCTCAAAAGTTTTTCGGATAGACCAACTTTTCGTATCGGTGTAAAAACCCATACAAGATCCTTTGGTTTATAAGATACCGCCTTGTGTTTCGCGTTGTATCTTATTTGATCTTTTCCCTGCGCGCGTAAGGTTTGAATCCGCGCCAGTTGCCGAGCTTCCTCCGTCCTGGTTATTAGTTGTTTGACGTAATCCTCCTGCCCATCATCTGTTACTAGTGGGAACAGTGTGTCCAGTGTTGTCTCAACCTCTCGCCCGTGGACAAGGAAAAACGGAGTGAAGCCAGTGGTATCTTGTTTTGCAGTGTTATATGCAAAAGTTACAACGGGCAGTATAGTGTCCCAATCATTTTGTTCGAGGTCGACGTACATAGAAAGCATGTCCGCCAAAGTCTTGTTGAATCGTTCTGTTAGGCCATTCGTCTGCGGATGGTAGGCTGTTGTCATCCTGTGAGTGATATTGCACAGTGCGATTATCTCGCTCACCAACTTGGACCGAAAAACTTGACCTCTATCCGAGATCATAACACGAGGCGCGCCGTGCTTGAGAACGATTTCTTCTACAATAAACTTTGCTATCTCTGCAGCTTCCGCTGTTGGAACGGCTCGGGTTACCGCATAACGCGTATGGTAGTCCGTACATACTATTATCCACTTATTGCCTAAAATCGTCTTCGGAAATCTTCCTAGAAGGTCAATTCCAATTCTGTGGAATGGAGCCACTGCAGGTGGAATCGATATCAGTTGTCCGGGCGGCAGTTGTGGTACACTTTTCCTTCGCTGACATTCCCGGCAATGGCGCACGTAACGCCTTACATCTTTGCAGAGGCCAGACCAGTAGTATCTGCGCCTAATCCTATCTGCAGTCTTAGCGAATCCTAAATGTCCGGACGATGGTGCGTCGTGAAAATATCGTAGAATCTCTACTTTCATATGTGCCGGTATGACGACTAACCAATTCCGTCCCATTGGAATATGATTTCGCTTATACAATGTGCCATCAATTAAGTGGAATCCTTCCTTTCTCAGTTTTCCATTTTCCAGATCTTCGATTATCTTCCGCAGATTCTCGTCACGACGTTGTTCATCGGTGAGATTGGTCAACGCAGCTACAGCGGGACCCATGCGGTCCAAGTCCGTTTGATCATTCAACGGATTCCTTGAAAGGCAGTCAGCATCTTTATGTACACGTCCATTTTTATATACGACTGACACTTCATACTCTTGCAGTCTGAGCGCCCATCTTGCCAGGCGACCTGATGGGTCCTTGAGGTTAGTCAACCAGCACAGGGAGTGATGGTCAGTTACGACAGTGAATGGTCTCCCAAATAAGTATGGCCGAAATTTATTAATCGCCCAGACAGCAGCGAGACATTCCCTTTCGGTTGTTGAATAATTTCTTTCGGCTTTAGACAGTATTCGAGAGGCGTATGCAATTACTTTTTCAGTGCCATCCAGAATTTGCACCAGCACGGCACCTATTCCGTAACCGCTTGCGTCAGTGTGTAATTCTGTGAGCGCTGTCTCCTCGAATAACCCAAGTACAGGAGCGGACGTCAAAGCTTTCTTCAAAACATTAAAGGATCTTTGTTGGTCTTCGTTCCACAGGAATTTAGTGTCTCCTTTAAGAAGGTCTTGGAGCGGGCGAGCCTTGATGCAAAAGTCCTTTATAAATCTCCTGAAGTACGAACAGAGTCCAAGAAAACTCTTGACGTCACGGGTCTTCCGAGGGGTGGGAAAATTTGTGACTGCTCTAATCTTGTCCGGATCTGGAAGAATCCCGTTACCGTTCACTAAGTGCCCAAGAATCTTTATCTCCGATGCTGCAAAGAGACATTTCTTGGGATTCAATCGAAGGCCTGAATCTTGTAAACACTTCATTACAGTAACTAGGCGGCTTAGGTGGTCCTTGAACGTATGGGAGAATACTATAATATCGTCCATGTAACACAGACACGTCTTCCACTTAAGATGTCGAAGCAAATTATCCATCATACGCTCAAACGTTGCTGGCGCGTTGCACAAACCGAATGGCATCATTTTAAACTCATAAAGTCCATCTGGAGTCACGAACGCGGTCTTCTCCCGATCCGCCTCGTCTACCTCGATCTGCCAGTAGCCAGTATGAAGATCCATAGTTGAAAAGTATACTGCTCCGCTTAAGCAATCCAACGTGTCATCAATCCGTGGAAGGGGATATACGTCTTTCTTAGTGATTCGATTTAATCCGCGATAGTCGACGCAAAAACGCCAGTTCCCGTCTTTCTTCTTTACGAGAACTACAGGGGATGACCACGGACTTTCTGAAGGTTGAATAATGCCCTTTTTTAACATCTTGTCAACTTCTTCGTGTATGATCCGTCTCTCTGCTGGTGACATTCTATAAGGTCTGTGGCTAACCGGATGATTATCCCCAGTGTTGATGCGATGTTTAACCGTAGGTTTTCGGAGAGCTATCGACTCTTTCCCGGATTCGAATACGTTGGAGAATTCTCTTAGTACGTCCTGTATTTGCTTTCGCTGCTCCTGTGTCAAATTGGCTCCAAGAAGCAACTGCGTAGCCTCCTCGTCGGCTTTCCGTCGTACGTCTGTTTGTCGTGTACTTTCCTCGAGGCTACAGAGCTGGCCCTCGTGTATTGTCTCGGCTATTCCAATGCAAATTCCTCTAGGGATTAGCTGCGACTGATTCTTGCCATTAGTGACCCAAATATCTCCTTCGCCATCGCAAATGTTTAATATTGACGCCGGTACGTACAATTCCTTTCCGAATAGCAGTGTCTTATTACAACTCACGAATAGGTCACAATTGTCAGCGTTCGTGGCACGGACTCGGATTCGCTTTGCTGATGCAGGCGGAACAAACGTGTCTTCTAGTACGAATATCCGACTCACACCTTGTGGTACATCTGAACATTTTTCACTTGCCTCGTCAAGGTAGAGTACAGCGTCGCCACAGTCTATGACGGCCTGCGACGCCTCGAGGAAGTCCCATCCTAGAATAACATTATGACTGCATTCAGGGATGACTATAAATTGAAATGGTTGAGTCTGGCCGTTAATACTGATTCTAAAAGTACAGGTTCCAAGAGACCGTACCTGACTTCCGTTGGCGGTCTTCAACGTAATTTCTCTATCGTCTTTTATCATGGTCTTCTTGAACTGTCGGCGGTAAGCATCGGCTATTACAGAATAGGAGGCTCCAGAATCTACGAGGGCTCTAGCTGGCTGATCGTCGATGTCGATATTTACGTAATTCCCCGTCATCCTAGCGACTGTCGTCCAAGGAGGATTTTTATCAGCAGCGGCCGCACCTCCGTAGGTGGTCGCCCATCTCAGTTTTCCTGGCTGGATGAACGGCTGGATCGTCTGTATGGTGACGGTGAACGTCCGCGGCGTGCAGGTGATCTGCTTCTTTGTGGGGACGGACTGCGATCGGCGGTTCGGCTGTATTCGTCGTCTTCGTTCTGTCTTCTTGGTTGTTGACGTCTGTCGGCGTAGTAGTCATCAAAGATTTGCCTCCGTTCACGGCAGTAACGTACCACGTGGCCTGGACGCCCACAATGGAAGCACACGGGTGTATTGTCTGTAGTCCTCCAAACATCTGTTCGTCGTCGTGGTGATTCCTTCTGTTGACTCGAGGATTGTCGACGGGATTGCACGATATACGACTGTCTCGGTTTGTTACGGATCGTGGCAGCATAACTTATCTGTGGTCTTTCTGCGACGTACGCTGGTTCGGGCCTCGAAAGGGGAGCCATGCTTCTTTGTATTTCTTCTTTTATTATTCCCTCAAAATCTAACGGCTGCGGTTCTATATTTTGTGGCATAAACACTTTCTGTATTTCCTCTCTGACGATCTGTCTTATTAGAGTGGCCATATCTTGTCTCTCATCCACCTTCGTCATTGAAGCGACGTTAGGTAAACGTTCATAGCGTCGTGGAGCTATTCTACTCTGTTGTGATAGCTCTATGTGGTGGCACCATTTTATGAACTCCTCTGTTGTTGTAATGTTCAGGATACGAATGGCCTGGTAAATGTTCTCTGCGACGCCCTTCATCAAGTGACCAACTTTCTCTTCTTCGTCCATTGACGAGTTTACTCGATGGCACAGTGCAATGACGTCCTGTATGTAAGACATTGCGCTTTCCGTTGATCCTTGTGCACGCGTCTTCAATTGCTCCTCCGCACGCCTTTTAAGTTTCTGGCTGTCACCGAAAGCTGCTTTTATCCCTTCTTCGAATACGTCCCAGGAACTAAGTCGGTCTTCATTGTTTTCGAACCACTGTTTCGCCGTATCTTCTAAGAAGAAGTACACATTGGCTAAACACACTGTGTCGTCCCAGCGATTGTGTTTGGCGACCCGTTTGTATTCTTTTAGCCATTTGTCTGGATCTTGGCTGGTCTCACCTTTGAATATTGTCGGATTCCTAACTTGATGGCAGGAGCTTAAAGGTGAAACAGCTGTCGTGGTCGCCATCTTTCTAACCCTCGTACGCTGTTTCAAATAAACTCCGTACTCAGGTGGCAAATGTTTAAGGCGACGGCTTCTTCTAATGGGACCCGTGTTGAGGATACCTGGCGTCTCCACCAAACTGTCACGGGTCTCAGTTAATAATCGAACTAGCAGGTTTTATAAAAACACTTTTATTCAACTCGATCCACTCGCACCGAATGCACACCGTAAACTGCCCCTCGCTCACAACCACACCATAACATCAGCTACAATACAAAGTTCTTGTGGGTAAAGACATGTCTACTAATACATTTGTTAATGTCATTGAAATTATAATAAAACTAAAGTTACAAACAAAATAATAACAAATAATGTGGCAATATTGATCCTATCTCTGAGGTGTTATTGGCGATATAATCTCTTTTCTCCTGTCTGTTCTCATGTTCTTCAGTATCTTCCAGCTTTCCGTGCTTCTTTGTCCTCCCAAGTATGTATTAATTATTGACCATTTCCTTTCCCATGTTCCATTTTTTCCATACTAATTTTTTTCCGTACTTCTGCTTGGGCTTTCTTGTATATTAATCTATTTTCTAAGTTCTTGGAACTAAGATACTGTTGATACTTCTTCTTTTTTTTGATATCCTGTTCTATCTCTTCGTCCCACCAATATGGTTTACGTTTATGTTTATTTCCTTCGAATATACCTAGTGCCTCATGGGCTGCTTCATGTATGCACTCCTTTATATGGTTGTATTGCTCTTCTATGTTATCTAACCGGATGTTGTATAGTATTCTCGTACTCTCGTCCTCTAGGCTTTGTAGATTATATCTTCTTTGTTGTAGTTTTTTTGTAAGATATTACAAAGCCAAATTAACAAATTAACTTAGATATACTTGTTCTTTAGTGTAACGTTATTAGCACAGTACAGAAAATGTGAAGTCTTGTGGATAAAAAAAATCTACCCTCCGAATGAATGCAGAATAAAAGGTGGGAAAATATGTCTAATTCAGTCATACTCTTGATAAGTGTAACAAGTAGATATCATTTATTAACAAATGTACACATTAATATTTTTCTTCTATAAAGAATATAACAATAAGTTTGTATAATCACCCACGAGCTTTGATAAAGTAGCTGTAGTAACTGAGGTCACACGTTTTTCCTCTTAGGCTTACGTCATAAGGAAACACAGTTGCAGCAGTGTAATATATCTGTAGTACTTCACTTGTTCCTGGGCGTTAAAGAGACCCAGACTCCACCACTCGCCCTGATAGTGATTCGATACGTGAGTTTGATTTCGTCTTTCCCCTTTACAGCTTCAAGGTGGAAATGCCTCAGCACCGTGGCTACCACCGTCTTCATCTCCAACATTGCGAACTTGTAACCTGTAAAACCGTCAAAGAATAATGTAAAAAACAATATTACAAAGATAAACACATATAAAAATATGAGGGACATTGAATTCAAAGTAAATTCACTTTTAATAGAATAATCTGAATGTGATAGCTTTTGAGTTAATTGGCCGTGGATGCAGTGCTTTCCTGTAAGAAGAAATTTGTGAGGACTATGATTAGGGTTGCGATATCTAGCTGGGACCTCGTCAGAACACTCTGAGATGGGGGTGTAGAAACGAACTAAAAAATTTGAAATAATTAATTTTTTAGAACATAATTAAACGGAACTTTTTAGAAAGATTTAACCTCCTACAAAAATCTTTCTTTCCTTTTACATATTTATGCAAGTCAGCTTGTAGTTAAACCGGCATTGTAAGTTAAGATTGATTCTACAGTCCCTGGCAGCAGTCTAATTCTTTCATCAGTCCACTGGGCCGACATCACAGTGGCGTCGTGTGTGGGGTTAGAAAACAAATACTTGCATAACATATCAGTCAGGATTGTTGGTTTCCTTAAGAAAGTAAATCCACCTTTGATCCATGGAGTGTTTAGACTTCCTTCTTCCAAGTCACGCTTAGTTTCTAAAAAGCTCTTCAGATGCATATATATTATACAAACAATTGCCACCTTAAATCTTCACACCATTTTTAGTCAAGTATATAATAGTGTTTTCAATAGCGTTATCCCATCAAATGCTTGATATTTATTAAAATAAACGGCCCATTTCTATAAGTAATCAAATGCTATGGCATAGAAAACTTTCTCTCTTTCTCGATTTCCTAAATCAAATTAATTATTTCTTGGCTAGTGTTCTTATTCCTTAATTTGTTCAAATTCATCATAGCTTCCATGCCAATAAAATTGACAATCTTCTTTTCAAACAATTTTGAGTGTCAATTAATATATTTCTTTTTTCAATTATCGAGCCTTTGTTCTTCTCCACACTTTTTATATTTATTATTATTATTTATATATATTATAGCATGTGTAGTAAGTTACAGTTGTATATTATTATTATCTCCGGTTCTACCTACATTCATGTAAGATTATATTCTTATAATAATTAACCCTTTGTCTTTTACCATCTCTCCACATAGAAAAGGCCAGAACAAGGTACAAATATGTACCGAAACGAAGGTTTATAGATTTCATAAATAAACAGTCTGAAATTGGCCAACAATTGCATTACTTTCTCACATAGAAATAAATATTGTTTTAAGAACTGTAGATAACTCCTTAAATAATTTATCAGTCTTTCAAGACATTTACAACCAACACTGAATCACTTATTCTTTGATAATCAATTACATAAATGGATTTTTTTTATAGAAAAACAGACGATTATAAATGGTGATTGATATCTACGGATGTGTTCCAAGGGTTACAACAATTCTGCGTTGTGTGTGGTGCCTCAGTTAATAGAGAGTATTTATAAGTGTAACTCAATTATTTCCATTTTTATCTTCCTTTAAATCTATTCTGCTGGAGATTATTGCGTCTGATTGATGCCTCCTTTCTGTTCAAGGTGAAATTCAAGCAGTAGTTTATGGTTGTCCAAGGAATAGAGTCTTCTGATGAAGAAAAACATAATTTTATCCTGAACTTCACGATCAAATAAAAATACGTTGTGAAAGGGTATATCAGGAAGTCTGTGTTTGAAGAATTTGATGAAGTAAAGTACGTTCAATTGCAACTTTTAAACAAGTGTTAAGACCTTTCTCGAACTTAATTTAAATCGTAACACTACATTAAGCGAAATTAAAATATATTCTCAATATACCCATATTTCACACGGTTAGTGGTGTTCAACGGGTGGTATAAAATAATGATAATGAGAATAATGTAACTGATCGTAAGTTGAATGTTAAGTCTCGTCAAATATTATTTATGAGACTTGCCTATGCAGTTCCTAGGTCCAGCGCTGAAGGGGATGAAGGCATAAGGATGCCGTCCCGCGCTGTTCTCTGGACTGAAGCGGTCAGGGTTGAAAGTCTCAGGATCAGGAAAGATGTGCTCCAGACGGTGTGTGGCGAAAGGAGCGAGAATAACGTTGCATCCCGCGGGAATAGTGTGTTTTCCTGTTAGAAAAATGATTTCCGATGTAAACTCACATTTAAATGGAAGTCTGTAAAAGAAAAATCTGACCATTTACGAGTAGAATCCACTACATTACTTAATTTTTCATCACAACTATATAGATACAACTGTAAGTGAAAGAGTATTTTTATATACCCTACATTACAGTCAATACAGTCAATTCATATTATGATTACAGTATATATATATGTATATAATATCTAAATTTTTCGTGGAATGTACATGATTGCAGATTGTGCTGGCCCGTTGATATTGTGGACGATTTTGTTTGGTTAGAATAGAAACGGAAAAATTTGTTGAACTTTTGGAATTCCGAAGTTTGATAAATGCCCTGTGTAGGTCAGCACAATCTGCAATCATGTATATTCAACGAAAAATTTAGAAATTATGCATATAAATATACTGTAGTGATTAGTTTTGGATGGGGTAAAATTGATTCAATTATATATAATTATGATATACTGATTGATGGGGATTATTAAAAAAGGGTAATAAAAAATTAAGTTTAAATTCTAAGCTATATTCTTAATAAAACATCATAGTTATTAACAATTTATGAATAATATATATATAAAGGACAATTCGTTTATGCATTAGACTTTACTCTCAGGGTTCCAAAGTCGGGTGAACGAGAAAGCTTAATTTGTTCCCTAATGGCAATAGACCTGGCAAATGTGATCTCCAATGTAAAAATATGTGTACGGTATCGCATAAAATGCATATGTTTTTATATGCTGGTTGATTGGTTGCTGCTACTAGATGCTCTCCGTCTTAATTTCTCCCTTACTCTCCTTCCGAGTTGCATCTTCCGCCCATGTCTCTCAGTTTCCCCGACAGCATCTGGTGGCAATCTCTCTCCGCTCTCCCGACAACTTCTGTGCTCTCCCAAACTTTCCTCCTTCGTCACCTTGGTCAAACGCCACACCATCTTCAACCACCAATCAGACGTTGTCCACTAAAGTCTCCTATTGGCTTCAGTTTGACAATTGCAGCCAATAGAAAATTCTTTGTCTTGGAGTGCGTAAATGCTGCATATGTTACGCATTTAGCCGTAGCATTCCAGATTCTTCATGGACCTTCCGTTTTTCCCGGCCGGTCCTCCAAATTAGCTACACCCACTCCCGGTAGCAACTCAACTTTCTACAGATGGTCCCTTTTATGAATGGGCTGCTCTCGTTCAAAAGAAGGGTCAGTCTATTGTCCATGGAATGCGCCCTGAGACCTCCCACTTTCAAAACAGAAAGGGTTGTGTCTTGTTAGAGTTTCGCCACCCACACACAGAAATGCCAAGAAACAGATGAATTTTATTTATAACTTAACCACGCGTATGTTACAAAACATTACAATACATACAAAATTATTAATTGACAACTAATGGTATGTACAGTAGATATAAGATCAAAAACATGTTATATCCAAATTTGTTTTATATTGTAAATTCCATATAATTTTGTAATTTTTCAATTAATTTGTGTTTTTAAATTTGTAGATGACTATGGAATATCCCTAAAGCTTGTTCAAAATTGAATAAAACTTTCAATAAAAATTAATATATAGTTTTGGTTTATTAAATTGTGTGACTGATTAAAACTAACGGTTATTCATCATTATCATCTAAATTAAAATAAATCATTTAGTATTTTAAAATTTCCTTTGAAGGAAGGAAGGATTGTTTGTTAATGATAATATGTAGATGAACGTGAAAAACTGTAAAACGAAAGCTTCCAAGTAAAATAATATTTTTAAGAATCAATTTCTTCAGTTTAATGCAAAGTGGGAATTTTCTTCGCTCGTTGTTAATGACTAATATATTACTGTCCTTGTGAAGGGTGGAAGGAGATAACTAGAAGATATGCTGGACCCTGAAACAGATGGCGCATTCCGTTAGAAGAAGATCGTGGAAACCGGCGTTAGTTGTGGCGAAGATGTAGTCATCGAGAACTGAAATTGAAAGTTACGAGAATGGAAAATGGTTAGTTATCGTGACGGTGGGATTTTTTACAGTTTTTATAATTGGGAGAGAATTTAGAGAAGATTGAAGACATAGACGTACGGGATGGTATTTATATTCACGGATGGTACTGTGTTAAATAACGAGAATGTATTTCCAGTCCGGTGTCATCAAACAGTATATGCAGAACACAAGCCAGGGACCAAAAAAATACACGTCGATATAAATGTTACGTTCCATTTAAGCGCTGTTAGAAAGATAAATGCTAAGAATTGAAAGGCTGATTGTATTAATGTTTTATGAAATATACAACAGGCGTAGTCAAGCCATGGCGCATGCGCCAAACGTGGCGCTTTAGACGATTAAAAGTTGCGCATTGCACCCTTGAACCAGATTGTATTTCGCAACAGAAGTATTTTTATATTGTTAAAAATGTATTGTACAGTGATACAGGTATTATAAATAAATACAATGAGAGAACAGACAATTGAAAATTCCAAGTTGATTTTGCTATCGTTGCCAAAAACTGTAGAGATCCTCTGTGAGCTCATGCTGATTCGTGAAGCCATCACCCTAACGTACAGGAACATTATCCTTGACTTTTGTAGTGGTTGGTGCTTCTTTAATCGTCCCCTAAGAGAAGCAGATTCAATCCTCATATCTATAACCCATAATAATGAACGTAAGACGCTATAAAATATGCTAGAGTTCTATGGCGCATCTGAACACATGTCAAAAAATTTGACGTTCGGTATGCAAAAGGTTGGACACCCCTGTTCTACAAGAATCATGTAAATTGTGAATAATGGAAGAATATTTTTAACAAAATGACATAGGCGTCAGAAGGTACCAAAGAATGGATTTCAGCGAGCGTTTGTTCAAGTAAGAAGAAAACGACAATGGCTAATGATTAGAGAATTATCGATATTTTTGGATGAGATAATAAGTAGGGATCAATTCTATAGTTAACAGCCATCGCATTAACATCAGAATTGACATTTACTTTTGTCTCCGTTCTTTGAATCATTTATATTTTACATCCACTCATAAACTAGTAGAAATTTTTACATTGCCTTTATCTATGTAAATAAAAGACAAAGTAGGTGTCCACTCTGGGTTTCATATAACTTACCGTTTCTCAATCAACTGCTCTTCGACTTTTAATGTTTGCATATTTAGTGATTCGCGATATTTGTCTAACATTTTAACCTAGCGTGAGTTTATTTCCTTTTTCGAAGACTAATGTTTCAAATAATTCATATAAAATTTGTACGAAGCTTTGCACACATTAAATTTGGCTGCTTCTGATGTGAAATGTGTAACAGTGACAAGTAAAATCAAACAGGCATTAATTTTTGTTAAGGTGTTCAGTAAAATGAACTTTGTTTCAAAGGATCAGGATGGAAAAAATTTCGGCCGGACCGGGAATCGAACCTGGGACCTCTACTTAGTAGGTGTCGTCAGGTACGAGGTTTCTTATTCCACTGTACAGGCCTGAAGCGCAGGGAACATAAGTTGGGATAGTTGTAATTTCATACCCATGACGACATCCTCATCGAGACGCCGGGCGATCATGGGGACGCTGGGGTAAAGGCGCAGCGTCTCCTTGACGCACTGCTCCAGGTAGCGCATCCTTCCCACGTCATGGCGAGTGGGAGTCCGAGTGTCTTCTCCGAAGATCTCGTCGAGTTCCTCCACGGCGCGCTTCTGGACCTCCGGGTGCTTTCCCAGGAGAAACAAACAGAATGCCACGGCTGCACCGACCGAGTCTTGACCCTAACAAAATAAAGCGTTCAGTTTGTACCTGCGTAAAACCTTCTAATAACTCATTGTACATGTTCAGGCTACAACCCATCAGCACTGGTCCCAAAGTTTATGGCCACAGTAACATAACCAGAAAAATGCAGCCCCCATAATTCAAAAAAGGTTTTCAAGTATTTTAATAAAAAGGAGTAGGATAAGTCGGGGCGGATCGGAATAGCGGGGAAGAACCGGGTTTATTTTCTTAATAGTGCAAGAGGTTAGTAAATAGGTGTGGAACATTGTAACTGGTCAATGAAGAAGTCCTGGTAGCCGACTTGATCAAGTTCTGACTGCAGGTTGGGAATGAGATATTCTTTTGGCATCTTCCGTCTGAGACTTTATAATTTTTGCAGCATTTCGACGTAAAATACAAAACTCCTCCCTCTTAACTCTGTAATTATATATATTCGTAAACTAGGTGCATTTAGTAGAATATAAGTTACCTATGAGGTTTAAATTTGCTTGTATTGAGGCTTGGTGAAAAACCTTAAATTGTATCAGGCAAAATATAATTGTGTGCCACGAAATATGGCAGATTCATCTTATAAGAATGAGTTACAGATTGTTGTACCCAAAATGAATAGGTATAGAAATAAAATGAACGGAATAAAGGAAAAATATTAGTAATGCCTGTAAATTTAAAAAAAAATGTCTTTGCAATAAAAGTTTATTGTAAATACAAAACATCCTATCCCGTTCGGTCCTGGCGGTTGTGGCAGAACGGGAAATTTGTAAGTTTGTTTTAAAAATTGATAAAAAATCACAATTCATTGTTTTAACTTATATTGATATTAGATTATGAAAGTAATAAAATAAACTAATATTTCATACTTTTCTTGTGGTGGTGGTATTCAGTCCTAAGACTGGTCTGATGCAACTCTCCAAGCTAACTTATTTAGTTCAAACCCTTTCATTTTCGCACAACTACCACATCCTCCATAATTTGCTTAGCGTATTCCATACTTGCTCCCTCTTCTGTTCTTACCCCACACACTTCCCTATAATAATAATTTTATAAGAACTTCATGTCATAAAACGTGGCCCATTAATCTATTACTTCTCTAGGTCGACGTCCTCCATATTGTTCGCTCTTCCCCTATTCTGTTCAGAACTTCCTCCACACATCTGATTTTTAGCATTCTCCAACAGCACCACAATTCAAAAGCTTTTATTCATTTCTTTTCTGCAACTCCTACTGTCCACGTTTCGCACCCATATAAAGCCACGCTCCATACGAACAATTTTACCAACGATTTCCTAATATTCACACTTATATTATCCGTAAGTAGAATCCTCTTTTTCGCGAAAGCTTTCCTTGCCTTTGCTATCCTACACTTTATGTTTACTATACTTCTACTATCATTAGGTATTATGCTTCCTAAGTAGTAGAATTCCTTAACTTCCTTCAATCTTAACACATTGGTTACTCCACGTTTCCCAAACTACACTCCATTACCTTGGTTTTCGCTCTATTAATCATCATATTCACCACGTTCGTGCCATTTATTGGTTTCTTATTTCTTCTCTTTGCACTTTGATTACTTTTCTATATTCCGTTTTAACCTTCTTCATCGCCTGTTCTATATATAATTTAAACAGGCTGGGCAACAGACTACATCCTTGTCTTATTCCTTTCTTGAGTTCTGCTTTCTTTTCTTGGTCTTCAATTCTAATTACTGCTGACTGCCTCCTCTAGAAGTTATATATAAACCTTATTTTATTCCTGTGTTCTTCAAAATACTTAATAGTATGTCCCAGTTCACATTATCAAAGGCATTTTCTAGTTCTAGTTTTTTCTTACTTAAAGAATGTCCATCTCTCTTCTATAATTTTTCTTTCTTCTTTCTCGATTAATCTACTCTCGGTATCTGCTTTGAAACTTTGAAGCACCTCCTGTAGTTTCAGTTTTTCTAATTACCATCTTTTTGTTGTAATCCCTTTATTTATTTATGCAATATCTATGAGCAACAAAGCAGAACTTTGGCACCGAATTATGGCAGCAGCGCAAGGATTTCGTTTCTTCTCAGGACTCATCGACAGATTTAGGGAATCAATAATTCGTCGTCGTTATGAAATTTGTGTAAATATATTGATCAGTTGCTCTAATAAATCCAAAAATTAAGTATTTGTTATTTAATTTACAAAACTCACTAAGGTATTTGTCACGCGGCAGTGGGGAGGTGAGATGCGCCCTTTTCGAACTCTATTTCTTGGTTTTATTTTCTCAAATGGTTCAGTAACGAAGCGTCTCTGACAAAAATGACAATAGATAAAATGTTTTTTTGTATTGATTACCTTTATCCTGTTTTAAATATGCAACCTGCTTCTGCTACTCACTGTCTATATACATAGTTTGCGTAATTGCGAGTTAATATTTCAACTTAAACTTTATTATTTAGTGGAAATCTTACCAATGCAGATCGAAGTAAATGTGTAAAAGTAACGAAAAAATCAAGTATGATAACTACACCCTCAGCGCCGCATTATGAACGGGGTCGGTCCGGTCAAACCAAATGGGTGTATTTTTGGCAATACTCAGTGTATTTTCAAAAACTCGTTGGAAAGAGTTTTAGATTCTCTAATTGATATTCGACCGATCATTTTGGAGTTATTAGCAATTAAAATAGGACAAAATAGATTGGTTTATCAAAAATTACCCTAAATTTAAGGATTTATTTTCATACCTTTTTAACTGAATTTCACAATCGAGTACAGCATTTAACATCGATTTTAATTTTCTACAATTATTTCTGAATTTTCTTTTCAATTAAAAGATTAATACTTTAGTTATTAGCTTGTGTTTGAAAAGAAGTGGTTTTTAGGCCACAGAAACTTTTCCCATGGAAATTGGAAAACGTGTTTTTCCTTACCGTTCTTGAACACATACATCTTGACTAAAAAATAAAATTCCCGATCTTTCTTTGGATATAGCTACTGGGAACTTCAATACGGACTTTCATTTCCTTTCATTATAAGTGGACCATGAATTTATCCAACGTCTATACTGATTTAATTGATCTCTGACCTTCCTTCAACTTATTACGATTGCATTTTCTAAAAGAAATAAATTATACCTGCCTATGGCGAATTTTAATTGTACTCGGTTGCATAATATTGGGAAAACGAAATTAGAACAAATTATTATAAGTGAACGAAGGTTTTCCCGGTGTAACTGTTGCAGAAATAATTCTCGGGTTTTCACCCGGGTTAAACAGAACTTCTGTTTAACCCGGGTGGAAACCCGAGAATTATTCTAAAACAAATTATTATCTACCTTCTTCGTCTTAAATTTTACTATTCATGATCGTATGTAATAGGGTGTAACGCTGACCCATTCCCTTGGATCCGTTTACTGGAATGATATTAATATATGTATAAAAAGAAAACACGACAATCGGGAACCGCGAGCGTTGAGCCAAGTCACAAGATTTCTTGAGCCGAGCATGACATTCACAGGGGTCTTGGCATTAATTAATTAACTAGGATGGAGGGGTTATTTACTAACCAAACGAATGCTTAAAAGTTCTGGCAATTTTATTCACAAGATAAATTACGGCCGAAGCTCACTCACACGGCTCCACAATTATTGAATGTTGCTTCTATCATCCACACTCATATTCATACTAACATATGAACTCTACTACCTAATCTATCTTCAAAATAATTACAAATATTCCGGAATTTTATAAAATATTAAAAACTTAAGCACGTTCTCCTCTCTCCAAAACAAAACACGCTGTTCCATTCTTACTGCCTAAATTTGTCTACTCTCGCCGCTCACATCAATTTTCCTCGATTTTTTTCTCACAGTTCCCGAATTATCGCCACTTCCGTAGTGTTTTCAAAGCAAATTTTTCGACCTGGCCCTGACCACTGCTCCAGGTCAGCGACCGTCCAAAACAATAGACCTGTTTAGGCATCCAGCGGATTGTCGCCCCAGCACAATACTATAAGACGTCTATCATACCTAAAATACCGACCGTGCCCACATCTCAACTACTAAAATTTAGGGAATAGCCGAAGGGCAATTCATTTATTAGAAGGGTTTCAGAAATATCGTCGAGTTATTAAGTTAACGTCAGGTTTCTAAGTGAATAGGTTAATAATGATTATCTTAAATTTTCTTTCTGCAAGTTTAAAGTAAGTTTACTTATATATTTCAGCCCTTGTCAAGAATTTAAATAATAAATGTACCAGGTAAACAGTAATTACAGAATGTAAAGAATTTGAAAATTATTAACACGTACGTAACAAGCTTTACATCTTAATAGAGTAAAATCAAAACCCTCTTTAATATTTACTTTATTTGTTATGTATGTATGTGTATGTATTTACAAATTGCAAATAGGCATAGCCTGGTGGCAATTACATCAAATATACAGCCATAAGATCTAAATACAGTACTAGCATACATTATTAATATGATAAAGGAAAAGAAAAAAATATTAAAAGGACATCTCGGTGAAGTTAAATTTAAGAACAATGCACTTCACTGTAATTTTAATTACAGTAAAACAGGCGCAAATTATAATAAAAATTACACGTTACAGTCTGATGAATGAGAAGGGAGGGTCGAGGGAACTATAAAGTTCAGTAAAGTAACTTATTTACGTTTGGTCGAAAGTTGGATATCAGGTGAGAATTTGTCCAAAACACTGCTGTAGGCAGGCTATTCCAGTTATTAATGGTCCTTATCAGGAAATAATATTTGCCAAAATCTGTTCTCTCTAGCCTGGTATTGATTTTATACGCGTGGTCTGATCTACTTAAATAACAAGAATTTCCTCCCACGCTTTGTTTCCCACTTAATGCAAACAGCCTAGCTTTCTGTCTAGCCTTGGTGTTATGACTGTCCCTGCATTGTTTCTATTCCAATGTCTCATGTATAGAAAAGAATACCAGCCTATCAAGGTCGCTTGGGTGACTGCCACGAACTAAACTCTAGATTTAGAAACGATCTACGTTTATTGATATGTAATTATACTAATTTGCGCAAATTATGACTCAATATAATTTTGTAGTGTCCGACTACTTGATATTGTGGAACTTCCTTACAACGAGCATATAAAATGGGGTAGAATCGTTTTATAAAATATGCGAATTCTTTGATATAGCATGGACACATTCATCCTGTTCTTACAACTGCTGGCATTATCAAGTTGCAAACATTTATATTTTCACGAATGTAATAAATTTGAATACTTTAGATATCGGAGTTATTATTTATTTGCCAACAAGAAAATAGGAACCAATTGCATTCTTTTTCAATTTTTAAATTATTGTAAGCGTCTGTATGACGGCTTATGTAAAGCGCAACAAATAAACCCTACATGGAAAAATCACACGTGTGTGAGACATCTTATAACATACGACCGCAGTAATTTAATAGCAAGTAAACAAAACCTGCTTAAAACAGAACACAAGCAAGGTCACAGTCACGTTTGCAGGTACTACGATAGAATATACCGCACTTAGTTCAGCTGTGATTACACAGAATTGTGGTGTCATATATTCTTAAAATAAGTTTAAATAAAGATATTAACTGATCCTACTAAATAGAAATTTGAAGAAAATGCTTACGAGCTTCCAAAAGGTTTACGAAACTTTGACACGACGTTTAGTCGAAAATCAGGTGAATTGCTGAGAATGATTCCTGTTTAATAGTAGTTTGCAGTTTCTCCAGGTTCTACGATTAAACTTCCAGTTATAGTTTAAAAATATTATGACGTATACTAAGTTGTTCGTTCATCTACTTTTCAGCTTATATTATTACTCAAGAAATAATCCCGACTATACATCATAGATAAGTCATTCACACATTTCAAATAACATGAAAGTAATAAATACTTTTTTTTGTATTTTCTTGAAACAGTTCATTAAATTTTAGGTACATGCTGCATTCATGTGCAGTTATAAAGCTAAACTTTGTAGTGAATATTTGCATATCTATTCTGTGTTTCGGCGGAACGGTGTTTGATTAACCACATCAATAGAGAAAATATAAGAAACGGTCTATTATTTTTGAGACCCTGACTTGATGATAAGACTCACCGCTAGCATGAACGTGCATACTTGCGCCACAATATCATCCTCAGACAATGCTCCTGTTTTATCAGCTATGTCCAGCATATGGTCGAGCAGGCAGGGACGATGATTATCTTCTGTTCAATGAGAAAAGGAACAAAAATTACGA
Organism: Eucriotettix oculatus; assembly: GCA_034510155.1. Taxonomy (NCBI): domain Eukaryota; kingdom Metazoa; phylum Arthropoda; class Insecta; order Orthoptera; family Tetrigidae; genus Eucriotettix; species Eucriotettix oculatus. The sequence continues at coordinate 241,026,365 of CM067376.1, read as the reverse complement.
AGTAGCAGAGCACACTTGTGATAAAACAAAATTTGATAGAAATACTTACCTACAAAACCAGAGTTCTCCTTCGCCTTTTCCTTCATCATCTTACGCTCGCGCAGAATCTGAAATCAGTACAAATTTATAATAAGTGTGTGAAATTCTTGGGTACGGAATAGGGAAAGCTGAGACCCTGCAGCAAACTTCTCTCCCGTCATTCAGAAGGGTGTGAGAATAGTACCCAATAGCCAGACCTACCTGATACAGGTTTTCTAGGTTTTTTCCATAGAACATATAATAGAGTAGAAGCGGCAGCCGAAGGGAGACCTCCCCCCACCCTAATACCCCCATAAAGGTCTCACAACGTTGATGTTTCTTAGTAAGTAAACACTTCGGCATTGTTGGAAATCGCTCAGTTTTTAATTAGACAAACGTGTATCGTTTCCAATTCACGTTCTTCATTATTGTTTCCCTTCGATTATTTCAGTTTTTAACTGATCAGCTTTCGTTCACTTAGTTCGTGTGCATAAATGAAGCTATTGAAACACGGCGTAATGCTGCGCCGCATTCGGATTCAGCACAAAGGAATGGGACAAAACAGTTATTCCTCGCATAGCTCTTCACACTTAATTATTCATCAATGTAAAGGCCTATTTATTTTGTGAAGGTGATTAATGAATTATTTGACATACTCAAATCATATTTTTTTTAGTAAGTAAATTTCCTTCTCTGTGAAAGCGATCCTTGTATGTGCTATCCTACTCTATTTATTACTCTACACAGGTAGCAGAATTCCTTACATTCCATAAAATATCCCTTCCCAATCTAACACCCTTTGTTATTACACTATTTCCCGTACTACACTCCAATGCCTTGGTTTTCCCTTTATTAATCCTCATGTTGTACTCTTCCCTCAGGATAACGTTCATACCAATAGTTATGGTTTCCAAGCTTCTTCTAACTCACCTAATACTATAATATCATCTGAAAACATTAGGGTTTTTATTTCTTCTCCTTGCAGTTTTATTCCCTTTCCATGTTAATTTTGCCTTTCTCCATCGCCTGTTCTATAAATAAGTTGAACGGCATGGAATACGGACTGCTTCTTGTCTTACTCCTGTCAGATCTTAAGTCTAATTACTGCTGATTGCTATCTGTAGAAGTTATGAATAACTCTTCTTCGTCGATATATTATTCCTGTCGTCTTCTAAATCCTTAGTAGTGTTTTCGAGTTCACATTATCAAAGGCCATGAACGCAGGCCTGTTTTTTCTTATCCTGTCTTCTAAAGTTAGAATCAGGGTCATTATACGTCTCCTCCTAAAACCATAGTGATCTCGTAATACGCATTTTATTTCACGTTCTATTCTCCGATATAATATTTTGCATTTATGAGATACTTGACGTAAGATATTTTCGTATACATATCAGGTAAAAGAATGGGGTACAATATAAATTGGTAATAAAATAGGATTTGTCTACATTCTGTAGATAATTACATTACAATGAAATTATTTATACCATATTCACTATCAATTACTTTTTAAGGTGATGTATTTTCTTGAATTACACTATTCATAGTAAGAAAGCTAAAAATGATGGTGAAAGCCTGAAAGCTATTAATATTTATATTATATATATATATATATATATATATATATATATATATTTATAATATATATATATATATATATATTTATATATATATATATATATATATGCGAGTGGGAACTACACCATATGGTGTTTGTCGCGTCCTAGCAGACACCTTCTTTTATCTTTCCAATCATCATGTCGTATACATCTGTCCTCCATTGCTTCCATCATTCCTTAATTCCATGTAAGTTTAGGTCTTCCATTTTTCTTTCGTTTTGAGGGTTTCCAGTGAAAGATTCATAATGGCCACCGTTCCTCTGGCATTCGTCTCAAATGTCCGTACCAATTGAACCTCCTACCTTCTATTGTATCTAAGATATTTGATGCAACCCCCATTTCTTCCCGCATGTATTCATTTCTTATTCTTTCTGTTCTTGTTACACCACAGCTGCTGACAAAATATTTAGTTGCAAAAAGAAAAGATCTTACAACAGACTTTGGAACTTATATGATCCTTTTTGATAAAACATGGCATAAAACAAGACTAATCACTTTTCAGAAGAATAAAATCATTATACGTCACTTACCTGGGTAGTTGGAGAGCTTTACTCGACAATTCGAATGCCAAATCATGTGAGAACTCTTAATGACGAATTGCAAAGAGAACGAATTTAAGCAAGAAATAATAAAATCGTTCTATTCAAAGGACAAAATCTTCACTTGCAGCACATCAGTGGCTAGCGTTTGGTAGTATTCGAGTGGGCGCGATGCTGACACTCGCTTACTTAGTTTTCACTGCGGGATGCTGCTTTTACACTATTCTATGTTCTGTGGGTTGTTCCGCTATGATTGTTTTGGTGAATGACCGAGTAGGTACTTCATCTCAGATTAATTGCCGGGCTAACCTTTGAGGATGCTTCATACTCTCTCTGGTTTTTCAAGGTTGTCACTAGCGGAGGCACCTTCAGGAGATGTATATACTGGGATCGAAGACCTGGAGAAAACGATAAGAATTGTCCACTGATCCAATTGAATCAGTTGCCCGACTCTCTCCTAATACTGGTGGACACAGTGAGAAGGGAATGCTGTGACCCTACAGCAAACTCATCTCCCGTCATTCGGAAGGGCGTGAGAATAGTACCAAAAATCACGACTTACTTGATGCAGGATTTCTAGAGTTTACCTGCATCTCTTTTAGGTGAATTATTGGATTGGATCCTTAAACAATAGCCAAAAATATGTTACCTTTATCTCCACATCCTCGCTTTTCAATTCCAGACCTATGCTATTACAGCGGAATTTTTCTATTTCAAAATAGGAAAATAATAATAAAATGATACTACTTAATCTAATATCTTCTATCTGGTTTTTAGATTATAGACATAACATCTTCTCTCCACTTCCGGGACCTCCTCAGTTCATTAATTAAAATATTGCAATCGTGGCCGTTGGGCTGAGCTTAAAGCATAGTTAGAGAGTTATCCGAACTACTTACGTGATCAATTTGTATGCAGTTCAGCTGATTGGTTGGAGCGTGTCAAATGAACTGTTCAAAGAGATATCATTTTGAATAAATACAGATAGCTGCACTTCTTCGCAATGAGTTTTAAACACGATCACAATGCATGCACGGAAAGTTAGAGAATCAGTAGAATACACCAAAAGCTTTAAGTGCCCCTAAAGATGAAAGTCTTGCTGGTTTAAGTCAGGAGAACGTGGTGGCCAAGCAATTGCCTCAATTGAAGCTCAGCCATCTTCTTCTCTTAAGGTGAGGAATCCATTCCTGAAATTTTGCCGTTGAATTTTGTTAAAACCTGCATATCGTGGCCAGATACTCCATTGGAAACCTCTTCAACAGGTTCTCTAAGCAGAACGAACTATACTCGAAACTATTAACTATGGGTTCAACAATATTTTAGATATCATGATGGTGGGTATCAAAATAAAAAAAACTTTAATATTGATTTAACAAATTCATAAGACATAACGTTGTTTATTATTTTTCATTTAGTAGCATGACATTAAATAGCTGGTTAATTATGAAACTGAAAAATAGTTGAAAGACTTCAATTTCATAGCGAGAATTTTAAACAATTGATATCATTGTAACAAATACCATGACGCGGTGTTTGAAAACCTCAGACAAAATATAGATGTATGCGAAACAGGTTGTAATTGTCGGGAATCGAAGACAAAGAAATCACATTTGCAAAGAATTAAAACCTAATTGTTGAAGGCCAGGAAATACATTGGGTTCTGTGATAAAAAATGGCGGCTTAGTTAGTCAGTGGGGAGAATAAACTTAAATAAATTCAAACCATGGAAACGGAGGTAAGTAAAAAGTTTTAAAGATATTAATAAGCGAGTGGAACCTATTTGCGAGGAGAACTTTCCAACAGCAATAATCTTTAAAATTGTTAGAATTTATCATTTTGTTTATTATTTTTTAATTGTTTAATATTATAATAGAAATATGTAAGGCATTATTTTAAGTTAAATGCAGCACAATTTAAAAGACAGTGTGGTTCATTTTTTATTCTAATTGCTTTTTATTTGTATTACTTGACGTTGAAGATTATAAAAACTTACCATTGGAATTATACATATATTAATCAAAGATAACTAGCTTTTATTATTGTTATATAACTGTAAGAGTTACAGGGTTGCTAAGCAATAAAAAAATCACATTACAATAATTGCTCAGTTATAATGCATTTTCCGTCCTTTGAAAATATTGTTATATGCATTACGATTTATTAAAATGGCCAAAAATGCAAATCAGAACTTATTTAATATTATTTTCCTGTTATACGATTCATTTGCCGCTTTAGGGCCAGAGGTCCTCTTTAGCAAAGTATTTGAGATAGAGACTCTTTTTTTATTATTATTATGGAGAAATGAAGAGGCGCAGACGTTATACGGATGGTAATATTAATTGATTTTGCTAACTATGCATATTTAATAATATAATCAGAAAATAAGCAATTTCCAGTTAGGAAGTACTCAACGATTATTAAGATTACAACAGGAAACTTAATGTACTGTTATATCATCTCTTTGAAAAGTTCATTTGACACGCTCCAACCAATCAGCTGAACTGCATACAAATTGATCACGTAAGTAGTTCGGATAACTCTCTAACTATGCTTTTATGTGTCCATGTCCATTTAAAAGCAATGACCGTGCATAATGATTGTTATCTTATGGTAATAAATGGTTAGATATTACCTTGGCAGTGAATTCGTTGAGAGCTTTTTTTTGTTGCAATTCTCGTTTAGCCAAGTCCGTGAGGCTGTAGAGCCAGTTGAATAGAAGCCACGGCTTTAGCAGACGGAGAGGCATCACTACTTGTCCTCTGAAAGAAAGACTTCATATAACAACAGTGCGAAGCAGCTGGTATTTATAAATACAGAAATTAATAGCCAATTACTTATGTATTTTAATTTTTACAATATAATTATTTATACTTATATTTAAAAGAACAATAATCATTTTTGTAAAGTGTGTTGTTGTAATAGTAAACAGAAACCCTCAATGCTAAACTATTCTGCGCAAGCCTTTTCATTTCTACCACATCCTCCCTAAATCCTTTTGCGTATTCTTTCCTTGGCCTCCAACTTCGGTTTTACCTCAGACATACCCCTCTAACAGTAATTTTACAAGACCCTCATGCCTCAAAACATGGCCTATTCATCTATCCCTTCTCTTGGTCCATATTATTCTCTCTTCCCTTATGATGCTCAGAACTTCCTGGTTAGTTACTCTATCCGCTTATCTGATTTTAAGCATTTTTCTACGAAACCCCATTACAAAAACGTCTGTTATTTTCCTTTCTGCAACTCCTATAGTCCACGTTTCGAACCCAGATAAAGCTATCATACGTTTTATGTCAACTACACTTCTACCATCCCTAGTCATTAAGCCCAGTAATAGAATTTATTAACTTGCTTTAAAATATCCTTTCTCAATCTGACACCCTTTGTTATTCCACTGTTTCCCACATAACAATTTATTACCTTGGTTTCTCTTCTATTATTCTTAATGTTGTAGTCTTTCTCTAGGACACGGTTCATGCCATTTATTATGTTTCTCAAGCCTACTGAAGACTTCCACAATACTAAAATATCGTCGGAAAACCATAGGATTTTATTTCTTCTCCTTGCAGTTTGATTCCTTTTACATATTCACTTTTAACTTTCTTCATTGCCTGTTCTATATCAAAGTTAAATAGTATGGGTGACAGATTGCATCCTTGACTTCCTCCCCTCTCGGTTTCTGCTTTATTTTCTTGCCCTTCAATTCTAATAACTGCTGACTGCCATTTGTATAGGTTATGGATAACTCTTCTACTCGATATTATATTCCTATCCTCTTCATAATGCCTTACAGTGTGTTTCAGTCACATAATAAAACGTTTTTTTCTAAATGTATAAGTGCCATGAACGTAGGCTTGTTTTATCTTTTCCTGTCTTCTATAATAAGACGCAGAGTCAATATTTATCTTCGTAAAACCAAACTGATGTCCTCCTAACTCGAATTCTATTTGTCGTTCCATTATCCTATACAATATTTTCGTTAATATTATGCATGAATGAGTTACTAAACTAATTGTCCAGTGCTGCCCGCATCTATCAGCCCCAGGTCTTCTTTGGTATGGGTATAATTATAGTTTTAATAAAATTTTCTGGTATTCTTCCTGTTTCGTAAATTTCAAAAAATATCAACAACCTTGATATTGTTTCTTCGCCCGGTGATCTTAATTAACTCTGCTGGAATGTTATCAATTCCTGACGCTTTACCATTGATTGGATGTATCAGTGCCCTATCTAACTCCGACCTTAAAATTTTGTGCCCTAACTCTTCGTCATCCACCTCCTCTTCTTCTTCTATTAGTGACTGATCTAAATTTCCACCTTGATACAGATTATCTAAATATTCCTTCCATCTTCCTGCCATTTCGTCTTTATCCTGAGTTGGCTTCCCATCCGCTCTCCTAATGTTCTTGCTAATATTTTCTCTCTCTCCGAATGTGTATTTTATATTCCTATTATCTGGGTGTATTTTTCGTTTCACCTTGAAATATTAAACCGTTTTTCAATGCTCTTATAGCCGTACCTCTTTGGCTGCTATGCACTTCCTATCTATCTCATTCTTCAAGCGTTTGTACTGATCTTTACCATTTTCGTCCCTTGCGTTTTTATATTTACGCCTTTCACCCATCATTTTTATTATTTCTTGTGTTATCCATGCTTTCCTATTGGTCTGGGTTATTCTTCCCTTTGTTTCGTCGGCTGCTCGTTATTTCTTCCCTCAAAACTGCCCATTTCTCTTATATATTGTTTATTTCTCCTGTCTCTATAATCTACTCTTGGTACTTTATTTAAAACTCTGAAGCACTCCTGTTGTTTCAGCTTTTCTAATTCACATCTCTTTGTTACAATTCCTTTCCTGAGTTTCTTCATTTTCAGATTGCATTTCATAATCAGTAGATTATGGTTGGAGTTTATATCTGCTCCTGAGTAGGATTTGCAGTCCAGCACCTGTTTCCTACATCTCTACCTCACCATTGTATTCGTCCAATTGGTACCTGTCAGCGTCCCTCGTCTTCTTCCTCGTGTAGAGTCCTCTTTCATGTTTCTTGAACAGGATATTTGTCACTACAATTTTGTGCTCCATGAAAATTTTACTAGTCTGTCTCCCCTTTGATTTCTTTCTCCAACTACATAACTTTCTCTTCCCTTTCATATTACTGCGATCTAATCACCCATTAGAGAATGTAGGTTTTCCCGGTGGATAGACTGAATAAATAGTTCTCGGGATGTCACCCGGGTTATGTCATTTATAGAATACAATGTTTCGAAGGCTGACTCCGCCATCGTTTTCAGGTAACTGAAGGTAACCTGAAGACGATGGTGGAGTTAGCCTTCGAAACGTTGTATTTTACAAATGACAACCCGGATGAAATCCCGAGAACTTCTTATTCAATCACCAATTATTATTAAATTATCGTTTCCATTGGCATACTTCGTTATTTCTTCAGTTTGTGCGTTGATTTTCTCAATAAAAACATTTGAAAGGAGCGTAATATGAACTTTAAAGTAGAATTAATGCTAATTTAATCATTAATTAGGTATCGTTTACAATAAATATATATTGCATACATAAAATATTCTCTTAAAAATGGATTCGGTAACTATAAAGATTACGATGGTGTCAGTAATTAACATTTATTTCTCAGACTTGCCCAATTTCGCCTATTTAGACGAAAGACAAACATTTAATCGATGCCAATTCTCATATGCTATTCCACAAATATATTGGTTTATAATAACAAATTTTCCTCTAGTATGCAAAGAACAGTTATAAATAATCAAAGAATTGGTTAAGCTATGAGTTTAAAATAAACGCACGCACTTTTGCCATTGAAATTCGATTTTAAAATATCATTGGATCGGGTATGGAAATATAAATTCCCGAAAGTATCTCAACAGAACATAGATGCTATTAAGTTTCTAGAGCTTAAAAAATTCTGTGCTGGGATACAAAATACAAACTTACTTTCTGAATGGCGATGTTTCCATTTGAGCGACGGGCTTATGCTGCGGTACAGGAATACCCAGAACGGCCTCTAAAACATTTAAAAATTATGCATTGTTAGTCGAATCTAAAATATATTAGTTAAATTTATAAATGTAAATGATAGCCTCAATCTCCTTTATCCATCACAATTTTATTCAAATTCAACTTCAATAAGATATTCAAAAGTTTTTGTCATAATAAAAAAATATATATTTTAAAAGTTTTGTTAAATTTGATAACATAATTTAACATAAATAGCTGTAAATGTTTTTCAACCTCTTAAAATGGAAAATATCATTTTGATTATGATATCAGACCAATATAAAAGGAGAAGAGCAACAACACTCATTGTAAAGTAAAATTAATATTTCTCATTGAGCGAATGCCAGTATATTTATTACATCCTATATGCTAAACTATAAAATTCCATAGATGATCGTGTATAAATAAACGAAAGTAGTTAATTCTTATTTTTACTGGTTAACATTTTTATTTTAATGCATTTCTTTTGATTGATGTACCTGAGTTAATCTAATTTTTCAGTATAGAAGTTACGGAGTCTTTACATAATATAAGATATAGTATAACAATTGTTTGATTCTAATATGTTTGGTTTTTTGTTCTTTTCAAATATTATTATTTAAATAAAAATTTATATAATGGTTGATGTATTTAAATTTGCTATTATTTGAATCTTCTTCTTTTCTATGCTATACGAGAGCCTGAGTCCTTTACCGTTATACGGCTAGGGATCCTCTTTAGCATATTTAGGATGCAGGATCTTTTCTTATTATTTTTGGGCTTGTGAGTTGTTTAATACAGGCCTTTTTTATTTTCTAGAGCGAGGAAAAAAATTCACACGAAACTTTTCGATCTTCATCTAATCTGTGATTATAGTATGGTGTGATATTGGTTTTGGTTTAGATTAAGGAGGATAGGTATAGTTAGATGGAAGATGAATGGAACCTTTGGGATCAGATTTTTATAGATCAAGACTGTAGATGCAAGGAGATGATCAATATGTTGGTGGACAGGCTGGAAATTTAGAAGGCGATGATGTTGGAATAGGTTGAATGAGTATAGGAACTGAAGTCCAGGCAAGGGAAAGATTGTTCTCTCCTAGGATTGCAGATGACGTGGTGAGAAAAACAGAAACGATGTGCTTATAGTCTATGACGGAACTTTCTGTACGTATGTGAAAGGCTCTTAAGGTAACAAGAACAGGTTCTGGAGCGTTTGTATTTGATTAAGTTAAATCTTTGGGTGACGCGTTTTTGTAGACTTTGGTCATAACATTTAACTGAGGGTTTGGTTATCACGAGATAGGTGGCTCAGGTGGAGGGGAAGTAAACTTTGTTCTAAAAACTATACGAATGGGAATGCTCTTCGCAGGGGACATCATTATTGCCGTAGTGTAATGAGGGAAATTAGAGTGGACACAGAATATTTGTGATGATTTTAAAGCCTGGGCAGATTTTCGTATTTGTCACGGTAAAGAGGTTTGTCCTAAGGTCGAAAAGGGGAAGTTTGACGTAATTTATAGCTCGGCCGAGTGTGCAGTCAAAAAACTGTAGCAGAGCGGGCACCAATCTACACATATTGTTAAGATTTCGAGAGTAAGTGATATGCACTCCGCAAAGAACCAAAAATAAAAAAAAATAAATGTAAATAAGTGCTTCAGGTGAAACAGTAGCCGAGCGAACTAGACGAGCAAATGTAAAGAGAAATAGTACGAGAGTCGTCTTTAGGGGCTTATACTCCGAAAGGAGTATTTATAAGTGAGGAAATATATAGTGAAGTGAAATTAAAATTGAAATCAGAGCAACGTGTTTTAATTTTTATTGTGTGTGTCTGTTAACTGGGATTGTTTCTGAAGAGTGAAAGAACTTATCTAGTCAACAATGCTGCCTCGGACCTCACTCTGGTACAAGGAAACTAACGATTGCAACAATTTTGTAGTTTTGATAAATGGATTTTAACAAAAATTTGGTGAGTTGTTAGTTTATATATATGTATGTGCTTTAAATAAGTATTTTCAAGTTGAAATATGTATTTCACAGATTATAAACCTGAAGAAGGCGCGAATATGCGCCGAAACGTCGTTTAAATAAAAAATAAAAACTGTCTGTAAAAATCTGTCGGAAATTATTTAATTTGTTATTTAATAGCAGACGTTAATCGATTTAATATTTATTTGCTACTTTTATTATTATTATTATTATTATTAACGTAACTTATAATTTTTTATTTAAATTATAATAGGAATACAGAACGTGAACTTAAATTAGCTATTACTAAGACATTGAACATTTCAATAACAAAACTATATTTGTCCCTTTTATTTATACAGTTATATTCACATTATGGAGAAATTTTCGAAAATTTAATTATTAAATAAAATATCGAGTCTTGAAACATGGAGTAAATATCACTAGTAAAATTCTGTTATATTTTAAACTGATTTTTAAATTAAAATATATATTTTACTAAACTTATAAAATTATTTACATTATTAACGTTAGGTTTAGCTTTTACATTGCCCATTTCATTAAAAAAAAGATATGTTTCCGTTTTATTTACATAGCTCAGTTCACTTCACACGACGGAAACATTATCGAAAATTTAATAATTGTTACAAAAAGAAATGAGTCTTGAAGAATGGAGCAATCATGGATAATATAAATTGAGGAGGGAAAATATACGAAGTATAAGACTATCCCAGAGGTTAACTGTTGGTGTTAGTTACACCGGTACAATTCTTCAAATCCTCACTACTTACGAAGTGTGGACTTTTGTCGATCAAACTTCGGTTTATTTTATTGTAGTCTATACATACTGATTCTACGAACCGCCGGATTCATTTCCCGGAATTTTAATGCATGCCATAATTGTACATTGCTCTACAACAATTTTACCTGCAGGATTTAATGGAAATGGAAGAATCATCATCGATGATATCTAAGAGAGAATCTGACTTTAGATAATGTGTTGTTGCACGAAATGAAATAAACTTGTCATTTCACATAGAAATCTATATATGATGATGTTGGTGGATAATTTATAACTAACTATAAGATTCGCCGAAATACTAGCTGAACAGTACAAGAAAAATCTCATGCTATGCTGTTGTTGTTGTGATATTGAGTCCTATGTCTAGTCTGCTCCATTCTAACATATATTGTGCATCCCTTTTCTTTTCCGCATTAACTGGCGCATGCCATACCGCCCCTAATCTTCTTAGCGTAATTTAAGGCCACCCTCTCCTGTCCGTACCCCACAAACATCCCTCTAACGCTAATTTTACAAAATCTTCATGTCTTAAAACGTGGCCTATTAATCTATCCGTTCTCGTGGTCAACGTCCTCCATATTGTTCGCTCTTCCTCTATTTTACTTACAACTTCCTCGTTAATGATTCTATCCACATATCTGATTTTTAGCATTCTCCTACAGCACCACATTTCAAAGGCTACTATTCTTTTCCTTTCTGCAACTCGTACCGTCTACGTTTCACACCCATATAACGCCACCCTCCATATGAACACTTTAAGCAATGATTTGCTAATATTCACACTCATATTACCCGTAAGTAAATTCCTCTTTTTTTATGAAAGCCTTCTTTACCTGTGCTGTCCCATTGTTTATGTCTACTAAACTTCTACCGTCCCTAGTTATTATGCTTCCCAAGCAGCAGAATTCCTTAACTTCCTTCAAAATATTCCTTCCCAATATAACACCCTTCGTTATTCCACTGCTTCGCATACTACACTCCATTACCTTGGTCTTCCCTCCATTAATCCTCATATTGAACTCTTTCTCCAGGACCGTGATCGTGCCATTTATTATGTTTTCCCAATCGTCATCAGACTCCCTAATACTACAATATCGCGGGCAAAGCGTAGGGTTTTTATTTCTTCTCCTTGCAGTATGATTCCTTTTCAATATTCCGTTTAAACCTTATTCATAACCTGTTCTAAATATAAGTTAAAAAGCATGACCAACAGACTATGCTATACTAATTTTTTAATATGTAAGTAAAATAATAATTCACAGGAGCTGAAAGTGTGTTACTTCATGTGAATATATGCAGATGATATTGCCATGATTTTATTGGGTAGTGTATTAATCTATTGCCGACCTCCTGTGGTCTTTTGGCTATCGTTGCTGCCTCACAACCCAGAGGTCCCGGGTTCGAATCCTGGCATGCGCTTGGATGTTTGTGTTGTCATGGTTATGGAGAGTGGGGTTAAGATTGATGGAGAGTCGACCACGTATCACTCCATATTCGGAATGTGTCATGTAAGATGACATTCCGCAGTCGAATGCGGGCTAGAATGCCATAGGAAGAAGAAGTATTAGTCTCTGTGAAAACAGCGACCGGAACTTAAAATATCTGCCTCGTTGAAAACACTTGAAAAAAATTAAATTTACCTCAATCGACAACATGAAAGGATGTGTGTAATAGTCTCACAATTGCAGCATACCAGGAAGAAGAATGAAATTGGTTAATAATGTATGAGCTTATGGAGAAAGGTAATAGGTCTTTTTCCTTTAGCTGACCGTTATATAACAACAGGTAAACCTTGAATACCTATAGTTTAACACAAGTGATTCCCCAAGGTTGATTTGTGACTTAACACCAAACGAGGTAAGGTAACGGGTTCATGGTCTGCATCAATGAAGCAATAAACTTTTGTTAAATTCTGCTTTTCTTAGTTCTAGTTTAAAGCCAAACAGTTTAATATAATCTCATTAACAAACATAATTTAGAAGATCAGAATGGAAAAAACTCAACCGGACCCGAAAATGGAACCCTAGACCTCCCTCTTCAATTGAAGCATTTTCTTCCCAATTTTAAATTAGAATCATGCACCTTTTATCAATTTACGCATTGTTAAATCTTCATTGAATACAAACTGGGATGTGGTTGAATGTGATCACTAAATTGCAGCTGACCTGAGTAATAAAATTGTGTGAAATCTCTTAAAATGACGATAGAATATCTCGTGCTGAAATCAAATTTGTTCTTACAAGAGGAAACCTAAAGAACGAACTCACTAATACTGAGTAATGTCCTATTCTCTTTACTGTCCACTTCTTCATATTTCACAAAAGATAATAAATTATAACACGAATATCCTTCGAATGAAAAAGAACGAAAAGAAGTGTGATTATGTAACTTTACTTGAGCCTCCTCATTCATTGATGCTATGTTAAATAAATATTTGTGAACTATTTAGTAACAACTGATACAATACAAGAAATGAAAATACTATATGTAGAATTCAAATCTTTCAGTTACTTAAAAAGGGCATATTAGTGACTATATAATTGTACTTTGCCTTTCTATTTGTTTATATTGGATGAGTCAATAATTTGTTGGTAGACTTAAATTATTGTAATTTTTTTAAATGAAATTAGTAACAAGTAAATGAATTTTATACTGAGAAATTGAACGGTAATCGTTTGACATCGATAAAAACTTAATACGGTGTTTATCTTAATATACGTTATTCTTATGTCAATTAAGATGTTAATTATAGGTACAAAGATACAATTTATAGTTATTTTTCATCCATGTAACTTTGCTTCTCATGTGAATCTATAGAAATTGAATAAAATATTTAACGTTAGTCTATATTTGTCAAGTATACCAAATACCGTGGCATAAGCCGAAGAGTTTATTGGTCTCATGGAGTTGAGTCAGGCTATCATAGCCATGACAAGTCAGTGTGTAGTCCAAAATAACACTTTGTTATGTTACCGTTGAGGATGTCGATGACGCACTGGTTGACCTCGGGAGCAATGTTGCGGGGTCCGGGAGGAACACACGCCAGCCTCTGGACCAGGGCCTTGGCAGAATCTGCGAAAGTTCCCACGAACGTCTCCAGCACGCTCAGGTGGAACGTGGGTTGTAGAACGCGACGCTGTAACTTCCATGAGTCGCCTAACAAACAAAACAAACAGTGTACCTTCAAAGCTATAAGAAAACTCTAGTTGTTTGAAATGCCTCTAAACAACAAAATATCTGAGTCGGATGCGAAGGTCTGCATACAAAATATTCAGAATCTGGGTTTATACCTTGAGTTGTGGGATGTCCGATTCCAAGTAGTCTTACAGATACAAACCTACTAAATTCACTTCATTCCAGCGTATGAGCCTTAACATTTTTACTAAAAGAAGACCAGCATGGTCCTTTCATTGAAAACGTTTTGTACCGCTTCCCTTCACTTTTTATAATGCTATCTCTTTTAAAAAGTAGTTATGACGATACGAAAAATTATGTCAGTGACAAGATGGACGCATTACATTTCAATTTCTTTACGACGCCTGAGTTGTGTTAAGTGACTTTTCATTTGCCCAATCCATTTCCGGTTCTAATCCGTAGATAAAATTACGGATCCATGAAAACAATTTCAAGAATATCAGGAGAGCAGTTGGGGAAACAATTCTAGATAAGGAAGAAAATAGGAAAGTGGAATGAAATGCTTGGAAAACAGGGTGGAAGTCTAGATAATTCAATAAGAGAAGAAGTAAATGTGGACGAGGAAGAGCTGGGGGACAAAATCTTACGATCAGACTTTGACAGGACACTAACAGATCTGCGCAGCGATAAAACAACTGGAATTGATAATATTCCAGCTGAGTTGATAAGATCGTTGGGCGACGAAGCATTATTTGCTCTGTTCAAGAGAATTTGTGTAACCTAAGGAGCTCCAGAAGATTTTAAAAAACATTTTAATTATGTCAATTCGGAAGAAGACCGGAGCTGATAGATGCGAACTACATAGGACGATTAGCTTGGTATCCCATGCGTTAAAAAACAAAAGAAAATTAATATATAGCAGGACGGAACGTCATATAGAATTTTAGTCAGGAATAAATCAGTTTGGCTTTAGGAAAAACGTTCAATTTCCGTCTTATTAAAAAACACGTTAAGAAACAATTGGCCTACGTTCATGCCATTTATAAATTTAGAAGAAGCTTTTCATAACGTAACTGGAATACACTACAAGGGATTATGAAGATGACAGGAATGAAAGATAGAGAAAGAAGATTTATTTATAACCTCTACCGAAGACAGCAGTAGTTAGAATTTAAGAGCGCGGAAAGAAACCAGAAATCAAGAAAGGAGTGTAGCGCAGTAGAACCCGCGTCCAATTTTTTATTATTATTTACGGAAATTTAAATATAAAATATTTCGGCATGAGCAAGTCGCTGGCCAGGAAGAAGGGGTTTTTCCGCGCTCCAACTTGGCGGCTCGGAATTAAAAACAAAGGGACTGCGGCTCACACTTGGGCCATAAAGCTCAGACACCTCGTCGCCGGTTTCGGAATACCCTAGTCGCCTGAGAATATCCATCCCTGCCACCTTAGTGATAGGTGTCGCATACGTGGGGACGAGGTTTTAAAGAGGCTGGCGGAGACAATTTTGGGACAGACTGCGGGTGATACAAGGTGGTGGCTAAAGGAGATTGGCAGCAGAGTGGTGGAGAGACGAGATTGGTGGCGAGAGCAGATTGGTGAGGTGGCAGCGGAGAGGTGGACCATGCTTTGATCAGTCGAGGAAGCAGGGAAGAAAGGTTTTAACAACAAGGGAAGAAAGAGGAAAAAGCGGAGTTTCCTCAATTCCGGCAGCACGACTTTGTGCTATTGTCGACCGGCCGCTTCAAGTTCCACAACACGGAAGTTACAGCGAGACGCATATGAAAACAACTCAGGTTCGTCAATGAACGAAAAATCTGCTACACGTGGTCACCCAAACCATAATTACCCTGAGAACTTTAATATAACCCTATTTTAATTCATCATTTTTGTACATAATATATACACGCACGACCCATTTTAAAATTATTGTGTTTCATCTAATAAATGTATATATTTAAACCCAATTATTAATTTCATTAATTAATATTCCCCCATCATTTACAGGAGTGAGCCTGTGATGCACTCTGTCTCCCAAACTCTTTAAGTTATATACAGTATAGAAAAGGCCATGAATAAATTTAAAGAGAAATGTTGTAAAGGATTCACAGTGGAAGGAGAAGAATTAAAGATACCAAGGTTTACACATGACATTGTGGTACTAACAGAATCAGCAGAAGACCTGGAAGACATAATAAATGGCATGAACGTCTTCCTGGAGTCAGATTTAAACATGGGCGTCAAGACCAAGGTAATTAAGTGCAGTCAGCGAAATAGTGACATATCAGAGGCGTTAGACTGGGAAGGGATCAGTGATGGTGGTTAATGAATTTTACTATTTCGGCAGTGTGATGACTAGTGATGGTAGAAATAAAATAGTCACAAGCAGTGCGACACTAAAGGCACGAACTTACTTACGGCGAATATAGGTAAGAATACTAGAATATCAATACTAAAGATGTTCGTATGATTGCGGAAACAATAGAAGCTTTCGAAATGTGATATTATACAAGAATGCTGAAAACCAGATAGGTGGATAGAGTTACTAATCAGGAAGTTTTCAGTGCAATAGGAGAGGAGAGATCAATGTGGAAGACTTTGAATAAGGTAAGGTTTAGATTATTTGTCACATTTCTAGGCATGTGGGGCTTGTAAAATTAGCATTAGAGGAATGTGTATGGGCTAAAAATAGAAGAGGAAGGGCAAGTCTAGTATGCACTAAACAGATTTTGGAGGATGTGGGATGCGATAGTCACACATAAGTGAAGGAATTAGCAACGGAAAGGTTAGCTTGGATGAGTACATCAGATTAGTCTAAGCAGTGAAAACTGAAACAACATATTATAGAAATATAAATCAATTTTAAAGTTCTATGTGCAGACAAGTTTCATTTTACTGAGTGGCCAAATAATTATTAATCAATGCAGTATTCGCTCTTAATACCGTTTGAATTCTTTTTGGAATGGATTCTATGAGATGTTGGTAGGTAGTAAAAGGTATTTGAGACCATATCTGATGAACTTCTTTTTCCAATTCCTTAAAATTTTATGGTACTGGATCTATAGTCCACTCATAATGTGTGGCGAACATATCTTTCAGAGACGATCACAGTCCTTGATTAAGATTCTCTTCTGTTGCACTGGACAACCCGGTTTTTTGCTTTGTAGTCCACTCTTGTTATCATTAATAACTTCTGATCTCGAACATTTCACAAGCGTAATCGTTTTCTTGATACTGGTTACGACGCTTCGAGCGCCTAATGATCATCCCGTTGTTCAAACTCAGTTGAATCGCATCTTTTGTCCACATCTTTGCAAACTACAGAGTGCAATTGATGACTCACTTCTCCTGCATTCCCATTTTATATCTATCTCGCCCTCTAGCGGCAACACTATGCGACTGTCAGGTAATCATATTAATTGACCAGTAAGTATAATGAAATTACATTATAATTATAATGTTCGTGTATAATATAGAAATAACTAGATTGACTTACATAAACTTTGTAATTGAATATGTGGAGATCTAATACTACTTCAATTTTAATTTTCTTTAGAATAATAGATAATATACAGTATTTTAAATTATTTGAAAATAGTCCCCCGGATGATTATTTACTTACCGCTGCTTGTTATTAGACCTTCTCCTAGGAAATTATGTAAAAGTCTGTAAAAGTAGATTTTATCCGTGTGTTTGTGAGTACTGAGGACAGCCTGCGGAAATATTCGTGAAACATTAATAGGGTTATATTAGCTAATAATCTATTACTGTATTATATTAACATTTAACTTAAACGTAAAGTCATTTTCAAAATATTTCTCATTTAATGATTGTTACAGTTTGAATAAATAAATATAATATCATTTACATATTAAAATAAAATATTATAAATGAATAACTTCAAGACAATAAACAAGCGAAATTACATTCAAACGTGTAAAAACCTAAAATAATTTGAAGTCAATAAAAGAATTCACATTTTTATTTTCATTTTTATATATAGTCGCATCAACTGCGAAAGTCATTAGCGACATTCTTCTTACTATTTTTGTTTGCTGTTGGCGACAGACTTGTAACAAGACGTAATGTAAAATGTTACAATGGCAGGACTCGCAAGTCAGCGACGCGAGTGGCTAGTACTGCACTTGGCTATAGGTTTTCTTATTAAGTGTTACATTACACATCATTGTGGGTTTCATCACGCTCGCCTGGAACAACACTAATTCAATTGGTTGAAACTAATTATTAACAATGAAGTGAGCTCGAGATGAAATTCTGGCTTTAATCATATGTTTTTCCTTATAGCCGCACCAACGTAAAAGATCATTAGCGACGTTCTAATTGAGTAACTGATATGCTGTTTACTCAAGTTTGCTAAGTGAAAACACAACACACACACCCAGACCCTTGCCAGGAATCGGATCTGGGATCTCTGTGGTACAAGGCTGTGACGCTAGCTACTAGACCACAGAGGCGGTCAATCAAATGTTATCGGACGAAGATAATAATTTGGAAAAACATTATGCTTGGCAACAATTAGCGGGCGAATACAAAAAATCAGCAGAGGAATGTAAGTCTTCTGGCGTCCTTAACAGAGAAAAGGATGAAACTATAATAAACCTCAAAGGTCGGGAACCGGTAACTGATCATTTTCTTAGCTGTCAAAAAGTAAATTTGTTTACTATTGTAGTTTAGAAGCACTACTGAATGAAGGATTAAGGTTGAGAAACCAAAGCTACATTGCATATATCACAAAGTAGAAAAACTTTATGTACAATATTTGCAAACAAAATTTACGTTTAATTTAAAAATGTTTCACATTTCAACGTTTATATAATTTGTAGCAACGTTATATAATATAGTAACAAATGTAAGATATTTATTTTTCCTTAACAGAAACTGAAGAAATTTATACTAGTTCGTCGTTTGCATTAATAGAGTGGATTTTTTCTTCTATTGGAATAAAATAAGGATCAACAGCAGACACTGTGATTGTGCATTAAAACATATCGTTCTTATCAAATTAGAAATTCCTCTTATATGCAAAACTGTGCAATTTCATAAACTGTTTTCCAGCACAACTGAACCAAGTGGTAATAGTGTGTGGATAGTAATGGAGGACTGTTGAGCCCAGCATTCGATGTCACACAAGTTATTTCCACCATATTAATAATCTCATCAAGGAAGGAACATCCATCCTAAACGAAATTGTGGCACAAAATTGAGGCACATCTAAAGACGTACTCATACTCACCTTTAAAGCTAAAGCCATAAAAAAAATCCAATATGCTTCACAAATATACCACTCGGCCAATAAGTGATTATTTAATAAGCTGGGTGCCTATTCAACAACACGTTAAAATGATTACTGGATGCATAAGATCCACTCCGACAATTAGACCTATATTAGAAGCAAACGAAATACCGTTGTACTACAGAAGAACGTTTCTTATTGAAAAACATGCTATAAGTACCAAAATTAAGAGATAATTTAATCTATAATCTTCCACACAACGAAGAACTACCAACATCCCAATACGCTGTCTATCAAATCGCTTATAATAACGTCTCCTTATTGAATCCCCCTTCTCTACCTGATATAAACTCCTTCTCATCAAATCCTTCCTGGAGATACACAGAGATCCCAACTGATACCTATTTCACCCGATACGTCAATATATAAAAATACAGTGTCGATTGAAGTTCAGTATCAATGACCTTGCTGAACGTTACGATCACCCAAGAGTTTATATACACTTAACGAGTCAAAATTTCCTAGTGGAGTTGTGTGTGCCATTTCTTATTAAGGGATCATTAAAAACTCAAAATATCCACAGCTTTTTACGGCTGAGATTTACGAGCTATGGATAGTCACAAACCATTGCTTGATCCTATTTGACTCATTAAATGCTATAAACGAGAAAAAAACTAACTTATACTTAAACAAACTAAAAAGCATTAGAAACATTAGCTGATAATCAAGCTAAACTCGCCGCAAATTCTAACCACAATTTAATATTCAACCATACGTGCTCAGCAGATCACATGCGGAAGATATATAACAAAAAATTCCTTCAAAACTGGAAACTCAGCAGAATATCGGGTAACAACGGACCCTTTACCTACACCTGAACAATCATCAAGATTACTCCTCCCCAAGGATCTCACAAGAAAGGATCGAATCGTGTTTTCCAGGATAATGTGACACCCGTTCCATTATTTTTCTAGTCCGCTTAATTTCTTTCCCATATAACCTCTACCCCAATGAAACTCTTGCAATATACACCTGATCGTGGACCATATCATTTTCCACTGCCCCAATTAGAGATGAAATATACTAGGATCATCAGGACCGAAAGGCATCATATCTTTCGTTAGACTTAAAATTTCTAAAAGAGATCAACAGGAATGAAAAAATTTAACTCAAGTAAATTATAAACCTTATTTTATCCATGTATCACAATAATTATTGTTTTCCTTGGCTTTGCTAATGTAACCTCTGTGATCGCCACTAACATTATAGTTGACGCGACCTAAAATAAAACTAAAACAGTTATCTCGAGCCGAGTTTTGTTGAAGCGTTACTTTACAAAGTTCGGCTCAAGTCAGTCGTCGTATGTAAAGCTTGAACTTACGGAAACTCATACATAGAACATCCAACTCGGAACCTCTGGTTTACGAGGCAGCGAAGCTCACGACGGAAAATTCACGAATTATCTACGGTTAGTAATATATTAAAAGATAACTTAAGATCTATTCATTTCCATTTTCCTTGATGACATTGTATTTAGTTTGGAATGTCCGCGGTTACAGGAAAATTTTATTTCCAGAAAGCTTTATAAATATCATAATGGTTAAATTTCTCTGCATAGGGTATTGATGGGCATGTTTTAAAAGAATCCCATTTTGGTTATGGTTGTGAATATAACTAATCGTTTTTAACAATTGAGTAGCCTGAGGTAAATAATAACTAAAAATGTACCAGGTTTGATTAAACTAGAAAACCAATTGATAACTGTAGGTCGCAAAACTATTTTTAAAGAAATAAAAATAATATTTTATCTAACGTATAATAGCAAAATACACCACGTGATGGGGTTCACTGACCTGGACGTCCGGAGGGTCGAGCGCCACCACCATGGGGATGAGGAGTGTCCACACGCGGAATACGGGTCCGTACAGCGAGTAGGCGGTCAATCCAAGCCTCTGGAGAACTGTAACAGACACGGGAACGACTCTTCACTCTTTCAATATTCACATACAAAGCAAAAGAGTCACGTAAACACAGAAACTTCATAGCGAAACAACAATAAGCAAACCAATACGATGTGAACACTGAACCTCATCTATGAGAGAATGATAGCGATTTGGTTAAGAATTCATTTCATCACAACGAGAACAATATCGTTTATTAAAATACTAAATTAAGCAAGTTATAAAATGCATTATTCATAACTGAAGCTGGTTAAGCTGATGTTCGCAGGCTAAACCTTTTGGTTGAACATAATTTCTGTAACTAATATTTATAATAATTATATATTTATTATTCCAAATATTGCAATCTCTAAGATACACGAGATTTTGAGCGCTTATATAAATGTTGGAGTTCCGTACTATTTAAATATACTTAAAGTAGACTTTTACTGAAAGACTATGCATACTTTATGATCAATAAGCATGACACGAATGGAAAAATGTCGACCGGAACCAGGACTCGAATCCAGGACCTCCCGCTTTCCGGGCTGGTACTCTACCTCTGAGCTATTTCGAGCCGACGTCCCTATAGTCGATTCAACAACTCTACTCCTGAAAACGTAGCCCAGGCTCACTTACAATACATTATTTACAACCTAATTTCTAGGAATTTCAGTGAAGAATAGCCACTGTAAATTAAACAAAGGTGCATCGATTTAAATTCAAAGGAATTATAAATGCTTCAATTAAAGCTCAACAATGGAATGTATTGCTGGAGGACCTTTGTTCGAGTCCTGGGTCCCGTCTACATTTTTCTAAATTGGTTATAATCAAATATATTTAATGAAAATGGACGGAAATTACATATTTAGTATCTATCCCTTTTAATGAGAAAGTACAGTAGTTAAAATTAAGTCAATTTTGATTTGCGCAAATAATCATGTGCTTTTAAAGCATTAGCTTTGCCAGTACAGACTCTCCTACGAATATTTTATCTTCTGTTTAAACAGACTAGAAGTAATAGGTTTATATACTTGGCTATCTATATTTCAGAACCTTAATGAACGAAGTCCAAATTAAATTAATTGTTAACTATTACAGAAATAACATGCATTTGTTGAGTTTTATTTCGTACTCCGTCGCTTCCAGGACGACTGCAGACTTGTTCGAATTGGTTTATAGAGGTAATTTTTTTGATACCTTGTTTCCTAAATTGCTGCAGGTAGGGTCCTGCTTCCTTAGAAAAGGACAGAAGTCTACTCGAACTCCAGTCTGTGTTGGCCTGAGACGTGGACGAACCACCAGCAGGTTGGCTTCGAGTTCTTTGGTGGAAGGGGGAGGGGATAGACCAAAGATCATACGCACCCCGAAATACCAAATTACCCGTGGTTGGCTTTGGATGGCCGCGAAAATCGATCCTTTGACTTAGGCGTTCTCATGGCGGGATGGGGCCATTCGGCGCGGCCGTTTGGGCGCAGCCGGCTCGACGCAGCCGTTTATGCACGAGCCAGTTCGGCGTGAAACTCGCATAACATTACTAGACGTAAAGCGGTCGTTTCAGCGCGAAACTCACTAAACATTACTAAACACATAACTTAATATTTATCTAAATTATTAAATGTATGCCTTAATACTTTTAAAGTAAGAAAATAAAAGAGATAAGGAAAATTGATTAATTAGTGTTTGCTTAACATTACTAGATATACAGCAGCGGTTCGGCGTGAAACCCACTTAACATTACTAGACATATAATTTAATACTTATCAAAATTTTTAAATATATTCCTTAACACTTATATCATCATTTGCAATACCCGAGAGTTTGTAAATCATTAATAATAAAACAAGCTATAAGTAAGAAAAATTGAAGATAATGGTTAATAACAACATTTCTACAAGGCGTTTCGTTCTTAAAATTGGAACCTTATCTAAAGTGAATAAAACTAAAAATACAAAATAATTATTTACAATATATTATGTATGACACAAGTTTCTTATAAAATAAAAATTTAGTCACAGATCAAGGAATTCAAACGAATGAAAATTCATGTCCAACAAGCGAAGAGGCAGAAAATCAGTAAGTCCAGCCAATCCGTCAGCACAAAGTCAATATGTATTAAATACATTTACGACCATCAGGTTGTAAGCGTCGCTGGACGCAGCACTAAACACAAAATCATCTACGTTTAAATATATGTTTTCCAATTATAATTTAGATGATGAATTCCACAAATATGGACAAAGCGTCGTAAGTTTATTTAATTATTTGAAGATGACAAACTAATTATTCGTTCTACAACTAGAAAGAATAACTCATGACAGTTTGGTTGTGTTCAGAATAACAATAGAAATAACCACGAGTGAAACAGAAATTTTATAAAAGTAGCGATTTAAATTTAATTAAATTACTTGTCTTTTAATAATAATAATAATAATAGCCAAATTGTTCTGATGTGACGCACCTCACTCATCAGTCTAAAATAAGTATTATATTTTACATATGAAATTATAATATTTTTGTAATAAATTTTATAGTTGTTTCAATATATATATGTTTCCACAAAACTGAATTATTTTTTACATTGAATTTAATTCTTTTTCAAGTCCCATTAATGCGGAAATTTAATGTGCGTATAGTTTGAAAAATATGACTGTAATTACAATCTAAACAGTTAATTTGGTATATAACCTTATGTTTACCGAAATTATTAATTTTATTTTTAATATTTTGCATAGCTTAAATTATTGTAAAATTTTAAGGTAATTAGGATGTCATAATTCATTAAGTCATGAGTCATTAAGTTTGTATTTTTTTAAATGGAGAAAGCTATATATTATATGTGTGTGCGTATAAAATTCTTACTGAGTAATTTTACGGGTAAATTATTAATTTCATATTATCTTAGACAACCTAATTTTAATGTATTTGTAAATTAAATGCAAAGGGTAAGACGATATAAATTGACGTCCTTATTTACTAAATTTTAAACAATGGAAAAATGGCTGATTTGACATGTAATTAAGAATTATTCCTGAGTTAGAAAATCTTTTGATAGCAATTGGTATTTACCTTATTGATATAAACAATAACGAAAACATCTTCCAAATCTCTCATAATTTGCGAAAGAAAACGATAAAGAATAATTCCCAAGGTATAAACAATGATTTCGTGATGGTAAATTTTATTTAACGAAAAAGAATTGGAATTTAAAATTACATTTATTAAGATAAGAATTTTTGTTAAAATAAATTTTGTCAATTTGTAAAAGTAGTTATCCCATCTATTTTTAAAACTTGGTATAATTGATACATGGAGTAAAAATTAAATAAGAACACTGCATCTAATGATAATAAAACATGATCATTAGGGACGTTTAAGATGAAAAAAACATTTGATGTTTTGACTGTAAAATTATTTTCCTCATGAAAACCTGAATTGAAGAGATTATATATATAAATATAGAAATGCCATGAAGAGGTCTGGTAGTAGAAGAAACGATAATTCTGAAAGATAAATTAGGTTTATGTATTTTAGCTAGAGCATAGGCTCTGGCAATATTATCCGAAGTTAAAAACTAGGAGTAAAAGTGCTACTGTCCACGTTATTTTCTTCTTTAAGTCTTTTCTATGGATTTAATTTTTTTGAAAATTTTATGTATTCATTTGTCATCAACTTTATAAAACAATTTAGTCATATTACTTCGGTAGATTCAGTAAAGATTACATCAGGATTATTAGAAATGTACATTTGGAAATAATAAGATTGCACAACTTGTTATGATAATATTAAGTATTTACTTAATATAAACAGAATTAACTCATTGTTGAATTTTCCATTGTAATCCTATAACTAACAATACGTTTATCTGTTATCCCGGTATCGTTGCTTGTGTGACATGCACAACAAAATTTTTATCAATTTTAATTTCTTGTTTTCGTGAAAAAATTTTCATTTTATAACGTAACTGTTTTATACATATAATATTGTAAATATTTATTTTAATTTTTAATATAATCCTAATAATTGAGCTAAAGTTCTCAAATTTAGGAACGAAACGTAGTGTACGAAGTCCTGTTAGTAAAGTTTATATCACTTTTTTCTGAAATATAGGCTGTTTTACAATTTATTAATATTAATATTGCTTTGTATTTGTATAAAATAACTTGTTTGAAACAAATGTCCAGGATATTGTCGTTCATCTTCACGTAATGTCCCCGCGCCGAACTGGCCTGCGCCGAAACGACTGCGCCCAATTGTCGTTGCGCCGAAAAGGTTTCACTCAATCGGCTGCGCCGAACTAGCGGCGCCGTATCGTCCTAGACCGTGCTCATGGTTCCCTCGCAGGTAGGAGTTGCACTTTCCAAAAAGGCCTTTGGAACTTGCAGGCTCATTACAGCAAACCAGAAAGAGCTCCCAAGCTAAGTCTACATTCTACTCAGGCCAAAGGCGGATGAAAGTGACCGGGTGGTTCCATAAACGGATACAAAAGGATGAAGATCCAGCACCCAGCCGGGGATATGAAGACCGAAATTGGCTTTCAGACTCATCAGACAACAATTATCCCAATGGTGTACCAACACCCGTCCCTTCGGTACTTAAGCGGCCAGAAATCGACTGTCACGGGCAGGAACAGGAAGCCGTCTCTCAGACTTACCCCATGGGGAGCCACATACCAGGAGGAATCTGTTCATCACCCGAGGGTGGGTTAACGCGTGCGTGGGCTGTCACCTTCCATAACACATTCCAGATAAGAAGTGGAACATGGTGAGTGAATCGATTCTCCTTCAATTTTAACTTCAGTTTCCGTTACCATGACGAACACAAACATTCGTTTCCACGCAGGGATTCGACTCCGGGACCCCTGTGAAGTGGAGCGGTGACACTGACCTCTACACCACAGCAGTGTCGGTAAGTGTTGAATTAATTACATTTCATTAATAAATTATCCTTTTTTATAAATAACTGCCACGAAAGTGACGAAAAGCTCTTATGCCCTTCCCTGGTGTTGGTTTATTAGAATTATGCCAACATTGTGCATCACGAAACGGAATACGTATCTGCGATGCAGATACCACTGATCTGGACGCTCCCGGTCAGTGTTTGAAATTGCCGCAGTTCATGTAGTCTGCAAAATTGTTTTTCTGTTGAGGCACCACATTAGGCCCCGCTACGGGAAATTACCCCGTCCTTATTCCGCGCCACCGGAAACCAGTCTGCAATTGTTGTGGCGGATGAACAAAAAATAAAACTCGTATTCGTCTCACAACTTGTATTTATTTGAATTAACATACGATCAAACAATACAACGTCTCGTCTTTGTCCGCAGATATCTCACTCCCCCAAGTGTCTTTGCATTTAAGGTCATTGGTCCTCCATAATTGTTTCGACTGCTCGTTCAGGGTTAATTTTAAGTCTTCCCTCGTCTGAGCGCTTTGTCTGTCGACATCAGCCAGCCGACTTCTGTCTCGTTGGCCAGATTTTTCAGGACCACGTGCATACCATTTATTACGGTTTTCAAGTCTTCATCTGAAAATACTACAAGTCCTGGTAGGGACAGAAAAATTGAAATAAATGTTACATTATTGTGATTGATTTTGAAAACCTCTAGTCTCCACAACTCGTCGAAGTCATCCATGTGAAAGAAAAAACGGACCAAAATACAGATTTATCATAAGGCTGAGTGTTGACAGTTCTTTGCTCGAGTGCTATTTTAAACTTTTTGCAACAAACTATCCACAACTTTATAGCAATCATCCTCATGCTTCATCATTCCCATTTACTAGTTAATAAATTTTAAAGACAATATTGTAAACATTTTTGATTAAGGTTGAGGTACGGACTGATTCCTAGAGATCCTACTATTGCAGACACTGTAATCTTAATCAGTTGCATATGAAACTCTGATAGTTTCGATACATTTATTAAAGGACAGGACACATAATGCCGGGTAATGACACGCAATTACGAGAATATTCAAGTGAAAACTACTACTTTTTAAGCTTATTAATTTTTAAAATATATCACGTCATCTATTAGCAATCAGTAAAATTATAAACTTTCGTTTATCTGTAAAAAGAATTTGTAAATTTTTATTAGTTTACGCAATTACTCATATCTAAAATATTTTTGTGCGTCTCCTTTGCATCCCGTATTTCAATTAATATATTAGATGTTATGTTTTCTATATCCTTCTTGCGTTGTCGTGTCCCGTTCCCCACCAGGAACTGCGAACTTTTGCCAGGAATCGCCTGCGAGAATCTGCCTTCCCTACGAATGGCTGTCAATTAGGTTACCTTGTTGGCAAAGACAACGGCTGGTAGAAAGTTCTGAGGTCGATCGTGGAAGTAATAGCGATCGTAGTTCCGCAGTTACATCACATTTATCTCCTCGCACCTTGGCGGAAAGCTTTGTCGTCTGCTTATCCCTCTTGGCCTGTCTCCAGTATATTAGGAAACTGGCCTCTAGAGAAGACAACAGGTAGCGCTGGATTTTAAGTCCAGAGAAATTTCTCACAATATTCACTCTACTGGATGTAATAAAGATCTATAACTTTTTCTAATCTTTAAATCACTGAAAAATACCGGTTTTCTAATACCAATGCAATTTAGTCTAATACGTGTAAAAGGCGTACGTAGTTTTTCTATTAACAATAATTATTTTGAAAATTAATAAATAGGTAATAAAATAGCTAATAAACAGACTAAAGACGTTGCTTTTGTGAATCCGCCTGGAATGTGCCGCAAGTCCTTAAGAAGGACAACTGATGAAGGCAACATGAGTTCCGTGGCAATTATTTTTTTACATAATTTTCTCTTTTTTGGTCATTTCATAATATATTTTAATATTAAAGGAATACAGTCCTTAATATTTTTAATAATTACTTTCTTGCACCGATCGCGTATGTAAAGGAGATTTTGTCATGTTACAATAGATGGGGCGTTTTGAAAACGAGACAGCAGGTAAAACACTCCCTGCATCCTATTACCTTCATGGTCTGGACCGACGTGACTTTCCTTCTCTGATGGGCGAGACTTCAGAGGTCCTGAGAATCAATTGCAAACTTTCTGTCCGATACCGACAAAGTTTAATCACGT
Source organism: Eucriotettix oculatus (assembly GCA_034510155.1). Classification (NCBI taxonomy): domain Eukaryota; kingdom Metazoa; phylum Arthropoda; class Insecta; order Orthoptera; family Tetrigidae; genus Eucriotettix; species Eucriotettix oculatus. Next base: position 240,997,998 of record CM067376.1, on the reverse strand, counting down.
ATTTTATTTTATCTTTGTTCATTTGTCAGATATTCAGGATCAATATTTTTTACTTTCGTTTTATTGAGATCTTGAATAATTAATGCTCACTGCAAATATTCCGTGTAATGAAAACTCAGAAAATGGCGAATTTGATCAAAAGATTCATTTTCAAGTAGTTTTGTTTAATTCCTTCATTAATTCCATCTTGAATAATGCTTTAAGCAATTATTCATAGTATTTAGCATTTCGGCACATATATTTTAAGTTTTCAATCTTTTGCAACAGTTAAATTCTTTCTTAGCTCAGATTATCGTATTAATTTCCTATACATTGTTAACTTATTTGGCAAGTCATTTTACTGTTATTTAATCCACATTACATCATCATTAACATTGCACTATTATGGGAGGCAGAAGACGACGACTTGGAAAACATAATAAATGGTATGAACGTGGTCATGAAGAAAGAGTTCATATGAGGATTAATAAAACGAAAACCAAGATAATGGAGTGTAGTATGGGAAACAGTGGAATACGAAAGAGTGTTAGTTTGGAAAGGGATATTTTAACAGAAGTTACGGAATTGTGCTCCTTTGGAAGCGTAATAACTAGGGATAATAGAAGTATAGTAATCATTAACAGTAGTATAACACAGGCAAGGAAGGCTTTCGCGAAAAAGAGAAATTTACTTACGAGGAATATAAGTGTGAATATTAGGAAATCGTTGCTAAAAATGTTCGTATGGAGCGTGGCATAATATGGGTGCGAGACGTGGACGATAGGAGTCGCGGAAAGAAAAATAATAGAAGCCTTTGAAATGTGGTGCTATAGGAGAATGCTGAAAATCAGATGGGTATATAAAATCAGTAACGATGATGTTCTAAGCAGAATAGATGAATAGGGAACAACATGAAGAACGTTGACCAAGAGAAGGGATAGATTAATAGACCACGTTTTAAGACACGAGGGTCTGGTAAAATTAACACTAGAGGGAAGTGTGTCGGGTAAGAACAGAAGAGGGAGGCTAAGAATGGAAGACACTAAACAGATTGGGGAGGATGTACTATGTGGTAGTTATGTGAAATGAAAGGGTTGCGTAATATAGAATAGTATGGAGGGTTGTATCAGACCAGTCTTAGGACTGAATACCATAATGTGATTTATATTTTATCAAATTGAAATAATATTTTTACTATATTTTAGTATATTTATATTAAAAGGTTTCCTTAATTTAAAACTTTCAGTGATAAAAAGAAGTTATCCAACATCTATTCCTAGATGTTATTTTTAAAACTAGCTAACACCCACGACTTCTTTCGCGCTGAAATAGTTCTGTTTATTTTGGCCTAAATATGAAACAACAGTTACAGAATTTTGATAAACCTGAATTTATCGAATATATAAAAAGTACGGTTTCATCTATTTATGTTCGCTTTAGTGAAACCTTTTAACTAGCAGTTGGTTTTGAACAGGTCATACGTTTCGGAGCCAATAAAGTAAAATATTAAAATTCTCCTGACACGACAAATAAAACCAATTTACTTATACATCGTATCGTCGATCCAAAGAAGTCTATTATATTTCTCAGGGAATTAGCTCTGTGCTTTCGATAGGTTAATAACGGTGCAAATCCTACTTCGTCAATGGATGGATTTCTTCGGAGCCTAAACAGGTAAAGAGTATAGACAACCCGCATCTAGTTTTATGTATAAATATATTTATATTAATATCTCCTGGAATACATTGAAATTATGCACGAATATTTGAGTTAAATCTTCTGTTCTTAAACTCTTAAATTAACATTGAAATCCGGCGAGCCGTTTCGAAGCCTTTTCGAGAAAAAAACATACTCACAGGCTCTTCAAATTTATATATTGGTATAGATTATATAACTATATTAAAATTTTTAATCAATATAAATTTAATGCCTGGATGAAATGTAAATATCAAAAAGAAGATTTTTGTAGTATCTATTCTCAAGGAAACTGGATGAAATTTAAATTAATGGGAAATTAATTTGCAAATATGCGCTTTTGGGTGATAACTGTGCTTAGAGAGTTAAAGAATGTCATTTATCCCGTCGCTTGCACATACATCTTGCGGACCCCATTTCCGTTGATGATGGCTCCCGACTGCTTTCTGTCGTCAGTACATGTTCATAATCTCTCTCTACTGCCACGCGCTGGTCGCCAAAGTCACTTAATCTATCTGGACTGCAATGGATCCAATCACCCCTTTGGTTACTTTTTATTATTGAAATGGTTTGTGATATTTAAAACATATTTGCAGTAAGAAAATGACCTTTATGCGTTCTCCAAACAAGACCTCAGGCGGAATGCTCTTTAGCAGGTAGTTTCTAAATTACATATTCAGGGCCACATACACGACTCAAATCAGCAATGGCTGTCTGTTCCGTATGTTCCATCGACAATCGTTCACTACAATGGCATGGCCAGGCCTCGTGTCTATCTTTGAAATCATTTTCTATCCGTAGCCTCGCCTAGACAAAACGTAGCCAGAAATTATTTTTACTTACGAGAAATTATGCTAATATTACACTATTCTTTCTTAACCTCTTAAGTGGTACACCCGGAAAAGTTCTGGGCCTTGCCCAACTGCCCAAAACGTTCTACCCCGGAAGATTTCCGTGGTAATATAGTTGTCTAGGGAAAATTTAGTTACCACTGAAGGGGTTAATCTCTATAATGAATTGTCTGTATATGTGTATATTTCTGTCTGTGTGCCTTATCTGTCTGTATGTATGTTCCGCATACAAATCTAAACGAGTGTATCATTTTGTTACACATGTTCGTCGCGATCCAGAATCGAGCAGTGTCGGCTACCAACCCTAGGGGCGGGGTTGGAAAATTTTAAATAAGAAAAACAGGCCAATATTTTTATCATATAAATACATTCTTTAGTCAATTAATTTCATAGTGCGGTCTCCGATACTGCTACCCAATCTAACACCTTTTTTTCCCCACTGTTTCACATTTATTTCCCGTGAATTTATGAAGTAGTTTACATTTCTTCTGTAGCGCAGTTCTCGCAACTAGACGCGCAGCGTTTCTGCATGGAGAGACATATGGAGGAAGAATCTCTTTCGCACGTGTGTTCTTGCTGAACGTACGGGCACAGCCGACCTCTTGGCATCTCCTCAACCCTGTGCCATCTCTAACCGGGAGATCTGTATGTATGTATTTATTAAATCTACAAATGGGCAGATGCCCGCTGGTAGATACATAGAACTTAAAAACTAAATAATCTGGACCATATTTAACCTATAATTGAATATATAATTATATTCAATATAAATAAATAAGTGTGGAATCATATTATTAGAGGATGAATTTTTTAAAAAAGAATAGTATTGTTTTCCCTGAAAAAGAAAACAAAAAAAACTGGAAATATAATTCACTGTAGTATATTTTTAGAGATTTCGCAGCACTGATCACTTCACTAACTGCACTACACTACACTAAACTTAGATTGAGTCGAAATTTTCTTTCTGTTAGAGGAAGTTCCCCAAACATTCCTGCAGGCAGATTGTTCCAGTAATTAATTGTCCTATTTTGGAATGAGCATTTTCCAACGTTTGTTTGTTGGTGCCTTGCTTGTAATTTAAACAAGTGATCACCCCTCCCGTTCCGAGTCGATTCTTTCATTCTATCTCGGATACCCTGCCAAGGTTTTTGACCTGTAAAAGCTCTGTAGAAAATGTGTAGCCTAGCTCTTTCTCTTCTTGTCTGTAGCGTGTCCCACCCTAGTCGCTTAGTCGCTTTACCTTTTCGTTCCCATGCTGCAGATTATACCACTCCTCAAAATCTTCTTGCAATTGTCACATTTAATTATCGTCACTCCCGGCATTGTAGGCCCTGGGTTTAACTCGACTACTCCAATCACTAAAAGTACGCTAATTACCATCGCCACATCGGTATTAAATGACGGATTGATTAATTCGCTGCTAGGGATCCAACCGCGGCACCTCCAGTTCACCGCCGCCCAGCCCCCGATCCTCGCCCGGTAAAGTCCAAGGTCGCAGCCCATCTCCCAGTAATCCCACAAACAAGGAAACACGTCTTCACAGATCCACAGCAAGCCCAGACGTCGGCCAGGTTTGACTGTGGTTGTCGTTGCTGACTCACCTCAATCCCGCGCTGCCTTTCTGTCTCACCCCGATTCCGCCGTTCCTTCACTACTCGCCGCTTTCGTTGACGCTCCATCTCCTCGTGCCCTGTCTGCTATCACATGTTTTCCTGGAGGCTGCGCTTCTCGCCAGGTACAGCGATTCCTGTCGGACCTTCCTTCCAGCAGTAACAGTAAGGGCTACGTGGACAATTGTCTATATTTTATCCTGTATAGAATGTGTTGTGAGACCTTGTTTAGTGTATGGACACGCTCCAGGTGGTCTAACGGGCCACAAACATTGCGACCCGTGATTTGGGTCGCGTATCATTATTTATGTATTATTATCATAGCATATTAACATTTTGAACATTTAGAGATTTCAGCTCTGCTATCACGTCTTATGAATAATATAACCGCTCGTTCCATATTTGGATCGATTTCCATATTACTTCACCGTACTTCATAACAATTTTTGTGTTTTCCATTTACTACTTAGTCAATTCAATAAAATCATATTGTTAAATAAGAGTCCAATAATACTATACAATAATAAATTACGAAATTAAAAATTATTTTAATTATTATTTCATTATTGTCTAAATGGTAACTTAAAAAACATTTAACTTTTGAATAAAATATAATCTTTAAATTTGGATTACACCTAAATTTCGATCACAATTCACGTTTTACTTTGACATCTCTCACAGTTTCTAAACCCACCGCATTGCTTTGTAGTCAGATTTTTTACCTTACCCATTGTCGGAACAATGGGACGAGCAAGATGCAAACCTACGTATCAGCTGCTATTGTTGCCTGATGGCGATTAAGCACAGATGTTAGCAGTGATGCCAGACTATCTAAAACCTCGGAATTTATAGTCTAAGTTTTAACATAAATACACAATCTAAAAACATAAATAATTTCAGATAAGACCGGCGACAGTTATCTACAATTTTCCATACACATTTTATACTTTTCAAACTAAGCATTTTTTCCTTACGCCAGCATAGATCGCAGCACTGTTGTACGTTTGTCAACATTTATCCTTTCCCTTGACACTCTTGGAGAGCAGATTTCGAAAACTTCGTCTCCATTACTGGATGTGAGCAGACGTATATTTGTTGTGTTACGGACAGAAATATTATCATAAATTTGGACTTAGAAAATTTCACAAGTGATAACCTGAGAAAATTATATGAGTGATTTCAGACATTGAATGCGTGATTGCGTGAACCGTATTAGTTGTCCGTGAAATTACTTTAGTATATCGACATCCTACTCCCAATTTTTCAATGTTACAACGAGAGAATTAGTATTGTGGTGTGGATTCATGCATTCCGTGAAGTGTGGATCGACGACTTGTGACTTATACTTGCCACGACAGAGACGTCTACAAGACCGTTCCATGGCCAAATATCACTGAAGGGGGGCAGGTATCGCTATTTTAACATTAACAAAATACGGCTTTCCGGCTGCCTTTGATAAAGTAACACCTAATAATCTATAATTTACTAAATCGGAACCAAATATATAATTTATGTGTTTGTAAGGTTACGTTTTTGACGCAAAGTCAGGATTGCTTCTCTTGTCCCTGCATTCTTCCTAAAACCAAATTGATCTTCTCCTAACTCGGATTATATTTGACGTTCCATCTTTCTATATACTATTTTTGTTAATATTTTGAACGCACGAGATACTAAAGTAATTGTCCTGTGCCGTTCGCTTCTATCAACCCTAGTCTTCGTCGGTATAGGTATAATTATGTTTTTCGTAGATTTTACAAACTATTCTGAACAACCACGATATGGCTTCTTCGCCCGATGATCTTATCAACTCCTCTGGAATGATATCAATTCCTGACGCTTTACAATTGCTCAGGTCAGTGCGCACCCTATCAAACTCCAACCTTAAAATTTTGTCCCTCAACTCATCTCTTCTTCTATTACTGAATGATAAATATTTCCACCATTATTTACTCTTCTAGATATTCCTTCATTCTTTCAGCTTTTTCTTCTTTATCCAGAACTGGCTTTCCATCTACTCTCCTAATGTTCTTGCAAGTATTTTTCCTCTCGCTGAATGTTTCTTAGATTTTCCTAAAAACTTCGTTTATTTTCCATATCACAAAATTAATAATAAGTCTAGGATTCAAACAATATTTGTAGTGAATCGTTATAATTCTTGCGTTTGGTACGCCAAGTATAGCCAATAAACGCGACTCAATAGAAAATGTATTAAGTACCGGATTATGATGATGTTTTATTGAACTTATTAAACATAAAATATTCAGTAAAATAATTTTAATCATTTATGAAAGCACTAACTAAAGTTTGAAGATGTATTATATTTAATAAGATGGATAATGGTGAATCAAGTTAAAATCTTTAAATAATAATTTATAACTAAATTATTGTCTCTGTCTCACTGTCTCTATCTTTTTCTCACTTTCTCTGTCTCTCTGTGTTATTAAGTCATGCCCAATCATATGATAAGGCAGGAAATGGGGAATAAATCTCATAAGCCTACAACTATTCAATTAATCACAAGTTAATTGATAGAAATTATTGCTGAAGGTCATGAACTTCTCTGAGTATTTAATTCTAGTCATGCCATGACTGAGGCAATAAGTCTCTGTCACCCATTTACAAGTGAAGTGACTGGTAAGGTCAGTTCCTCTAACAAGGCATTTACATAGTGACGTTCTCCCCCATTATGAAGTCAACACTTTTCCTAAGCCTGTCATCTAACCTTACCACACTGTAAACAATTTTTTCTGAACTATTCCTTTTTGCAATAGCAGTAGCGAATATTAAGCGTAATAATCATCCCCGCGACATCTACAGTTGCAGAAGTTCTCCAAAAAATGTCTGTAATTTTATGTGATGGAAATCGAGCAGTTTTTGTCAACGAAACAATATACAAATATGTCGAGTTGTATAGTACATTTCTTTAATTATTTGAAGAAACTATAAATATGGAGTTGAAAAAGCAGGAGCGTAAACATAAATGGAGAGTTAATCTTTTAGAGAAATTCCTTGTACTATTCTAGAGCATACCTAATAATAATATTAAGTGCTAACTTATAAAAAAATAAATCTTATAACACTAGTGAACTAGTTTCAGACTCAATACTTTATAGTTGAATTAATTACTAGACTCTTGAATTCATTAGGTTATATTGGTTGAGTAATACGGTGGAAATTCTTCACAGCATTTTTATTTGCATTATCATTATTTGGCTAATATTAATAGAAGAATTTGGAATTGTACGAAAATTAATTTTATTATTTCAAAATGATGAAGTCCAAGATTGAAGGTCCTGTTAATTTCTATGACCTAATCCATATAATAAAAAAGTTATATGCAAGTATATTTGTTTGTTAGCAATTCCTTAATCATACGTAATCGCGTAAAGAAACTGCAACAAAACTTGGTATACATATTCTGCAAAAGCCGGAGGAAATACACTAGGGACAATAGTGTAAGGAATTATAGCTAAAAAATATGCGAATATGGCAGCACGTGAAAGTATATGACGTCACAATGCATTGACACAGGCATAATCATATAATAAGGAATCACCACATTTATTTGAATACTACAATTTGCTACTCACTCATTTTATCATTTATATGCTGAAAATATGAAAACATGGGAGGTTAATGTTGAATAATACGAAATAATTTTTAAAAATCGAAATAAGTTAGTTGTTTCATTCATATTAGGACTACCTATCAACATGACATATTTACAGAACCACTGGACGTTTCGACTTGTGCCAATTATCTCCAGGAAACCATAGCTATTTGTAATAATTATATTTTAATAGACATATTGTCAATTACAAAGACTCACGGAATAATTTGAGCGAGAATTCTTGAGAAACTTAGGTTGTTTGTCTATTTTTATATGGTGTACTTACTACTAGATAAATGACAATAAATTTAAGCTCTAAAAATTGATAGAAAAGTATTAATTCTGACGAAATAATAAGAAGTGAGAATTTCAAAGAATTAACATTACACACAATTATTATTTATTCCTATTGACGGGATGACAATTTTTCTTATTTTCTACGTCTGTTTTATACGGTGAACCATAGTTCATGCACACTTCAATATTTGTGTTCAACCAAGAATATACATGCAACGAAAAAGAAATCGCCAAAATACTAGCTGATACGTTTGCATCCAACTCGGCCTCTTCGAACTACAACAAAACCTTTAGAAAATATAAAATGGAACAAGAAAAACAGCCAATACTTACTGAGTCAAACAGCAAAAATCCTGATATCCTCCTCCTAAATGAACCCATCACAATAGATGAACTGTTGCAAACTCTTAAAAAAAATTCAGCTCCAGGCCCAGATAACATTCCAAATATCCTCTTTAAAAATCTTCCACCTAAAGGAATACTTCTCCAACTTCAGCTATACAACAAGGTTTAGTCAAATGACTTTATACTAAGTAAATGGAATGGTGCCTTCGTCACCAATTCCTAAATCAGGAAAAGACAAATCAGAACCCGCAAGTTACAGACCAATCTCACTTACCTGTAATATGTCCAAAATCCTAGAGAAAATCATCAATATGACTTAAATGGTTTTTGGAAAAATACTGATTAATTGAAAATAACCAATTTGCATTTAGGAAAGGTCACTCGACTACTACATGCCTATTAAGCATGGACAACTACATACGGGAGGCATTAAATAACAACCAACACGTCATAGCAGCATGCATCGACATAGAAAAAGCATACGACATGGCGTGGCTCCGCTACGTATACAACAAACTTCACCTCTACGGAATACAGGGTAATATGTTCCACTTTAGTTTTAATCATTCGATTGCTGGTTACGTTCACTATAGAGTAAACGGTCATCTACCACGAGCCACTAAAATAGAAAATGGGGTTCCACAATGATCAATCCTACGTGTTACGCTATTTCTGCTGGCCATGAAGAAGGTTGATCAAGACATAACGCCCCGTGTGATTGTTCGCAAATATGCTGACGATCTGGTAACTCTAGGCAGACTAAACAACGTGCAAGACACAAAAAAAACATCCAAAACGCACTCAATCAGCTGCACTGCTGGTCACAGAAAACAGGACTAAAGTTTTCCAAACAAAAGTGCAATTCAATATTATTCTCCAAGAAACTTAATCCAGCCCCCCTCGATCTAAAACTCGGAAACGAGACGATAAACACTGTCCAAAACATAAAAGTATTGGGAATTACTTTTGATATGAAACTCACTTACGAAAAGCATGTGACTTCAATCATCAAAGAATGTAAGACCCGTATAAACATCTTAAAAGTAATTGGTAGTAAAAATTGGGAAGCAGACGGATTTCTTTTACTTCTCACCTATAGAAATCTGATTAGGCCAAAACTGGATTATGCATGTATACTCTACGCGACAGCATATAATGAACTTTTATGCAAACTAGACAACGTACATAACACAGCACTAAGAATAGCAACAAGCTCAAGAACCCTCCCTTGGTTACAGAAGAGACATCCTATGTGTTAAATACACAACCCAATTATTAGAAATGTAATCCTGCAACATGTATTCATCCAAATACGTACCTTTATGTACAAGATTCAGAAACATTTGTGACCAAATAGAGTATTCTCTGTCAGAGATTAAACCACAACAAAACTGCAAAGACCCTCCGTGGGAAATGTTCCCCAAAAACCACCTCACAGAAATCACAAATGCATTTAAAGAATTATGGATAAAAGCCCAAGAAAAGCTAACACAGTCATGGAATACAATATGGAAGTCATTTAAAGTCAGCAAGATACATTATGAAACAAACGACTTCTACGCACTAAAACACAACAAAAAAGTCAAGAGAAGAAACCAAATAAACTTATCGAGAGTAAGAACTGGACATACAAAAATTACACATCTTTACATTATAGCAAAAGACCCACCACAGATTTGTGATCAGTGCAATATACCGATTTCTGTTGAACACCTGTTGAAGAACTGCCCGAAATTTGAGGATGAGGGGAAAGAAACTTTAAAAGGGCGAGCTAACTTTTTGTTGATCTCGGTGTGGCTGCCATAGATTATCGTTCCGGCGGGAAGCCTTCCTTAAGGTACGCGGAATTACACGAAAACAAGTCCGTCGTGAAAATCATTCCTAACAGAATAAACACATTTATTTCCCTCTTCTCAACGTACTCGGCGCAACTTGCAAAATTTAGTTATTTCTGGGTTTTATTTTATTCAAACTGAGGGGTTATAAACAAATAGAATAATCAGCAAACAATATTTTAGTAGTATACCTAATATTTAAAAAAGAATTATGGAACGAATTTATTTTGCTTGAACAACCAGATAAATACCATAAACTAGAAGGCAAAAGTCACTCACCGAGGTGGCGTCGCGGGAGCGCGCGGGACTCGGATTGAGGAGGACCGGGTTCAATTCCCCGTCCGGACGTCCCCTTTTTTACTCGTTAATTCGTATCTTCCCATTTACTTGTCTTATTAACAGAATCCCAAAAGTGTGAAAAGTTCATAGTTTGCATAATATTACGATATTTAATTGCTATTAAATATTTAAGGCTGGTGACGTCACTTTTTCCTAACAATAACGCTGAAAACCATGGATACCGCAAAGGAAAATGGCGATGTGGCCTCGAACCAGTCGTCTCAGTCGCTGAGAGGACCCTCCGTTGGAGAAGGAATGCTGAGACATCTGTGTCAATCGGATCAATTAATTTAATAGTGTATCCTTCAATACTGCTAGTGTATAATTTCAACCCCATCTATAACTGAAGGGGAATATTTATAGGGGTGGGGGGTTAGGAGGTCTCATATGAAAAAAAATAAAGCAGTCAACTTTTGGATCGAAATCGGTGCTATGGGAGTTTTTGAGATTGATTCTTACATTTAGAATGCGAATTAATTGCATTTCATCCCTTAACACGGGGATGGGACGGGATAAAACACAATTCAACGAAATACGTTTAATGGAGAGAACAAATTTAATAAAAAAATTCCCATATTCTTCGAGACCGAAAACCTAATACTTTTTAGATAAGTCACACCTACCAACCTCAGGGGGAGGGGGTGGAATTAGCGGAATTTTTAAATGTAATAAAGGTAATTTTTTGATACTAAAGAAATCTTGAGGTCAATTACTTTTATAGTAATTTCCCGACAGTATTTGTGTAATATTTCAACTCCTTCCGGCAGGGTGGAAATGAGTCATAAAAATAACAAAGAAACTATCCAGTTATTAAAGAATTTAGAAGTTGGGTCAGAAGACTTACTAGTTAGCTTTGATGTTATCTCCCTGTTTACCAAGGTACCGATTCGTGATACACTACGATTACTTAGAAATATATTCCCTGCAGATATCACTTTACTGTTCGAACATGTGCTTACCACTACTTACTTTCAATATTCAGGACAGTTTTTTGAACAGACCGATGGCGTCGCCATGGGCTCTCCACTTTCACCAGTAGTGGCCAATTTTTATATGGAATTTTTCGAGGAGCAAGCCTTAACAACAGCCAAACTAAAGCCCAAATGCTTTTTTAGATATGTGGACGATACGTTTGTTATATGGAGCCATGGTATTACTGCGTTATCGGAATTCTTACAACATTTAAATAGTATACACCATAACATCCAATTTACAATGGAAATTGAAAAAGGAGGCGCACTACCGTTTTTAGACATCCTCATTTACAAGAAACCTGGAGGAAAATTAGGGCATTCAGTGTACAGGAAACCTACACATACGGATTTATATTTGAATGCCAATAGTTTTCACCATCCTGTACATAAGAAAGCGGTATTGCATACATTGATACATAGAGCTCGTACTATTGCAGATGAACAAAATCTGGCCTCTGAAATTGCACATCTGCGACAAACATTCATCAATAATGGTTATTCGAGAACAGAAATTAACAGGGCTCTGAACAGAAAGAAAACGGTAAGAAAACATGAATTACCACAATTAGCCCTGGCATTTCTTCCGTATGCAGGAAAAATATCATCAAAAATCAGTAGAATATTGGCCAAACATAACGTAAAAACAGTTTTTCGTCCACAAAACAAAATAGAACAGCTTCTGGGCTCCGTTAAAGATGACATTGGTTTAAAAACTGCTGGAGTGTACCAAATTCCATGTGACTGCGGCCGACTGTATATTGGTCAAACCCTGAGGACAATAGAGCAACGTTGCACTGAACACGAAAGGTACGTTCGCTTGAAACAACTTGACAAATCTGCTGTTGCTGAGCATGTTTTGATTTGGTCTTAAAACCGGTGTAATGCGAGTCGCTGTGTTACATTATGAGTATAAATTCAGTCTTTAAGTGGAGAGAATTGTTATTCAGTTAGAATATTTTGAACCGTGCTATTATTGTACCGGGAGTATTTTTGACTCTCGAGATACTGAAAAAAATGTTGAGGTTCATATTGTGACGTTTTCGAAGCCACTTTAATCATGTATATTTTATATTTCACCTCATTATAATATTCATTATCTCGTGAATTCAGAGATTTATACACCATAATATATAACTTGTGTATGGGTGTTTAGGGAAAAAAACTTAACATGACATTAGATCCCCTTCATGATAAATGATTCTTTGAAATATTAACATATTTGTTCACATAGTTGTCCCATGAAACCGGAAAAGGGATCTAATCGATATTATTTTAAAACTTATTCTTTACTCAAACATAAGTTTGAAATTATGCAAACGATTATAAATGGTGTTAGAGTAAATGCATGTGAATAATATATTATTTATCGAAATATGTGACGGTATTTCTTAATCCCCACGAGTTATGCTTCACACTCATATTTTTAAATGTGAAATATGAACGTATGTATAAACATGCTACCATTATTTTAACCTGACCTATTTAGTCCTACGTAATAGTTTCTGAGTGATGTTTAGATTACATTTCCAGAATGCAAGAGTGCATGGGGGCGGAATGCTTCTGTTAGTTAAGATTTTGTATTATACCGTTTGGTTGGAAGGCCGTAGATTATGGTAGTAATGCCTAGCCGTTTTGAAGGTGTCTGGTACGGAAATTTCGTGTACACAAAGGCCAAAGAAATAAGAGAAATGAGAAAGAAAAAAATTATGGATAAGTAAGTTTTATGATAACTCTTTTGTTAGTTCTCACGAACAACAGAGGTAAAATTATTATACAACCATTGGAGTGGTGATTGGTTCTCATTAGTTACTGTACTGAAATTAATTTCGCAGGAAGTAGTTTTTCATAATTTTAACAATTTAATTACAATAACTTTTAATATTAAGGACGAGTATAAGAAGCAAAATCAAAATAATCATATATTCAGTAATTAAAAATATTTTTTCAAAGTAGTTAAACTCAGATAAACGTAATTGGGAAAATGTAAACTTGAACTCTTGGAACTCCCACTTTCCGGGTTTGCATTCTACCACTAAGTTAATCAGAATGCGTATGATGTAAATTAATCAAAGATGCATGGAAATCCAGTTACATCTCAGAGAAAGAGCGTAAATGTACACTACGTGCATTCTTCTTGTATTCCTAGACATTAGGTTCTGAAGAAAATTGTAGGTGAACCTATCTTAATGCTGGTTTCTACGTTACTTGTTATAGTACGCTTTGTCGGACTGGACAAATACTATCGGATTAAACTTTGCGTGGAAACAAAAAAACTGATGTCTTTGACGAAAAAATTCCAAGGTCATATCGAAGAACAGACGGGAGGAGCATCATTTTTCCAAAAGTGATACGAATAGACGGTGCAAGTAGACGCAGGTTCAGACAAGACGTCATTTCTTGGCTCAGTTCTAGTCCGCAACTCGAGCTCCCATAATTTTCCTTCAATATGTCATGATAGATTAATAAAGAAAGGAGAAAGAAATAATACAGAAGAGAAATAGCCACACTTGAAGAAAGCAATGGCTACTATGAGGCCTACAGTGTTAAGAATTTCACAAATCTTCAAGAATCATATGGTGCACTTCATTCATGGTTTCAGGCGTGGTTGATTTTTTTGGACTTCCTTGACTAAATTATGTTGGACCGTTTTACTGCCACTCGGTGCTTATTTCGTGACGATAGAAACTTGAGGGGAAAAGTCACCATAAACATATACGATCCTGAAATGAATTTTGGCCGGCCTTCAACCTTCTTTTACACTAATCTTTTCCCCCCTGCAAGAAACTCTACATTTTATTTCTAACATCACGTGTGCTGTAACTGGTTTAATGACTGCCTACGGCTAGCAACTGGATGAAATTGCTTGATATTTCAGACGCAGTCTGCAGTGAATTTTACAAGAATCGGAGATTTTGTTTGTAGTGTTGCCATTGACATATTAGACCGAGACTGAGAAGATTCTAAAGAACCTCCTAAAGCACAATTTACTCAATACAAACCCAGAGTATGAAGTTATTCAAACATGAATAATCGAAGACGATTAAAACTTGGCGTTAGTAAATACTTAAATATTTAATTTCATGAAGACGTCGGTACCGTGTCCTAGCGAAATACCAACTCTACTGTAACAGCTAAGTGTTTAAGCAATCGATAATTGCGCTAATGAAATATTTAATGTAACAGCTTTAGAAATTTTAATTTTCAATTTATGATGAATACAGCAATTCCAATCTATGCGATAAAAAATTCATAAGGAATTTTCAAACATGAAATACAGCCAAATGTCAGGAAAAAATAAAAGAATATTTATTTATCTATGTCTATAAAAATGAATCACCGAAATGTATGTAAGCGCATTCTTCCAAACGACTGTACCAATTTGGATAATTCTTTTCTTGTTGCATTCGTTATTGTCAGGACAAGGTTTGAATACAAGAAAAAATTTAGAAAATCAAACAGAAATGTTTTTAAAATTTCCTAATATGATAGTGAGTGACTGAGACAGAAGGCAGTGGGAGAGATGTTCGATATATTAACAAAACATTGACAGATTGACGTTCAGTTGTTCATCCAGCAGGTGATAAATTCCTTACTGGGAAGGGAGTAGTGGTGACATATGTCAAGTTAGTACATGTCTTAACCGCCAGTCGCAAGAACTCGTGTGTAAATAAAAGTTTGCTATGGGAGCCTTTGAGTTTGATTCCTACATTTGTAATGCAAATTAAATTGCAGTTCGTCCTCTAACAGGGCGATGGGACGGTGTACAACACACTTCAGCGTAATACATTTAAAGGAAAGAAAAATGTTGATAAAATTTTTACACATTCCTTGCGACCCAAAACCAAACACTTTGGAGATAAGACACGGCTACCACTGCTAGGGGGAGGGGGTGTAATCGGTGGATATTTGTTATATATAATAATATTTTTGTTGAAAAATAATTCTTGAGGTCCATTACTTTTATATTGTTTTCCCCGATAATATTTGTGTATAATTTCACCCCCATGCAGCATGTGAGGGGTGGCAGTGGAAATGAGACAGTTGAAAATAACAAGGAAATTATCGACTTTGGTATGGAAACTGGTATAAAGGGGGTCGCTGTGTTACATTATGACCTCAAATATGCGATTTAAGTAAAGATTCATCCGCTAAGTGTTCTCGACGCGTAGGCTATGACCTCTCTCTCTCTCTCTCTCTCTCTCTCTCTCTCTCTCTCTCTCTCTCTTTTAGAGGTTATAAGCGTTTAATCAACGGCGAAAGAAAAAAAAGAGAGGAATTATTCGACGACAGAGAGAGAATGTTGCTGGTGCATTACACAACCCAAACAGCATAACTTTGAATTCGTAGAGTCCGTCTGGTGTAATGAAAGCGGTTTTCTCTCGGTCGGCTTCGTCCACTTCTATCTGCCAGTACCCTGAGTGCAAGTCCATGATGGAGAAAAACTTTGCCCCATTTAGACAATCCAGAGTATCGTCAATTCTTGGTAGTGGATAAACGTCCTTCTTCGTGATCTTGTTAAGTCTCCTATAATCGACGCAGAATCGTCAGGTTCCATCCTTCTTTGTGACTAGTACGGCGGGTGATGACCACGGGCTCTGTGATGGTTGGACGATTCCTCGGCCAAGCATCTTATCCACTTCTTCTTTAATAATTCGTCGTTCTGCTGGTGGTACAAAGCTCGTACTGCTTAAGACTGACTCCGATTTGGAATCCAGTCCTATTTATATATACATGGAATATTCTAGAAGCAGAACATTCTAGAAACAGAAAATACTAGAAACTAAAGGCAAGCAATGTAAATAAATTAAACAAATAAGAATGGTAGCGTCGCTGGGACTCGAACCCGAGTCTACGTGTCTGCAGTCCGGCTCGCAACCGCTCTGCCATTACTGCAGGTCTTGAGATGTGGCATATAAATAAATTCCCGGGCATCGCCGGGTCCCCAGCTAGTTTAATATAATTACGACGTTTTGTCCATATTTGTAGAGGCGAATTTTACTGTCTCTGGACACTGTCCAGGACACAAAATTGTCCAATTATTCATTTAAAATTTTACTTGATGAAGTCCTCAACTATTGACTAAACATCGTAATTATATTACTTAAATAGTAATTCAATTTTTTGCTGATAAATTTGGCTGTACTTTTTAAATTATTAACTAAATGTCAGATTATTACATATTGAGTTTTTATATGTATTTATAAAGTATCAATTCTTTTTGTGACACGGAAAATTGTCAAAGTGTCAATTTTAATAAAATAAACCAATAATTTATAATGGTAAATTGGCGATTGTTATTTACGAAACGACTATATGTTGTTTTGTCAAAGTCTGCCACTGGGAAAAAGTTTGGAAAAAAACTGAATTATGGAATTTGCCGAGTCTGATTATCCTTTTTTTGTGATGAGAGGCCTAATTTTAAGAAAGTTAGGCGCTCCTTGTCCTTGAGAGGACGCGAATAAGGCCCAGGCATTTGCACATTGTGATTGGGGAAGAGAGATGTAGAAGATGTAAAATAAAGGCGTCGGTAAATATGATATAATAGCAACGAAGACAGCTTTACGACAATTTTTGACATTCAATTTGACAGTCATTTTTCACGACGACATATATGTGTTATTCAGAAACTTGGAATTCTTCTTTAATAGCATAGAAAATGAATTTGAAAGAGAGGATGCAGAAGGGGTGACAATGATCAGTGGGGCTGTAGTTAAAGGATTATACCCTGTTCGCCTGAAGGAGATGCAGGGGAAACCCTAGAAAACCTGCATTGTGTTGGTTGGGCTTCCTATGTACTTCTCACACGCACTTCCGAATGACGAGAGAGAAAAATTTCCTAAAAACGCAGCATTCTCTTCTCCGTGCTTTGACTATTTCAGGAGGGAGCTGATGATGTTTTCTTTTCTCAGAGAGACATTTAAAAATTCATATTTCGTAATCGGTTCCTGCGTGATTCTCACAGATACACTCAAGTACTGATTAAAATATTACAAAACCCAGCTCTCTCTCTCTCTCAGCTGATTTAAGCATCGACGAGAGACATCGGATAACTAA
Source organism: Eucriotettix oculatus (assembly GCA_034510155.1). NCBI lineage: Eukaryota > Metazoa > Arthropoda > Insecta > Orthoptera > Tetrigidae > Eucriotettix > Eucriotettix oculatus. The sequence continues at coordinate 240,980,409 of CM067376.1, read as the reverse complement.
ATCCTGTCAACACCTTCCGGTAGAATCTTTAAAATCCGAGAAATAATAAAATAAATAAGTATTCAGAATATGTGGCACTCTTAGGACCTTAACATTGACAAATACAGTCTTCCATTATTTCTAAAACCAATTACAACCCTGTCCGTCTTATTTCAAGTAGCAGATAATGACTTGAGAACAATAAATTTTATTTTGTTCAAAAATATATTTTTTTATTATTAAAAGAAAACTTTATCTGTACAGTGTACAATTTAGTTATGATAATATTCTTTACTGACATAACTTGACCCATGTAATGGAGAAACTGCTCAATAGCAGGCCCCAGCATATGATGTTTACAAGAATTTATAGAAATTTTTTAATTAATGAGATGATTATTGAGGAATTAATGACTAATTGAAGTTCTGGTTTCACTACTCCAAGAAGTCTGTTGGAAGTTTTCTTTTTAGTCTTCTATGATTTTTGGGTTGAGGAAGGTTGTTTGCAGTATCACTTATTAATAGGTTGCTGTGACCTGTCACTGAAGTGTGGAGCTTAAGATAATTTTAGTCGATGGATTGGAGAACTGTAGGAATGCCTAAATCGCTGTGTAAGATGCTGTTTCTTATATACCATGGTGCATCTGAGATTATTCATAGTATTCTGTTCTGGGCTGTCTGAATTCTTTTGACTTGAGATGCAGCCGCAGAACCCCATAATCCACAGCCATATAGCCATATTGGCCGTATTATTGTCATATACACGAGTCTCTTTAATTTGATTGGTAGTGTTGAGTTTCCTGATAATAAATATTTAGTTGTTTTAATCTGTTCCTAACTTTTTGGATCACTAATTAGATGTGTGGGGCCCATGTTAATTTAGTGTCGAGTGGCAAATGTTATTTATTTTGTGCTATGATTTCATTACTTTAAAATAATAAATATAAATCATATTCCAAAATTAAATCTTGATTAATTTTTGTTAATGCTATCCACAACAATATTATTTCAGAATTGGGCTTACACCAGATAAAATATTAATTTTTAACGGAGAAATGAGAAGTTGTGCGCATAATTTCGAATGTTTAGTTAAGTTTGGCAGTCTTACAATAAATTCAACTGTTGATGATTAAAGAAACACATAGTCTTAATACTGTAGTTTTTTAAATTGGGAGATATATAGAAGACAAGTTTCGTGTGTATAATTACTTATCGTACGGGACCTTGCACGCTACCTTGAATATTCTCCGTATTAGTTACATCCAAAAGTTGTGATCATTCTTAAAATTACTTTAAGTAAAAATGGAGTTACTTCCATACATTAATGTATATTAGATGGAGACTAGGGCAGGGCTGAGCAAGCTTTTCTGAGAACAGACCAACTAAAACGGTTTTTTTACTCAGTAAATATATGACAGATATGGTCACTGAGACTGTGGTTAAGACTGCTAGAGAATCGATACGCTGATCACTCCAAATTCGGAATGTATGTTGACAGTCCGCAGTCGACTCGGTGGTCAAGTCCCTGAATGGGCTGCAGAACCGATGAAGAATACATGTCAGATAAAGAATGTCTCTCTTTTAATAAAAACAATCAATCGACAACACTATAAGGAAAAACAAATAAATGTGAAAACCCTATACAAAATCAGTAAAAGATACGGGAAAGAAACCTAAACAAATATTAATTCGAAATTTCGTATTGCTTCTTGTCAAGGAATTAGTCAATATTTACGTATATAGACTCGCAAAATTTTCAAGTCCGCCTCAGTGGTCTAGTCGCAAGCGTCACAGCATCGCATCACAGAGGTTCCAGGTTGCAAATCCTGGTAACAGCCTGGGTGTTTGTGTAGTATGTGTCTTCATGTTCCCTGACTTACCAAACTGGACTGGACAGCAAATCAGTTCCTAATTAGATATTAACTAATGGCCTTTGATGTAGACTATATACACAAAAAAATCAAAAAAATTTGTCCACCCTTATAATGTGAAAAAAACTATTCAAATTTCATCTCGATATCCTTAAAAATTTTAAGATCAGTTACAAATCAGTATTATGTTAAGGTATATTGTATATTTTAATCCTTATATGGGTAAGTCACGGTCATGATGTTTATGATAATATCGTCTTCTCCTTGCCAAACTTTCACTTTCAGAGCGCTACCGTTTAAATAACAGAGTTCCAGACTGTATGTTTTGACATGTATAAATTTCTCCTACGTAAGAAACGGGAGTCCTATACAGAAGATATTGGAAGTAATCATCATGAGGGACTACGAAAACCTGATAACTACTTTTGTTGTAATATGCATGAAGCCAGTCAGTAGTTATTAGAATTCAAGGACAAGAAAATAAAGATGAAATCGAGAAAGGAGGAAGACAAGGATGCAGTCTGTCATCCAAGCTATTTAACTTACATATAGAACAGGCGATTAAGAAAGTTAAAAATGAATATGAAAAGGCAATCAAACTTCAAAAATGGTAAATTTCTTCTTCTTCAAATGGCTCAACAGCCTTCTTGGGGGCCTAGGCCTACCGAAGTGGCTGCGGACTGTCATCTGGCGTGACACATTCCGAATTTGGCGTGGTACGTGGTCAGTGTATCAATTCCCCAGCAGCGTTAATCCCGGTCCTCGCGACCATGACGACACAAACATCCAAGCCCATGGATTCGAACCCGGGACCCCTGAGCTGTGAGGCAGCAACTACAGGCTAGCCACTACACTACAGGGGGTCGGAAAAAAGGCTTTGCAGACGATGTTGTGGTATTAGGGGAGTCAGAAGATTACTAGGAAACCAAAATAAATGGCATGAACGTGGTCAGGAGGAACAGTGGAGGATGAGGGTTAATAGAGGGAAAACCAAGGTGTTTTGGAGTGCACCAACTCTGTATTCCACCTTTCACACCCATATTGCCTAATATTCACACTAATATTACCCGTAAGTAAATTCCTGTTTTTCGCGAAACCATTCCTTGCTTCTTTAATCCTACCCTTCATGTCAACTATACATAGCAAGTTATTATGCTTCCCAAGTAGCAGAATTCCTTAACTTTCTTCAAAATATCCCTTCCCAATCTAACACCCTTTGTTATTCTAGTTTTTCCCATACTACACTCCATTACCTTGGTTTTGCCTCTATTAATCTTCATATTGAACTCTTTCTCCAGGACTACGCTCATGTCATTTATTATGGTTCCCAAGTCTTCTTCTGACCTCCCTAATACTACAATATCGTCGGTAAAGCAAAGGGTTATTATTTCTTCTCCTTGTAGTGTGATTCCTTTTCCATATTCCGTTTTCTTCATCGCTTGTTCCATACATAAGTTAAACAACATGGGTGACAGACTACATCCTTGCCTTACTCCTTTCTTGATTACGGCTTTCTTTTCTTGATCTTCTATTTCTAATTACGGCTGCCTGTCTTCTGTAGAGGTTATTTATAAGCCTCCTTTCACGATATTTTATTCCAGTGCTATTCAAAGTCCTTAATAGTTTGTTCCAGTTCACGTTATCAAACGCTTATCTAAATCTACAAATGGTATGAACGTAGACCAGTTTTTTTATATCCTGTCTTCTAAAATTAGACGCAAAGTAAATATTGGTGTTCTTCCTGTTTCGTAGATTTCGCAAACTATCCTGATATTAAAGAACGAAGGCTTTCCCGGTGAAGAATATGTAGAAACGTTTCTCGGGTTTCCAACCGGGTAGTCTCAGTAAACAGCGACGTTTCGACAGATAGCAACTCCGTCATCTTCCAGCCTGGAAGATGACGGAGTTGCTATCTGTCGAAACGTCGCTGTTTACTGAGACTACCCGGTTGGAAACCCGAGAAACGTTTCTACATATCCTGATATTGCTTCTTCGCCCGATGATCGTATCAACTCCTCTAGATTGTTATCAATTCCTTAAATACTTAAAATATACAGATTATTAAAAAATCTAGTCAATTACATTCATGAGGAGCTAAGTCCATCTCTTAACGTTTTAACAAAGTGCATTGATGTTGTTACTATTTGAATGTGTGTTTGTAAATGTCAGATAATACATCTACAATTATAAATCATCGCCAGAGTTTTGGTGTTTGTTAAGGATTTGAAAGCACCATGATGAAGCTGCTACCCTTACCTCCATGTTGCCTGATAAGAAGAGCGTTGCCAAGCAGCGGGACTGCGGGAGGGCCGGGCATCCGCAAAACCGCCCACACAGTGCGCAGCCACGCGGACAGCTGCCCCACGACCAGCAGCGCGCAGCCGCACACAGCCGCGTTGTAGACAACCCCCAACTGCGAACACGTTCAGCTACAATTAATTCATTTATTATCCTGGTCTTTATATATACAATTATGCTGTGCGTATCTTTGCAATCCTTCTCTTAAAGGCTTGACCGATTTTTATGAAATTTCTTTGTTGTATTTAGGGTGTCACTTGGATGCTTCTTAGCTGTTGACGAGATATAGAATTTTGTTAATATTCCGACCGATTTATATACAACTTTTTTTTATTTCTCACGCAAAAAAACATAAACCAAATTTTGTTGTTTTGAACGTTTTATCTAAAACATCATCAGTACATGTACAATTTTATTGAGTCGTAGCTTGGAATTGTTTTGCCATTTTATTAGTAAAATTCTGCCTATTTGTTGCCGTTTCTGTACAAATGTATGAATACCATATAATGCTTCCACCTATATAATCAAATAAGGGTTTTTGTATGAATTTCTTCTATATTAAAAAGTTAACTTACTTATGCTTATCATTTGGTCTTCTGATGAGGATAGTGTTACTAGGTGAACTTACTCATAGAACAGATGAAGGATATGACAGTGTAACAGTTCTGCTAGACTTTACAAACTTATATAATTTACAGTAAATTAATTTTTAAAATGATGCAAAATATCATTTGATATGTATAGTATATTTACTTAGATAGAACCAATTAAATTCAGCTTTGCAATAAAAAAGTGGGATTCCATTTCTACAATTTATGATTTATAAGACTTAAATACATAAAAAGAATAAATTCTCCTTTTTTAATTTCATGGTATATTTACATATTAAATTAATTATTAAGGTTTAGTTAAGACTTGCTACATTAGTTGACAAACAAAACATATCACTTAATAAATTTTAATAACCTTCTCTTTGATTTAGCGTTTATTAAATAATAATAATCTAGAAGAATCACAAAGAAAGAATTCAGGTATTCTAAACTTGCAAACTTTCTCTTATTGTCAGCAACGGTTTGAATCACCACTAGCAGTTTCTCCTCTATCTTCTTAAGCCTCAATTATTAATAAATCACTTTACTGAACTTGTGAGAAAGGCTCTTTGTCATGAAAGATGGAATGGAACAATATCAAGAGGGATAATTTTAATGGGAATTAAATTATTTTCTCACCAAACATTTGTTGTCTCCCTGATTGTGTCCGTTGTGTAACTGTGTAAACCTGAAAGAAATGTATTTTTTAAATGGTATTATTTGCACATATTCCCAAACGAAATGATCCATATTTTTAGTCGTATTATTTAATCTATTACTTATCCTCCTCGATGCTGTGGAAGTTTCTAATCCTCTTGTATTATTGTGAGAAAACGATATCACAGCAATTTTCGGACCATTTATATAATTCCCAACACAATTTTGGTATTGAAGACGTGAAAATGGTATTATATGATACAGTACAATTGGAGAATTTATTCAAAAGCACTAATTGTAATTGATTTCCCGGTAAAACAAAGTACTTTATAACCTCACGCACTATGACAACCATTACTGACCCACAATATTTTGCGATCGCTTAAATAGTAAACACATCTGTTGATAGAGGACAAATGTATTGCGCATACGAGAATCTGCACAGATCTCGATCGTAAGATAATTATCGGCAGACCTACACTAACGTGTAAACGACCTTTTTTAAATTTTCTTAAATCTGCCAATAATATCTGCGATTTTTTTATAACGTATGGGTTGTCATTATTGAAATAATCCAAGGCATTGTTGAAATATTTTGATAAATTATAATTAGCAGAATTTGAATTATAAACTATCGGTCTTAGAGGATTTTAATTTAAGCATTTGAATTAAAAACCAAAATAGATAATATAGATAACTTAAAAGATGATGACAAATTAATAAGTTTAGATGTAGTTCCGATGTTCACAGATATACCAATAAAACTGCCCATTGAAATAATTAATTAAAATTGCGACAGTTTAAAGATAATACTGAAATAAAAAGTAAAAGCATGTTTATTTAAGGTATAAAAATATGTTTAGATAATGGCTATTTAACATTTAAAGTTAAAATATATAAACAAGTTTATGGTCTCCCTATGGGAGGTTGTTTATCAGTAAATATTTCTGGTATTGTACTAAATTATATCTTAGATAAAACGTTCAAAACAACTAATATAAAGCCAAGGTTATGCAAAAAATACATTGATGATTTAATTTTAATAATTGATGAAAATAAAATAGAAAAATTATTAGAAAATATTAATAATGTGCACCCCAAAATAAAATTCACTTTAGAAATTGAATCTGACAACTATTTAGATATATCAATAATTGGAGAGAATTAACTTTTAACAAAATTGTATAAGAAACGATGACAGCCGAAACACTAATCAATTGTTTCTCAACCAATCCATTCTCGCAAAAAAAAGGAATGTTGCTAATAATATAATACATAGAGCTTTAAAATTACAAGATATAGCATTCGTAAAGGATATTAAAACAATTATATATGAGATACTAATTAATAATTTTTACCCCAAAAAATTGATAAATACTTTATGGGATTCATTATAAATAATAAAAATATTAGTAATAAAATAAAACAGATAATACAGGTAATAAAGTGGTAAAGATGTAGTTGGACAAGAAAAAAACAATAAAACAGATAATAATACAAGATATTGCTCCTTAACATATATTGATAAATTTTAGTTAAAATTTAAAAATTAGGTGATTTGGACTTTGACTTATGGAATCTCGTTCTACTAGATTAGATAAATCGATTCGACGATCACGATTATTATCGACACTTTGACATTTAAATTTTGACGTAGCTAAATTTTAGGACTCCTTGAAAAAATTTATCAATGGAAATTATTCGACGATTGATGGATGTATGTTGCCGTTTGTGCTTGGTGAGCACATGAGCATTAACTTCTGTAACTCCCAAGTTCGAAAAATGTTCTGTGTAAGTCAGCAGTCTGGGATCGCATACTAATCCATTGAAGAAAATTAAAAATTTTATTTGCTTAATAACTACATGAAGGTATGTACAATAT
>CM067376.1:240919217-240973033 GCA_034510155.1 Eucriotettix oculatus | reverse complement strand
AAAAATTTGTAAAACATAGCAAGAAATTTTCTTCCTGTTTCATACAATTTCCAAACTATCATGAACAGCCATGATATTGCTCCATATAAAGTCCGCTGGAATGTTATTAGTTCCTGGCCCCTTACAATTGCTCAGATCTTTCTGCGCCCTGTCGACCTCCGGCGTTTATATTCTGTCAACCAACTCTATACCATTCACCTCCTCTTCTTCTTCTAATACTGACTGATCTAGAATTCCACTGCGATAAAGCTCTTCTAGATATTTCTTTCATCTTTATGCCTTTTCTTTTTATCCGAAATTAATTTACCATCCGTGTTCCTGCTAATATTTTCCTGTCTCGGAATACTTATTTGATTTTCCTATAAGCTGCGTATATTTACCGTTTCACTTTAAATAGTCAACCACATTGCATTTCTGTTTTTGCAGCACAGTCTGCATTTATTTCTGCTGCCTTTTCCCTATCCTATACGCTTTCCAATGACTTTTTCAATACGGCTTCCATTCCTTCTATTTGTGAATCATTTTTCTCTTGAATCTGTTTTATTCGTGACCTCGTTTGATTCGGCACTGACGAATCGGTCCTTAATCATCCCGTTATTCGCCATTATATTTACTACCGTCTCAATAAACTCACTTTTGCAATGTCCGCAGAACATGAAAACAATACTTGCAAGCCCCCAAATTACAAATATAACAGATCAGACATACACAGCACAATTAAAACGTATATCAATAAATTAAAATTATTCATAATTCATCCTCAAATATATTTGGCCAGATATTGAAAATTTATTTGCCCTAGTGTCTCTGCTACGAGAAATCGACGGTCCACGGTGCAGCGCCATATTGTAATGAAGATGAAGCTTTAAAATATAAATTTAAAAAATCTAATATCTAATTAAAATGATTGGATTAGTCAAATAAACAAATCGAATTTCCAGATAAAAAAAACATTAAAATTTAATAACACATTTCAGTCACTTTTACTTTCCGGTTACAAATGTACTCCTTTTCTTAGGGGATTTTGGGCTAAGTAGCAGAGAACACTTAATTGATATTGGTTCCGACCCTGCAATGTAAAATTGATTTAACGATGGGTGGATCTCACCAGTGTCGCGATATTTTTATGTCTCTCGAAGATTCTGCGCGGCCAGCAATGAGAGGTGTCGACGTCGGTCACGTGCCAGTGGTGATGAAGAAGGTCGGCGTCTCTCCACTCACACCTATAGGAATCCCAAAACAATTCCAATTCGTCGCCTTTTTGCGACGTCCTACAAGTCAACGTGTCTCCAAGGACTGCCTCAAATCCTCGTGTCCTTTCGTATTTACTTAGTAGCCCCTTTTTTGTGCTGCATGACCAGGCAAGCCGCTGTTGCCACCCCCGCCTCTCACATCTGGCTGCTAGCCCCTGACGAAAAGAAAGGGATGCGTCCCCCAGCATACGCTGTCTTGCCAAATATTTAAAAAGATGATTTTGTAAATGTGATAATGCACACTACTTATAATCATTTTGTTACTAAATATAATAATAATAATAATATGACCTATTTTTAAACTTACTCCGACTACCCGCATGTACTCACAGGTTGACCGTGGTGGTTAGGAAAATTACACCAATTACATTTCGAATCTTAAATCGAGAAAACAAAATGCGCCGTTAAATTTAACCTCAATTATGCAAAGAAAATAAATAATTTATGTACCCAGAATTTAGAAATTATTTTAAAAAATTACGGCATCAACGCGAGAACATTGGTAATTATTCTGGTTGGGCTCTTACTATGGCTGAGCTGTTGGCTGCTCCGTCTCGGAAGCTCGTATGTGGTGGAGAAAGACGCTGAAGCCAGGACCTCCGGTGCTGTGTCGTCGCTGAAGGCCTCTGATCTCTCAGATCGCTCGAATCGTCAACTGATTGTCCATTTACTGCTTCCAAGCCACGTAGTAGAGATGGAGACTGGCTTCCACCTTGCTTCTCCTGACGGCAAAGTTCTACCACCCAGGAGAATAATCGCAGGCTCTGGACTTACTGTCCAAAACATACTGTCTGTTCTCCTCTCGTTCTCCACACCAACTCTGTTCTTTCCCCACTTTTTGGTCGTACGCCACTTTCTCTTCCCATCTTGACTAAATTTGGGAATAACATGCCACCAATTGTCCGCGAATTTTTTCATCCTCGCTATTTTGACCCTTGGCGGGGAGAAATAATTTTTGCGGGGGCACGTGCTCCCAAGTATACGCAGGATTTCACACCTCTTTGTCCTCGAAAATATCACACCTACCCAGCTAAAATCCTCAGATCGTTCTTCTGACGTTATCATTCTCACCCCCCCCCCCCCGCACATTGAACAAACACAGAGTATTCCATGCGGTCAGCCGGATACTGAAAAAAATCTATCTTAATAACTACTTAATATCTAATATCCACTACATATGGTTTACTACATAGTCATATGTCCTCAACAGTAACATTGTTTTTGTAATCAAAATATGGTTACATCATTTGAATTGAACCTGATGATTCAAATTTTTTTTGTACAGACAGGAATAAATGAAAAGATATTATTGATCAAGGCTTCAAAAATGAATGTTCTATATTTTCAATATAAAACGTATTGTTAAATAATTTTTCTGTAAATAACAAATCTTCTATAAAATAACACCTGTAAAAATGAAGAAATTAAAAATAATGTCTAATTTATGGGGACTCTTTACTGGGATATAGACAGTGGTATATGTGGTGCATATGTGCTCATTTTAATTCATTTTAAGAATCTTTACAATAATTGTGTTTTTAACAGTGAGAATTTCTGATTTGAATTGCACGGTGCGCTCGCACCCGCTAAAGCAGTCACCAGCCATGGTCAAAGCTACAAATATGTCAGGAACGAGAAACACGCATCGCAGCACCCGCAAGCCTCATCAAACTGTTTCTTCCTTACGCTGTGAATGAAATAGCTCACAGAAGCCCCGTACTGTGGCAAAGATAGGCAGCACATTAAAGCGGACTGCATAAGCAATTGAAAGCATTCAGAAATTAAAAATATTATTTTAAAGTAGTTTATATTTCACATATCTCCATATGTTTTCAAGTTTTATAGCTGACAGTGAAAAATGTTTACTCCAGCCACGGGTCAATAAAGTTTTTGTAGGGAAATGACTACTGTTATTTTATCTGAAAGCTTCCGAGTTTAAATGATATGATGTTGCTGAAATGAATTATATTGCAGAAATTTTAGTGACGATATTTTATTGGATTAAAATGCCTACCAGAGTTTATAGTTTATAAACGAAAATAGTATTCGTACTTTGATTTTTTAATAATCAAATAATATTTTAATGAAAAAAAAACATTTAAGGGTGGACTTTCGAGGACTTACTTTTGTTTTGGAGAAAATATACCTCACGACGCTGCATATAAATACCGCATTAATGCGTGAGTTGGTACTAAACATAACATTTAAATAAGTACGGACCAAAAATAGTTTAGAATTACAAATTTGTATTAACTTAGCATTTAATTACTCTGCCTTTAAAAATTACACACTATTGGAAACTATACGGATGGAATTAGAAATGTAGCGGGTTCACTTGCCGCAGAGTGTTGGTAACACTGTCGCTATTGTTGGGATTCAAACGTTAGTAGTTCATGGTGCTTCAATGCTGTTGCATTTCCTTGTGCCTTCTCTCGTTATCGTTAGTGTTATTTATCTGAGGTGATACTGTACTTTTAAAGATGAGTGGCGTTGACAATTTATTTAAAAAGTCATTTTTCGTTAGAAGTTTTCAAGAGAAGTTAGAAATTAAATAACTGGTGAAGGGCTATGCATGACGTTAACATAAAACAAAAGGCAAAAGGTGGCGGGAATCAAGGTTACACAAGATTCTTAAAAAAATATAACTATAACTGGATTTGTAGTTGTGTTCTGCTTTTCCTGTCTTATTTTTGGCAACAACGACGCATTCAATAAGACAGGCGTTAAAGATATTGTCCATCTCAGTTCATTAAAAAACAGCACACAGTGAAAATAAGAGACACATTGACCCGTTTCTGATCTTTCCATGCTTGTAAAATAATAGCCGTTGCTTGATCGAAAAATACTAAAGATAGAGTTAAGTGTTCCGTATTCTCGGTCTAACTTCCGAAACACCGCGGGCGTGGTTGCACTGCCCAAAGTTTGCAACAAATGCTTTTTTTGAAATTAGTAAACTTCTGAATATTCTGGTGACACCTATCACTACAAGTGAACCAGAGAGGTGCTTTTCAGCCCTGGAAAGAATAAAAACTTTTTTGAGAAATTCTATGACTCAAAATTGCCTGACAGCCCTAGCTATATTGTCAATAGAAAAGAGATTAATTCTACAAACAAAACAAGTATTTAACGACTGAGTCGTCGGCTAGCCGATCACTGGAAATGTCTTCCTAACTTTCTGATGAAGGGGTCGGTGCCTCCGAAAATTCAAGTACTCTAAACCTCACAAGGTGTCTACCATCTATGAACCTCAGGTAAGTCACCTTCTTTCTATCTCTCTGTCCTTTCCCCATTAATTGTTTTAATTAACATGACAATGTCATTTCCTGACATATATATATATATATATATATATATATATATATATGTATACGCACACACACACATATATATGTGTATATATACATATATCTGTGTGTGTGTGACTTACAAAAGATCTCAACATTTTTAATCAAATGAAGTGTGTAGTCAGTTGTAATAAATCTACAATATTTCCTTTTTAGTAGCTTCAAAATCAGAACAACAAACACAAAATACACTTTTGAACATGCTTGTGAAGTGCATTTGATCCATGTACTTCTCCTTTATGTGCCCACTTATAATGTAATTTAACCGGTTTTCTTCATTGATTGGGCAGTTGACTTCCACAATGAAACTAGCTACCATAAAAGCATCAACATTCAGTAGACTGTCAGTCTCTCTGAAAACCTTCCTCTGTCAAAATTGCACATGAAATTAAGAAATGATACTCACAAATCTACAGACTACAACTTGTGGTAAAGCGAGCCTCACTCCGGCGTGTGTTGTGACGTCATGCCACCAGAACTGACAGTGGCGTTTCGAAGCAGTTTCAAAAATCTGCCTTAGAAATGTCATTTTTCTTTATTTTAAAGATACAATAACGACCATAATACAGATTTTCTATCAAATTAACACCCATGGAATCGGTAGGAATAATAAAATTTTAAGGGTTCAGTTCCCAAATTGGCTGACTTCTTTAACCATGTACTTTAATCTGTTTTTTACTTACAGTTTATAAAAATTAATTGTAGCTAAACCTCGGTTTAGGCAGTCTCAAAAGAGAGGAATTTACTTATGGCTCATACAAGTATGAATTTTAGGAAATCATTATAAAAATATTTCATATGGAGTGTGGCGTTATATGGGAGTGAAACGTGAACAGTAGGAGTGGCAGAATGGAAAAGAATAGAAGTTATGAAATGTTTTGCTATAGAAGAATGCTGAAAAACAGACTGATGTAACATCATTATTTATTTAAAAATACACAAATATAAATACACATTTAAATTTATTTAAAAAATGTGGATATATTACATACATCACAATAATTCAGTTTAATATGTATGCTAATTGACAATTTTGACCACAGAATATTTTATACATTTTGAATATGTTGCATATGAGATATTAAACTTATGCATTTGTTTATGAAGCAAATAAATCTTGATCAAAGAAATTTCTTAATATTGGTAGAGTTTTAATAATATTGACTGATGTATCTAAAATGTATCTTGCTGTCTCAGAGTAAGAGACTAATAGCCACAGTAGCATAGAATATGTCATGACAGTCCATAGAATGTCCACCACATATAGTCTGAAACAAATAAAATAATTGTTGCTTCATTAGGATCTTACAGAAGAATAATCACTTACAACATTTCATGATTATTTTTGCCAAGTTGGATTTCTAAACATATATAAATAATACGCAGGCCTCCCTACTTGTTAAGAGAATTTTAATTGCACTAAATTCATAATGACTGGTGAATTTTAACCAAGAATATATATTATATTAAATAGCTTGATTGATTGGAGAGAAGTAAACTAATTTCTGAGCTACATCATTATTTAAATATCTAGTAAATTATAAATAAAGCATGTTGTTGATTGTAGGGACTGTATGTTGACTACATCTGCACAGACCAAACAGTCACCGATACAGAGAATATAAAAGTATTACTGATTGTTCAAAAAGTTTTAAAAATATGTTGTACTCAAATTTCATATGTTTCAATGCTGAATTTTGAATTAGAACTCCTTGTTTTACATGTAGCTTTCAAATGTCCTTTAACTTACACTTTTATGATTATTCTCCATCTTGGAAGTGTTTTTGGATCTTCTTTTAGGCAATATTGCCTAGCTCCTAGAGCAGAATTCACTAGATATATATCTTCATCCACTGCCTCAACGTCCATATTAAATTTTGCTTTATCTGACAGATTTTGTTCATTTCTTAATGCCAAAAATTTATCATTTCGGAAAACCCACTGTCTAGTAGTAAAAAATTGCAGAAGTTCCAATCCATTTTGAATTCGATTCTGAATATGGACCATACTAAAAGTAATAGTTACATCAGGTTAACGAAATAATGTAAAAATGAAAATATATTGAGATGTATTATTTATTATCAAAGGTGTTTAGTTTGGGAAATTGTATAATTTTTCCAATGCTGTTTTATAATAGCATCCAATTGTATCATCATAAATGTTAATAATAGATCAATGAAGAATTTGCATACCAATCAATGAAGATTTATGCAAATATATATGCATATATATATTATTTTACTTACAGTCTCACAATAGGCATTATGTGTTGATCCACAATATATGGCTTTGAAAAAATATCTTCAAAATAGCAATATTAAAATGTCCTAGATGATTATAATTTGAGTTATACAGGAAATAAATTAATTTATATGTGTTTTATAATATGACAAAGTTCAGAAAAATGCAATAAATTTTTGAAGTTGGCTTACCAATTATATTGCAAGAAACAGAATTAATTAAACACTTTTCATAGTATAAAACAATACTTACAATCGCTTCTGCCGAAATACAAACATCAAGAAGTCAATCAAATAAGCCGGCATATAGTGCAGAAATATTACACAAAGATAATGTATGAATTTTGATGTTCTAATATTGCCACCTGGGTACCAAACAGTCATCTCAAATGGATAGTCATATACAAGTTTTCGACTCCTGTCAAGAACTTCACCCCACTTCAAACACTTTGTATCACCAGCAGTGATGTTGTACACAGGTAATTCAGATTCCCTATGAATCATGACATATTTATTAAAAGTTTTATTGAAAACTATTACATGTTATGAATTAAGTTTTTGGTTAATTTTAAGAAAAATAACCAGTTGTAATATTGCTTGTTTAATTATCCTTTTGAGCTCAGCAACATCTCACATCAATTATTTACTCTTAGTTTCCAATTTAGATTTTATAGAATTGTATTATTTAAAATATAATTAATTCTTTAAAGAAAACACTAAAATAAACTTTAATTTCTTTCAAATATAAATAAACATAATTTTCTTTACTATTACTGCTCAGTTATTTTTGGACATAAGAATGTTATGTTTCAAGAACTAATAAGAATGCTGAGAAAGTGCCTTTTGATGGAACTTAGGTACCTCTCTTTAACAGAACCTTCTTTAGCTGCAATTGTTACAATGGCGTTTGTTGCTAAATCCACTGGAATGACTTGAGAATACATTTCAGAATTACATAACATGGATCGAATAACACCTTTCCCAGCAGCAGCCATTAAGCCAACTGGACCATTTAGGCTGTCTACCCAACCTGGAACTGGCTCCAGCCATGCTGGAGTCACTAAAACAATATTTTTCAGATAAATTTTTATAATAGAACATTATTTTAATTTGTATGATATTTGCACAAACATTTTTAAATTAATATGATTTGTATAGGCCATACTGTACTACTATCCAAACCAAATTAGGAGTGTTGGCTGCAAGGAGACAGACTTGACTTCCAATGTAGCAAGAAAGAACGTTTTTTATTCTTACAATAACCATAAATGACAAGCAAAGATTGAGTCTATAAATAGATCAGCCTTAGGTCGCAACTCAGGAGCTGCTTTTATGGCCTCATTACCGACATTTTATATTGGCTCCTTACAGCCAACACTCCTCACTGTTCTGAAGATTGGACTTAGCTCCAATCCTAATTCCAATCATAAAGAATTCTATTCTATTTCCTATCATATAGTCAATCCTAGGCAACTATTATTTCTGGAAGTGTAATTTGCTTCACATTTCCACAAGCTACCAAATCTCTACATAGTGACTACACTAAGACGATCATCACAACAGTCGTAACCAAAGTCATTATTTCATGGTAGTTGCATACTGCAAGGAGAAGAAATAAAATCCTAATGCTTTGCAGACGATATTGTAGTATTAGGGGAGTCAGAATAATATGGAAACCATAACAAATGGCATGAACGTAGTCCTGGAGAAAGAGTTCTATATAAGGATTAATAGAGGCAAAACCAAGGTAATGGAGTGTAGTATGGGAAACAGTGGAATAACAAAGGGTGTTAGATTGGGAAGGGATATTTTGACGGAAGTTAAGGAATTCTGTCATGGAAAGACTACTTGCAGTGTTAGATCACAACAGTGTCAGCATTACACAATGAGGTAGGCACAACAGTCCTGCAAGTGTCCTCTTATTACAGTTTAAAAGTAATTGTCACATTACACTAGGCTGGGAAGCAGTCATATGTCAAATTTATTAAAGTCCCCTTCAAGGCACAGTGTTTGAAAGCTTGGTGTCCAGCCACGTAACCTGACATTGTTTTCATTGGGTTTGTTTTAATCATTATTTACACTACATTTGTGTCATAGTAACCTATCATGATCATAAAAATAATAATTCGCGAAGGTTTCTCTGGTATGCTTCTTATGAATTGTTCTCTGCATTATTACATGCAGTATTACATTAACTCTACCCTTTCATTATTACTTGTGCAGCAAATGCCTTTTGACAATGAAACACATCTAAGAATTATACAAACTAGATATCTACAGATAATTAAAAATAAAAATAGCAATTCACAATGGCATTTTACATTCATACAAAATTAGTGTTTTAAGAAATGGACTTTCACGATGCTCCTAGTGTTCAATACCACAATGAATTTGGATAAATATAAAGTGTTTATAACATTTTTAATTTTCTAAATCCTGGGTGTCCCAAACTGGGTAGACTTAATACCAATTCAGAAGAAAATACATTAAAAAGTTAAAAAGTGCAAGTCAATTAATCATACTCAAGAAAATATATAATATAGGATGGAAAAGTTTCAGAAAACAAGATATCCAAGTCAAGAATCCATATTCAGAATTGAATGTATAAATAACTAACTTTGTTTTGTTTACAGTAGTACAAGTTAAAGCTTACCTATGGACGGTCTGACAATAACCACAGGCATTTGACCCAACTGCTCAGCCACAAGACCTTCTGCCAGTCGTTTAGTGAATGTATATGTGTTGGGGTGAGGCTCAATCAATCTATGAACAGTTTTAATAATGATTACAATATAATTATAATGCAGTAAATGAAAGGTTTTAATTTTTTATATAATTCACATTTTTTCTGTTACAAAAAATATAAATTTACAGGAGGCAGTAGTGAAAGTTGGATACTGGCCATATTAAAAGGTCTTATATTATTTATTTAATATATTCTATTTTTAATTAAAATACTATATACATGCTCATCAGTTTTTTGATTTATTTATTTAATTGAAATGGGAATAGCCTGGTGGCAATGCTTAAGATAACATACATTTAATACAACACAAACTAAATTATAAAATTTACATTAGAATATAGGGAAAAAATAAAAATTAAATAAGATAAAAATAACCTAGAAACATCCCACTCCATTACCCCTATTAAATTATATATTTTTCTTCATTACACTGTAATTACTAAAATATTATATTTATGATATAAAGGCCATACAGTTAGTAAAATATTATTGTTTTCCACTTAACTAAACAAAATTCTCTTAATTAACCCTATTACTATTCTTATAATAATCACTATCATAATAATTAGTTTTTTTAATTGTTTCACACTCTTTGGACAGGCTGCTAGAATGTTAGCAGGTAGACAATTCCTGTCCTGAATTGTTCTATTTATAAATTAAAATTTTCCTATATCACATCTCTGTTTCCTTCATCTAATCTTGCACTGATTCCAGTAAGTAGGAACCTTTCATATTTCTCCAGGCCAGTTCATTGTTGTGATCTCTGAATAATGCACAAAGTCTAATGCATTTTTTTCTCTGTGACAAAGTTTCTAACTCATTATCTCCAAGTCTACAAGATAATTTTAATGCCTTTTTCTGAATTTTGCCCAGTGCCTGAATGTGCTCATTCCCATATGGATCCCAACATGCTGCCCCATACTATATAATTGGTCACAGTAAAGTTTCTTTGTCCTTCTGGAACTTTTCTTTAAAACCCTTCGAACAAAGTTTAGTGCTTTCCATCACATATTAGCCACTGAATTTATATGTTTACCCCATGATAAGTCTTTGCTAAATGTTACACCCAAGTATTTACAATTGTAGGCTACTTCTATTAATTTTCCCTCTAGTTGGTAACTTACTCCCTCGCCATTTTTTGTTTTGTGAATCTAATTGTCTTACTTTTTGATGCAATTATTTTCATTTTATTTTCCAATGACCAGTTAAATACCTTGCCTAAATCTGATTGAAGAGTGTCAACATCGTTTGAACATTTAATTTCTCTATACTTAATGCAATTAACCGTGAAGAGTTTTATATTAGACTGGATACCAATGACCATATCATTTATATATGCTAAGAGCACTAAAGGCCCTATAACGCTATCCTGGGGCACCCCAGAAATTATTTCAACAGGATCGGACAGTTCGGAATTTATTTTAACTTTTGGTTTTTTGCCCTTCAGAAACTCCTGAATCCAATTTAGTATGTGAATATCAATCCCCATTATGCTTAGTTTCTCTATTAGATGCTTTTGTGGAATGAGGTTGAAGGCCTTTGAAAAGTCTATAATAATACCATCAATTCTGCTACCTTTGTTAAGTTTATCACACAATTCTTGGCCTGCTATCGCTGACTTTTGCAAGAGTATTTAGGATGAAAACCATGTTGACCATTGAATAGAAATCCATTTTCATCCCACAGGTTTCTTATGTATACCAGAAATAAAGACAATGTTATAGAAAATGAAGGGAAGCTACATTGGTCTCTCACTAGCAACAAATGGAATTATGAGAATAAACATAATATTTTTGCAATAATAAAACATAATCAAAATTCCGTGGTTTAATGTTTCAAATTTTTATGTAGCTGTAACATAATCACCACATAAAATTATTTAAGATATGTTGAACCAAATAATCTTTGGTTTTTACTACTTGCATTTTCCACAAACAATAACCATTACATGTCATGTGCTGGTATTAGTACAACAGGAAATCTACATGAGAGTTTGAAATCTTGTGTGGTAAACATAATGATAAATTGGTGAAAATTTATTTGGTGCCTTGATGTTTGAATTAATTTATTCAGTTATTGTCTAGCAATTATGCATTAAAAACAGAAAATTTTAACTGAATGAATGGCAGCTGTTATTTCCTATTAATTATTCTTTCATACTTTGGAGTAATGGAGTCCACCATTGAATCGTCCATCCACTTGACAATCCTCATAATGTCATGAGGGTTGAAAGGCATGGGATAAACCCTCTCTTCTAGGACCTCATAATCACAATGGCTGAAGGCTGTTGAAGAGTGAATGAAAACCTGAAGAAAAAAATAGAAAGTAGCAAGTTTATATCAGTGGAATAATATTTTTGAAAAATGATGCTTTAAAAAATAGTATATTATTGAATCCAAAATAAAACAATAGCTATACTAATGTCATTCATCTTAGAAGTATCTATATCACACAAAATATTGATATACAACATTGAAAGTTTTGGGATGAAGTGTTAGAATTTTTTATAGATGTATCAGCACACAAATATCATTAAAATGACTCTTAATTAAAATAACCTCAAATTTTCATCAAATAATACATAAATGATATTTCATAGTCTACATGAACAATTATATAAATTAAACACTTTTTGTGACTAACAAACGCCAATCACTAAACCTCGTAAGACCCATTAGACATATTTCAAGATATGGCAAGAGAGTCAGATATAATTATGTTTTCTAGAATTAGCAAATTAACCGTTGTCCACATAAGTATCTGTGAGTTGACTTATACTTGACAGTACAAACATTTGCAGCACTAACTTTGTTTTAGCTATGTTTTAGGTGTTCTGAGAAACCTATATTAGATAATATTAGTTTTTATTTCTTTATGGTGACCGGCTATATAAGGGTGATCCAGAGCAATGAACATTGGGCTCTTGATAATTGTTCCAATCTCTTTTGAATAATAAGAAATGAGGTTGATATAGTCTCGACCAGCTTGGGAGACAGCTATCTTGCTCAGCATATTCTATCCTTGGCCTTCCTCTTCTGCTATTACCTGACGCATTCCCATCTAATACTAATTATATAAACCCTCATGTCTTAAAATGTGGCCTACTAATCTATAACTTCTCTTGGTGAAAGTCCTCCACATTCTCTCTTGTGGTAATCTTCTTAAAACTAACTGGTTAGCAACTGTATCCACCCATATGGCTTTTCTATAGAAACATATTTCATAAGTTTGTATTATTTTCCTTTCTGCACCACTGTTCCTACTTTGCACACAACTCCACACTCCATAAGAGCAATTTTAGTAATGACTTTGTAATATTTATTCTTATATTAGATGTAAGTAAATTTCTTGCCTGTTGTTTCCTGGGATCCCCATTCCTTAAGGACAAACTGTCTCGGTGCTACATATGTAACAGTGTTAACTCAGCGCTATTTGAATCCCATAAATATTATCTTAAAGTAACAGATGAGAATTACAGTCGATCATTTATTTAGTCATCTGCGCTTCTGTGGTCTGGTGGCTAGCATTGCTGCCTTCCAACACAGACGTCCCAGGTTCGAATACTGGCAAGAGCTTGGTTGTTAGTGCCAGTAGACCAAGGCCCTGAATGAGCTGCAGAGCCATGGAAGAAGAGGATTTATTTCGACAACAAATGTACATTGTTTTCTTGCATTGGCGTTCTGAAAATAAGATATCACGTCTACTGACATCTTATCTTGGTGGCCTTTAATTTGAGTTAATTTGCTATAAAATTGTAGTTTTGACTTTTCATTTCCATTGTATCTGTTTCATTCTGTGTTTATAAGGTTCCTAGTTTTGCTTCCCGTTCATTGTCTGTGCCTTTCTACAGTTCATGATGTCCTTTTCTTCAATGAGTATCTTAAGCATATAGAGCAGCAATGCCAGGGCTTGCCTACAGGTGGTAGCGTGACTGTCATCCCCACTCCTCCAGGATCAACTTGAACTTTTACAGTTTCATAAAATCTATCTTAAGCAACAAGAGACAAATTAAAGTTGACTTTATTTACACCATACCTTACTATTTGCAAATGTTAAATTCTTAATCTTTTGAAATCAATGTGAATTAGTTACAAGATGAATACTGGTAAAGTTTTTAACATATTTGATATTATAATGTTGAAATAGTCTGTGGCACATCTTGATTAATTAATATGGTCTCAATAAAATCTCATTGAGATTGCCTGCCAAGCAAGTCACATGTCATGCTTGTATCATGACTAGTCAGGGTGAGGAACGTGCCAAAATTGCAGTCACTTTTTAAGTCCAGTCATATGTGGAATAAGATAAAAATAGATGTAGTTTGATTAAAAAACTTGATTTTTTTAGTTGTTTTTAAAGGCAAAATTTGGCAGAAGTTATTTTTAATATACTAATTTATTTATATTCATTTAGCTTCATATAATAACATATTAATAATAAATAAATTACATAAAAACTGAAAATTTACAAATATTGTTTCTAACATACCCTCTACTTATTTTCTTAAACTGGTTGACACTTCTGCATTTCTGCACAGATAACTTGTTAAATATTGAATTCATAGAGCTAATCTTATTTATACATTCCCAATAAAATTATTCCTTATTCCCAGTTTTAAAAATATGTACATCACTTTCCTTACTCACTACATTCTTAAGTATAAACAAAATTGCATTAAAAATATTTTCTTCCTTATAACGAGCCAATATAGTTCATTTAACATAGCCATAACACTAGCATACCTATTTCTAACGAAAACATCACTTATTATTGTATTAATAATTTTTTGTACATGATATGTTCGCTTCCCTCATTAAGTACAAAATAGTACTACAATACTGTATGTTTTAATGGTTAAGCTATCGGCAGTCAAATTATAGCTTCAGAATCATTTAAAATACGCAGCTAGCTCAGGTTAAAAAATTAATAAAGGAATCAATCTATTTTCAGGGAATATGTTGGCATTCTCTGCAGCAATAATTTGTTATTCACAATTTGATGCAATGGCACTGACACACTTGATTTGCACATTCGCAAGCAGCTATGTTCTTTGTCAGCATAGGTGTCTGGACTTGCTTCCCAGAATTTGCATCTTGCTGATGCTGTCTCCTTCCTTCATGCCTTGTCGTGGATGGGAAATGACACCCGGTGTTGTCATAAGATGCCTCACATTTGCTTCCTTCCTTCTCAAGGCGCCAGCAAGATTACCTCAATGCTGTTACCAATCCTTTTCTTCCATGTATTGGGCCAACGAAAGTTTGTCAGCAGAAATTCATAGACTCACTCTCCCCCTCTCTCTATGTGATGGTTCTACAGCGACTGCCTCCTCTCTCCAATGATTCAACCCTGACTGACCATTGTCGCCTCGCATCACTCTCCAAACTCTTATCGTGGGAGTGCAAGCCAGGTCATGATTAATCTCATCCAATGAAAATTGAATGTTGGCTGGCAGTGGACAGTTCTTCCCGCGGAGGGAGAAATGTCCTTTAAACTTTCTCGGGATGAACACCCGCTCCTAGGCTCTCTCGGGGGATGTCGTTGATTCCTTACGGCAAGGATTTCGTGCGTTCAGGTCTCTCTTTGCCGTCTTACTGGCAGCACAAAGAATTTGTTAACGCCGTCTATCTGGCACCTAAAGGAATTCTTTTTCCAGAGAGGCAGCTGTCTATCAGTAGTAATTGATCAAAATCATGATCAAGTATTGGGCAACTTCATTACTAGGGTTTTAAACATTAATTCTTTTGCTTTCCTGGACAACACAGATCTTAATGTCTTAATAGAGACCTCCTTACTTGGCTAAATTCTTAATTCGAATTATTGCATAGAATAAATAATATTTGAATACTCCGTTCGCGAAAATAGCTCTTCTTATTTCGCCCTAAAACGAAACAACAGGGACAGAATTTTGATAAAGCTGAATTCATTGAATATATAAAATATATATAAAAAGTACGGTATCATTAATTTATGATCGCTTCAGGGCAAACCTTACAACTCGCAGTTGGCTTTGAATAGATCCCGCTTTCACACGTTTCCAGACAGAAACTTCAATTAAACACACACACACACACACACATATATATATATATATATATATATATATATATATATTCTATTTGCTTTTAAAATGAGCAATTACCAAATATTAAAATTTACCTGACGCGACAAATAAAACCAATTTACGCATATATATCATATCGACGATCCAAAGAAGTTTATTATTTCTCAGAGAGTTAGCTCTCTGCCAACAATAGGTTATCCTGCTGCAACAATAGATGGAGTGAGAATATTCGCCCTCCGTCTCTCTTTCCCTCATGCTGCCATAATTACGCTTCTAATAACACAGTAAGTCCGATGAATAGTATAGGAACGCTTAATAGGACTTATAATTCGCATTTGGTTTTCACGCCGGCTTTTGTGCTGCAATTCAATGGATTTATAAATATTTATATTAATAGCTTCTGAACTCTACAAGATATCGAAATGAAATAACGAATATTTAAGTTAAAATTCCTGTTTCAATCTCTCAAATTTCATTTAAATCCAATACGCCTTTTCGGAGCATAAACATATCAAGTGCAGGTAATCCACATTCACTTTTTGGAGATTTGAATGCACGAATGCCAAAAACCTTTCCTGTATAATGTTTTATATTATATTAATATCTCCTGCACTATATCGAAATTAAACATGCACGGATATTTAATCTATTGTTTTAAACCCTCCAATTTTCATTGAAATCCGTTGAGCCATTTCGGATAAACTTTCAGACAGACAAAGTTTTATATTTTGATATAGATTATATGAATATAGAAAATGATGCTGATGCTAATAAGAATTATTGAGACGTAACCAACTGTTCCTCTCACCTTATACTATTCAAGCAGAATTGTAGAAGTGAGAATTAACAATATTACTGTCGAAAATACCTACGACTATTTTATGATGTAATTATTGATTCCAACAAAGAAGGAATTAATTAACTGAATCAGTATTGTATTTATTTGCCGGGAGGTAGATGGATGCAGGGTACATTTTATGATATGAATGGTATAGGTACGCATAAGGGGTAAACAAACATGTGTTCATTTTCATTTATGTGGAGGAAGAAGAATTGCATAAAATTATAAAATAACTTCTACCTCATTAATGACCACATTTTCAACACCATTGTGACTTTAAATCAGGGCAATTTATGTGGGATAAAGTATGCATGTATTATAGTTACTGTAGTTTGTGTTACTATAGTCTCAAAAGGCGGATTTCAGTTGCGCACAATAATTCACTTTCTTCTCATTACCAGAAGAGTAGTGATTTATGATAGACGCACAATAATTCACTTTCTTTTCATTAGCAGTGATTTAAGATGGAATAGATTTAAAGAGTTGACGGCAACAAGCCCGGAAATAGAAATATGAAAGGGCTAATCAGGGAGCGTGACACTGGCGCAGGAAAGTTACTATCCCACTGCATCGCTGGTGTCAGGACTGGGTCAAGGGGGTCTGCTTTCATAACTCTGACACTCGGGGTCACACAACTGTAGGCGACCGCCAACTCACAAAATACCTCTATTATTTAGCTGCTCCTCTAATAACAGCTATTGTGTTCTAATTGCCAACTATTACTTCACCTGCGATAATAAGCCAGCTACTTCCCTACCACAATTAACGTAAATAAACGCATTTAAGTCAGGATAAAAGGTGCCAATAAACACCAAAGCAATCACAGCTGATAAAACACTAGATATCGATTGTAATACACAACATATACAAACGATTTGGTCTTTAATCCAAACTCGTTTAAAAAGGTTCAAATGTAATCCTAATCCTGCTTTCTGGTCCACTCAATTCCTTTCACCTTCCACCTGGCAGATTTATATCTCTTTCGTAGGCTAAAATCTTCTTTTAATGTACGTAGTATTTGAATTGCACTGACTCCATTGCTTGAGGTCGCAAGCGTTTAAAGACAGTGACCGTGGGGAAATCCTCTGACAGTGAAGAGGATCTAAATTTCGGCCAACTATAGCTCAAATACATTCATAATGTAATTACCGCTAATGAATCCCTATTGAAGTGAAGATTCGGATTGGTAGTTTTGATACTAAAACTTCATTGTGCTGCTGTTATTTGAAACTTATCAATACCGGCGTACGAGTTGTTGGTAACAATTTATGTATTTTATTACATTTAAAATTAAAACAAAAGAGGCCTTTTTATTTGTTAAATTTTTACGAAAAAGGTGATTTTATTAGTCACATTATCTGTCGGTTTGGAATAAATAAACAGTGCAACAATTAAAACCAACAGCTCAAACATTGTTTTCCGACTTTAAGTAAACAATAAATAAAAAGGCGGCCAATAAGTCAGCATATAATTTTATTACTATTTAATTAATATAAATACGACGTTTCGTCTCCCTTTTGAGACCTCATCAGGCATAACATTTAGCAATTCATGACCTTCACTCCTTGACTTTCTGGGCAGAAAAATTATTAAATGTATCCTAATAATAATCATATTCCGTAGATCCTGTAAAGAAGCTAAGCTTCAAGGATGTGGAATGAGTCAGGGTGTACATTTATTACATTATTTTATTATGTAAAAGATAAATATACTTATAACAAAATTTTGTAACCAAATAGAAAGGCGATTCCAACATTATAAACTAATTACTCGTCTCCGATTCTTCTATAAATTCCTTTACTGAATAGAAGGAGTGGCTAAGCAATAATGAGGATAATTCAGCCTTAAATTTACCTTGGTTATCGGACAACTGTTTAATTCTATGCGGCAGTCTGTTGAAGATGGATATCCCAGAATAATGCACACCTTTCTGTGCAATTGACAATGTTTTACATTTTTTGTACAGATTATTTTTGTTCCTTGTATTGTATCGAAGTATTTACATGAATCGCTAAATTTTATGCCTGATGAAGCCTCAAAAGGGAGACGAAACGTCGTATTTATATTATTTAAATAATAATAAAATTATATGATGACTTATTGGCCGTCTTTTTATTTACTGAAAACCAACAGCTCATAAACGTATTGTTAACAACATTTCGGCCTCCACGCTCGTGCGACACGCACGCCAAACATTTCATCTACTTAAATTTATTGATTCTGTAAATAATTTTTCGTTTTAATAGTATTTGTATTATACCTACCATATTGTAAATATTTCTTTTGGTTTTTCAGAGTTAAAATTCACCAGATGAGGTTCCAAATTAGGGAAGAAAACGTCGTGTAGTGTAATGAAATAATATTAATAAATTATATATATATATATATATATATATATATTCTGACTTATAGGTTGTTTTACTTTTTATTAATAAAATGATTTATTCGAAAATATATATTAGTTTTTTATTGTAAAACACGTATCTTTCGTTACAAATAAGCGTAAATCAATTCTGAATTAAAAATTTAAGTAAATTTCTGAAAGGTTGTGCAGTTGCTAAAAAAGAGTAAAGTGGCACAGTTTTTGTTGGTACAAAAATTCGATCTTTAATAAAGGTTTAGTATTATACAAAGAGTTACTAGTAGCTGTTAAGGACACCAAATGTATAAATGTATTTAAAATAGTTAAATGTTAGTGTTTAAAAAGACCGATTAAATGTAAACAGTGAATTTGGATTTAGAATAAGTTTTGTATTATGTGGGAAAATGGAATTGATAATATGTAATTAGCTTTAAGATAATTTTAATAAATAAATAAATAAGTTCATAGAAACGGAAGCAGTCTGACAGAAATATGTCTGCCACATTGTTTGTGTGCACCGTTTCTGAACGTAGACTGTGGTACATGTTAGTGAAGATAGCTCAGAGTGAAAGCACGGTACGGTGTTTTTTGTGTGTCCTTGATGCAAGTGAACTTGTGGACATAACAAATAAGGAGAATGATACGTAAGCTACACTTATAAGTGTCAAGGCTACTTTGTCAGATTATGTTTTCACTATATCTCATTATCAGTCTTGAAAATACATTATTAAGTTCAATATTGAAGTTTATGTGGCACATAAGAACACAATAAATAATTATGGCGGTCAAGGAGACAGAAAAGGTTTAATAATGGACAAAGCTACAAGTATGAAACTCAATCTATGCTTTTTAAATTTAATTAAAATTCTTTTAATTAATTTTAAATAATTTTCTAAACCTTATTCATAGAAAATCTTAGAAGTTCTAACAATCAAATGTATTGGAACATTCAGCATCATTGAAGAAACTATATTACATTAAGGTCTCATTGTCCACCTGATGATGTCCCGAATTAGGGACGAAACGTAGTTATACATTGTCCTCATTGTATTGGCAATTATTAAACCCTTTGCTGACTGTTTGGGTCTAATATTTATTTATTGTGTTATAATATAGAAGTAATATAGAAATAATTGCAAGGCGTTTGACTATGATATTGTAGTATTAGGGGAGTCAGAAGATGACTTGGAAAACATAAATGGTATGAACGTGGTCGTGGAGGAAGAGAACAACATGAGGATTAATAGAGGGAATACCAGGGTAATGGAGTCTAGTATGGGCAACAGTGGAATTACACAGTGTGATGGAATCAGAAAGGATATTTTGAAGTAAGTTAAGGAACTCTGCTACTTCGGAAGCATAATAACTAGGTTGGTAGAAGTATAGACTGGGGACAAATAAAGACTGGGGTTCCACAGGGTTCCATTATAGGTCAATTGCTCTTCTTAATATATATAAATGACTTACCTAGATCCATAAATTCTTCTTCTAAAACTATACTTTTTGCAGATTATACTAGTATTTTGGTAACAAATAAACAAAATAGTCTGGAAAATGCTGCCAGTGTTACATTAAGCCAGATGCTTCACTGGTTTTCAGCCAATGGCTTCTCAGTCAATTGTGATAAAACTCACTTCATGCAGTTTCAGACAAAGAATGCCAATTTGAACTCAATAAAACTAGCAACAAATAAATGTGAAAAACTGAAGTTGAATGTACAAAACTTTTAGGTATATCCATGGACTAAAATTAAACTTGAAGGATCATATTAATATTCTCTTACGAAAACTAGGCTCGGCAACCTTTGCTCTTAGACTTATGTCAAGTTGTAGTGATCCTAACATAAGAAAATCAGTTTATTTTGCATATTTCCACTCTATAATGACATATGGTATAATATTCTGGGGCAATGCATCAGGGAAAGATAAAATATTTCAACTTCAAAAAAAGGCTGTCAGAATATTATGTCAGGTCTCACCGAAAACATCTTGTAGGGGACTTTTCAAGAAAACTGGAATACTGACACTCACTTGCCAGCATATTCAATCACTCATGTTATTTGTTATTAATAACAGTAACCTCTTCACACTAAACTCAGATATACATGACTTTGATACCAGAAGTAAAAACAATTTACACAAGGAAGGGAAGTCTCTAACCGTAATACAAAAGGGTGTACATTACAATGCTATTAGCATATTTAATAAACTTCCCACCTCCATTAAACAATTAAAAATAAATCCAAACAAGTTCAAATATGAACTAACTAACTTCTTACTAAGCCACTCCTTCTACTCTGTTGAATAATTTATGAAGCTGAATGTATCATAGGGTAGATATTTATAATTATGAAAGAACATTATTAGAACTCTAATTTTTTAGTATACGACGTAAAAATATTTATCAATTTTATATATAAGGTACAAATTGTATGTCTTCTGTATAGAACTTAAGAAAATCTTATTATAAGTTAAAAATTAAGGAATAGTTACAGTATATTTTAATATTAATAAAGCAACCTTTGTAAAATCTCTGACTCGTTCCACATCCTTGAAGCTTGTGCTTCTATATTTATGGAATATGATTTTATACTTATACTTACATCTTGACATTCAACTTGTTTATGTGGCAGAGAAGATCCGTAAAAAAAAAGTGAATTCTGGAGGCCATACAGTATCTTCCAGGATTTTACACTTTACAGACTCCTGTTTCTCAAGGAAGAACGATACTATTTCGTCCTTGAGCTGTCAAGCTCGCTCCAAGACGTGTCCTGCGCTAAGCCACCTTACTTTCGAGTTGTAAATATATCATAGAACTCAGATGTAATAGATTCTAGAAACTCCCGAAATTGTCTGTGAGTAAGCCCACGAGATCGAATAGTATTAACCAGCTTCACAATAACATCAAGCATATCCATACGCACATTTACACAGGGCGTGTTAATATATTATGCAATGTGGAAATATAACATTGTTATCAGGATATTTTTTATTAAAGATACCAACAAATCCAGATTTTTTCTTCGTCATATTTTTCGCTCCATCTGTTGTTATACTACACATGCATTTTAAAGGTACATTCAAAGTTGAAATTCCTTCCATAAATTTATGAAAAATATCTGCACTTGCTGTAGTTCCCTTCAAAGACTTCATGCATACTAGTTCCTCTGTAATACGGAAGTTTTCGTCAACAGCTTTTACAAATAATAGCAACTGTGCAGTATCATTTATATCACAGCTTTCATCCATAGAAATTGTGCAGAATTTAAATTGATCAATCTTTCATTCCAACTGTGATAAATTGTTTTTTTTTAATATCTATTGTTTCGCTTCTAGAAGTCTCTGATTTCGAAGATAAGTTTTTCTTTTGTCAGGACATAAAATATCGCAAACTTTGAGCATGCAGTGTTTAAAAAACTCTCCATCAGAGAGAACTTTGTTACTTTCAGCAATATTGCATGTGTAGCTAGTTGCTTGCTGAGAATTATTTCCTTTCTTAAAAATACTTTGCGGGCAGGGAAGAATATTTCAGAGGGCCGCATTTGGCCCGCGGGCCGTAGTTTGCCCATCACTGGTCTAGAATATTAAAATATTGGTGCTAGGAAGCATTAATCGGCCAGTACCAAGACACGAGATACCTCGTGAAAATCTATGTCGCATTCATAAATTAAAAGAGATAAATACAAGCACTGAATTTAAAAACTTTTATATTAAATATAAAGGTATTTATAAGAAAGTTATCACTGACGCAAAAAATTAGGTAATGCTAAATATATTGCTAATTCGATAAATAAAATAAAAGCGACGTGGAACATTATCAAAGTGACTTCCGGTAATTATAAAGACCTTAACGATATATAACTAATAAAGAACGAACAGCCTATATCACGTAAAGGTGCAGCTTGTGAATTTAACTCGTATTTTATTAACGATTCCCGTGATATGTTAGAAAAACAAGCTATAGAGAAATGTAGCACGCACAACTTTAGCGAAATGCTGCACAAGTCCAGAAACCCCGTTACTAAGTCTTTCTTTCTACTCCCGGTCAATAAAATGAGATTTTTAATATAATAAAAATCAGAAAACTTCGAATGCTTGTGACTTATACGGAATCAACAGTAAGCTCATTAAACATTGCTGTAATGAAATTGTAATTCCAATGCAGTTCATAATTAACATGTGCTTTTCCAACGGTATATTTCCAGATGCTCTAAAAGACGCGAAAGTTATACTGTTGCACAAGAAGGGTTCTACAACAGACGTTTCCAATTATCGTTCTCTTTCCCTCTTATCAATATTCTCAAAAATTATTGGGAAATTATTTTATTTTCACATCGCAACATGGTTTTATTAGTGGAAAATCTACCAACAGGGCTTCGACTTCGTTCAAAGTATTCACGACGCTCTTGATGAAAGACTTAAAGTGGCTGGAATTTTTGCTGGCCTCTCGAAAGTGTTTGATTTAGCAGATCATAATATTCTACTCAGGAAATTAGATTTTTACGGAATCAGAGGAGTTCCCCTTTCTTTATTGGCATCGTACTTGCAAAATAGACGCCAAAAAGTTGCAATTGAAAACACGGATGGAAATGTGTATCTGTCGGAATGGGAAACAGTTACCTGCGGTGTCCCTCAGGGCTCAATTTTGAGACCTTTACTTTTGATCATTTACATTAACGATTTACCTAATTATTTAGATCCCTTAAAATCAGTCCTCTACGCTGACGACACAAATTTGGTAATCACGGACAGCGACTCGGAAACTTTATGCGAGAAAGTTGATACTTTGGTTCACGACAAACAAATTTTCTATTAACCTAGAGGAAACCAAAATCCGGGATGGGACCATTCAGCGCGGCCGATTCGGCGCAGCCACTTCGGCGCGGTCCATTCGGCGCGAAACTCGCATAACATTATTAGACGTAAAGCAGCCGTTTCGGCGCGAAACTCTCTTAACATTACAAGACATATAATTTCATATTTAGCAAGATTTTTAAATATATTCCTAAATACTTAATCAGTTGCAATACCTGAGACTTGTAAAACATTAATAGTAAAACAAGCTATAAGTATGAATTCCACAAATATGGACTAAGCGTCGTAGGTTAATTTAATTAAATATTAAGCTACGTTTTTATGACAAATTATCTGGACTTTTCATTAATATTTGAAGATGCCAAATTATTTATTCATTTTACAATTTGTAACAATAACTCATGAGACTTTTGTGTTCAGAATAAAAATCGAAATATTTATCTTTCAATGAAACATAAATTTTATAAATGTAGCGATTTAAATTTATTTAAATTACTTGTCTTTTAATAATAATAATAATAATAGCCGAATTGGTCTGATGTGATGCGTCTCACTCATGAGTCTAAAATAAATATTATATTTTACATCTGAAATTATAATATTTTTCTAATAAATCTTATGGTTGTTTCAATATGCATTCTTCCACAAAACTGAATAATTTTTCACATTGAAATAAATTATGTGAATATCTGTCGAAAATTAAAGATCGAAGGCTTTCCCAATGAAATTGTTGCAGAAAATTTTGTTTTTGCAGAAGTTGTTTCGAAAATAATTGTGTTTTTAATAACAGAATAACATACGCTCATATTTAAGATGTTTTCATCCGCTTCGGTTCTTTTAATAGATATTACATATCAAAAGTTTTTCCTGTGTTACGAACAATTATACTTATTTTCTTGAATGACCGTAATTTGGTTGGCTTGATTATCTTCAGGTTAATTTTCACTGACAATCAGATTAAATAGTATGGTATGCGGCCTTGTAGTTACTTTTGCTGCTAGTACAGCGAGTGTATCGTAGTTGAGTTTGAAATAAACGTACGTAGTGTGGTGGACGAAGGTGTTACCTCAGCGGACACACTTGATGCATAGAAAACTCTCTCCGCTGCCCATCTGATATCAGGAATGCGCTGTTCCTCTCCAAAGCTGTATGAAGGCAGCCACTTTCTCTGCTCCACTTCGGAGGCGCTGAGAATACACGTGTACGATCACAACCCTTTGTTTATGACCTCAAATAATACATACCCGCACGTGTCGAAGAAATAGCTGCTTGATGGAGGAAAAAGACATTCAAATTTGCGTGTAGGCACTTGCCAACATTGTTAGAATCTGCTGAGACCGTCAAAGTTGTAATATGTTTATAATCATGAACATTTGTTTACGGTACTATAACGTTGATTAAGATACATTTTATTAGAATCAAATGGCCATTCAGCTACATTTGGACCGTCTCTGTGGTCTAGTGGCTAGCGTCGCAGCCTCGCATCACAGGGGTCCCAGGGTCGATTTCAAGCATGGGCTTGGTGTTTGTGTTGTGTGTGTTTTCAAGTTCCTTAATTAAGCAAACTGGACTAAACAGCAAACCAGTTACTCAATTATATAGTCGCTAATGATCTTTGATGCTGGCGTGACTAAAAAAAGAAGAAAGTTACATTTGAAAAAAGTTTCTTAGGTTTTACCAGTAGTATAGAATTTTTTTTCTGGTTTCGTTTAACTGCTTCGACAATTATGAATACCCATGACATAATCTGTTTTCAGACCTAAATTCATATGACGGTCTATTACAGACAAATTATTGCATTACAAGTGTAGAACATTGAACAATTATAAAAACAATGTCATAAATTTAAAACAATACTTAATCATACAGTAATAGATATTCCAAGAAGCAAATTCCTTCCTAATATTTGACCCAAGTTTGGTCATAAATACATTCGCGACGAAAATACAATTTTGGAGTTATATTTGAGAAATACACTAAAAATCTTCACTAATTTATTTTACTAACAGCATGTTGGGCTGTATCCATCATTTACAATTCCACAAATCAGTAGTAGTTCCCGAGTTTTTTGGCCTATGAGGCGAAGTATGTAAAATATTAATAATACTACAACACTTATAGTGGCGCCTATACTGTGCGGCAACAAACACGACTCGCAAAATGTTACATTACTAATTCCGTCCAAAAAAGGTTTCAATAGATTCTAATTTTTACAAGCGGAATAATTTAGCACCAAGCTCACAAACATTTATAAAATTAAAGTAACTTTACATCGTACGTATTTTTAAATAAAATTACTTTTAGGAAGAAGTCACGCACGCTGGCAGTATTGGTTGTCCGGACTGATTCACAGCACCAAAAGAATGAAGTTTGTGGAGTTTAACAGGAAGTGTAGGGGGTCGGGGGTAAAACTGAATACCGTGCATGCGCGTTTACCATTCCAGACAGAATTATGTGCTCATGAAAGGGATTACCAGGTGGCTGCATTAGCGGGAGTCAGTGGTAGCGACATGATTATTATAAAGGTTAAGAAAATTGTGAAAAAATCTCACGTAAAATCTTATGTATGGCCCGTGGCAGATGTGCTACTAATAAAATGAAACTACAAAAAATCCACTTGACAGCTATCGCTAACATTGTGTAATTTTCAATATACCTGGCACTGCTAAGTAGGGGAAGTCGAAAGGTCACTTAGTGCCTGGATCAAAGAATATATTTCCGATAAGTGGATAAACACTGACAGCCTGTCTCCAAACAAATCAATTCCAAACATTCATTTGATTGGCACAATGTTAAGATTTTAGGTGTTGACACTAAGTACCATTAAATTATTATTATTAATACTTAGCTGCTATTGGGTATTTGCCCGAAGTAAGCACATATGATACAATTACAAACAAATTGGTTTACACTCAGGAAAAATTTGGTAGTATCTTATGAGGTTTAAACCTGAAAAAGAAACGAGAAAACAGAAGTCATACAGAAATCACTTCACTATTAGCACTTCACTGATTCTAAAAAGCTGATCACTTTAGTTTCCTTAGCCTATTCCTAAACTGATTTACGCTGCCCGGAAAGTCGTCAGAATTTCTGCAGGCAAGGAATTACAATCATGTACTGATCTATTTACAAATGAAAATTTTTCTACGTCTGTGCGTTGCCCTTTTTCTTTAACGTGTAATCAGTTTTAGAGATATAATTCGGCGCCGTAAGATGATTTGTTATTTCTTTCCAGGCCCTGTGGTTCACCCTTATAAGCTTTATATATTGCTCACAACCTCGCATGTTGTACTAAGAGCTTCTAAATTCTCGTGAGGATTGTTCGCGAATCGACCCCCAAACATCTTTTCAGCCCGCTTTTGTATTTTTTTTACAACGCTAGAGTGTGTTCATTTCGATACCCACCCAGCATGGTGCATGTTTTATATTAAATCTAACAGATCTTAAATTATAACGTACATACCGATACTATTAAAATAAAAACAAGGCTTGTATCTTTATTCATAACCTGACTTGTTTAATTTTATATTAATATACTTCCTTTTTATTTCGTTTAAGCTTTTAATTTGAGATGGTCCCTTGGTTTGTGCGGTATTTGGGTCTTGAATTTTAAATCGCCTGAAGGAAGCAACAAGCATTTGATCAACATTGTGTGCTATTTATTTTATCCTTTAATTTTGGCTTTTGACCTCCTGTGGTCTAGTGGCTAGCGTTGCTGTTTGTGTTGTCATGGTCGCGAAGATCAGGATTAAGACTGCTGGAGAATCGATAAAAACCACGTGTCACTCCAAATTCTGAATGTGTCATGCAAGATGATAGTCCGCAGTCGCTCAGGTTCGTCAAGGTCCTAAATAAGTTGTAGCGCCATCGTAGAAGAAGAAGAAGAATTTTGGCTGCTTATTGGATATTTCTTAGTCTACAAGAAGTTAATTTGGTGACGAGCGTTTGGATATTTGTTGTTGAGATTGAGCGGCTCTCGTCGCGCAGGCAGACAGAGGAAGAAATGAAACGACCTTCATCCTGGGAAGAGTCAGAGGGGACGAGAGAACCCGTTCCTTAAATTAATCACTCCGACAGCCCGACCGTTTAGAAGAACAGAATATCCATCAGTCAGTAAAATTTTACGTAGTTCATGGAAACACTTGGAAAGAAAAATTTTCCTTAATACATCAGCCGAAGGTTTCTAACATGAATATGATTTTGGCCTGGCATTAATTGGAAGAAAAATTTGCGCTAAACGAAAGCGTGCAATTCAGCGCGACGAATGTGGACGAATGCAGGATCTTTTCGCTATACGCGGATTTCTCGTACGAAGTGACAAAAAATGCGTCGGTTTGGAGATCGGAAGTTGACTGTCGGAATCCTAGAAGCTGATTCAAACTTTCAATAGTAAACTTTAAGCTCTTGGAAGGATGTACGGAATTTAAAAACCCAACAAATCATGTCGTTAAAAGCGACCTTTCAGTTGTTTATTTTTAATGTTAAAAGAATGTATAGTGAATAAAAATGAAAATTTATTTAATCTTTGAAAATACGTTTCCGGCTGTTTTGCAATAATTTTATCATAGCAGACACTATATCTAATAACACTAGCCTCTTAAACGCCTGTATAACGTTGTGTTAGAATCTATGTTAAAAAATGAACGCCGCATGTATTTGAAAGGTTTACGATGATATTTACAGTAATTAACATAGCGTTGAGTACCTATATTAAGCTATCTTGTAAATACCAATTATTATCAAATTAACGAGATCGCACGAAGTTTAGTGACAACTTTCATAATAATTTTGCTAGACAGTTGGCATCAAAGGTAATTACACTCGTAAAATTCAAAATAAACATTCAGCGATTAAGAAAACATGTTCAATAATTCTACCTTTAACTTTTTTATCTTTTATACCTTTAATTTATTGTCTGGATTACCAGAGATGTACAATAGCCACTGCAGTTCCGTAAAATAAGTATAAACTAAACAAGAGATACCGATGAAATATATTAACAAGAAATTAATTTAAGGAGCATCGTGTAGTAACGTGTCTGCTCATTGTACATACAGATTTGATAAAATATTTAAAAAAGCTGATTATAATTTTGATTAATAAAATTGTATAAACTTTAAATGTATAAATAAATGAATAATGTAACCATAAACAGATTCCAGATGAAATACCAATTTATTTACTTATCAGAATATTTTGATAACTTTTTCATATTTATCGTAAAATATAATGAATTTATTGCAAGAATAATAAAAAGTAGATAAAAATGTTCAGTAAAATGACTTTTTTTAGATATTATATATTAGTTAAAAATCAGTAAAAGCAACAACGAAAAGTACAATACAAGTTCGTTCAGTTATATTCGACAATTTAAATTGATAAAAAATTCTCATATTTTAATCATTACTTAACAAACCCAGCAAAGTCACATAAGCTGTAAGAATTATTTCCACCTTGTCTTATATAAAATCAAGGAAACTAGTTTACTTTACATATTTGCATTCTATTTTGTTACATTGAATTATATTCTGGAGGCAACTCAACGGGCTTTTGCGGGCTCAAAAACGGATTCATGTTCCTAGCGGAAGTGGACTATCAGGACGAGTTTCTACCCAACAAGACCTTTTATCCTTTAATGGATCGGGTAGTTGGAAACTTCGTAAATAAAATACCGCGTGTGACGTTACAAGTTATCTTTTCCTAATGTAGTTGTAAATATAGCCTGAAATGAAGTAAAATCATCTGCTAACTAACCTAAACGGCGAAACAGTTAGAAATTATGTTAAGGTGCAAAAATGGACAGTCAGAAAAGCATACAGGGGCTTAAGTAAACTTGAATTAAGATACAACAATTATCGGTTCTGATGTGGACCCTCAACAGGCATATCTATTAATTTAACCACACGTAAAAGCAAATTATTAAGTATTTTATTAACTCAGATTGTAGTTATAAAATTTTAAAAAACAAACTAATGAACAAAAATAGTTGGAGATTAATTTTTAATACTAGAAGTTCATATATCCTGGATTATAATTCTGTAAATACTGGGTAAAGAAACTGTCCTGGTTTTAATATTAAATGAAAGAACAATATATAACGGTTCAGAAACTAATCTTAATTTTTAATTACTTTTATGTTTTATAAAAAAATAATTTTATCTATTTTTTACGATTACGTGCTACATGTATTGAATATGCTATGTAAGTTATGTATTTAATTTCATATTATAGGGCTCCCTTTTAATATTAATGTTATCATTACTATTTATTATTATTATTAATTTTTATCCTCAATATTGTTATTCTAAAAAAATTGTCTATTTGGTTTATACTTTGTATTTGTGTTTTAACACTTTAACACCTCTTATAACGATAAAGTTGTTAATTTTTTTCGATAATATTAATCTCCTCCGTTAATTACACTATAAAAACGTTAGAAAGTGAAAGTTTTTTGTTTTCTAGAAAGTTATGGAAATAATTTTTGCTAAATACGTCACGTTAAAAATTTTGTCCTGGTATGTCATTTCACAAGTCTCGTGTATATGTCTCTTCAAAATTGGGGTATTTTTACTCTGTTTTCCCCCACATAGCTCAAATATAATAAATCATAAATAAATAAAAAAACACCGGGAAAGAGCAAATTAGCCTAGTAATTTGGAGAAAAAACTCGATATAGCATTCCCAGATTAATTTTGTATATAAAAAAGTTTTACTGTGTAGTGCCAATACATTTACTCATTAACGTTATTTTAACAGTCTGCCATAAAGCATTAAACAGTTGTCAAATAGTCAAAATCAATTTAATGCTGAGCTGTCTTCATTTCACCTCAGTCACTCCTTCTATTCAGTGGAAAGAGATGTGCAATTAAGTTGTAATGTAAATAGTCAGCATGAATTAATCAGAATCCTCGTCGTATGTTGTTTCGTAGTAAATGGCTAGCAACAGCTATTCATCTTCATATTCAATTGATTGTTAAAAGTTAACACATGGCATTAATTGTGTCACTGAATTCAAATAAAATAATTAAATTAATAATTTACGACGAATTACAGTCCATGTTTGTATATAATTAAACGTGAATTTTCGTTTGAAGGTACCCTTCTAGGCACTCAAGTTTAGATTTTTATACATTTGGCTTCCTTTCATTCATCAAAATTTCAAAATTCAACATTTGAAGGAATTTCCTGAGGAAGTCATTAATGTGGCGACGAATCATTGTTTGCTATAAAAAGAAATCATTTTCTGTAATAGGTTGTAAATTATTCTATTTAACTATAGAGAATATAATTGATTTAGGAAAATAAAATAATTTGGAATAAATTAAATTCTCTCCATGCATCAATATGTAATAAAAGACCTATTAGAATATTTAC
Source organism: Eucriotettix oculatus (assembly GCA_034510155.1). Taxonomy (NCBI): domain Eukaryota; kingdom Metazoa; phylum Arthropoda; class Insecta; order Orthoptera; family Tetrigidae; genus Eucriotettix; species Eucriotettix oculatus. The sequence goes on along the minus strand of CM067376.1, from coordinate 240,941,998 downwards.
AAGACCAGTGCACTTTTGCTGACTGCGATAAATGTTAAGTTTTTCTGCTATTACATTACTTTAGTAAATTACGAAATAAATCTCATTCTAAACTCAAAGGTATTGTTTCAAGATTTTTTATAAGAAAGACAAGAATGGAAAAATATCGATCGGGCCAGGGACTCGAACCCCGGACCTTCGGTTGACATTTTTCCATTGTTGTCTTTCTTCTAAAACATCTATACGGGCCTACTTGAGCTTCCGGTGAAAGCATTTCTACATCCTTAGACTAGCATTTTTTAATTTTATTTTACTTTCCTAAAGCACCCTTGATACGTCTATTTTCAGCATACAAATTATTATTCATATCTGTTATACACTAGTAAATCTTTCTTTACCTTCTTTTCAGTCTCTACACCCACTCTTAAATTTATATTAAATTTAATTCAATCATAATAATAATCTAAATATATTGTGGTGTGTGTTTGCACCCCACACATATATTTATGTATGGAGGAAAGTAAATTCTCCGTATTTTATTATATATATATATATATATATATATATACATGTATATTAGGAAGGAGCCTGGGTTGCTTGCCAGGCCAACGGCAAGCAAGTAACGATCGCGTTTGGTAGAATTAACTAAGTCCAATTGACTATATCGATAGCCAGGAAAGAGGAACAAATCTGTACCATTTCGGTAATGGCAGGTCAGTCCTTGGGAAAAAGGCCTGGGTTAGCGACTCACAAACATCCGGTTGCGACAATAAAGACCAGGCCATCCCCGGAAGAAGAAGGGACAGCCCTGCTCCTCAGGCCATCCTTGTGAGGAAGTTCCCACACTCCGCCAGGCAGAAAAAGGCGGGTCATGAATTTATATAAGAGGAGGATACCAGATTTTATATATAGGGGAGAAAAAAAACTGAATCAGTAAGATATCCTGAGTGAGGGCCAGGTGGAGGCTGACGTCATCCTTCCTGGTTTTCCTCTATCCCACCCTCCTTGGTCCATGGCCAAGGTAATTAATTTAAGACTCCTGCAGGCTGAGACAACCTATAGCAGTTTGAGAGATGTATGTACGGGGGTCAAAGACCTTCGACATACGGTAAGAGTTGTCCGCTGATCCCATTGGACCAGTCGGTCAACTGCCTCTCAATACTGATCTAGGCATGGAGGCGGGTTTGTTGCGTTCCCACAGCAATCCAGTCTCCCGTCGTCAGAGGGCGCAGGAGTAGTACCTACTAGCCCAACCTACCTGATGCAGGTTTTCTAGGGTTTTTCCTTGCATCACCTTTAGGTGAAACAGCGGGTAGGATCCTTACACTATAGCCTGGGGGCCCCAGTCAACCCTGGGGTACCTTTCTCTACCTTCCATATCCCCCCGTTTCAATTCCCTTCCTATGCTATTAAAGGGGAGTTGCCTGCTTCAGGATCACCCTCATGTAGCCTGTTAGCCATAAAAAAGAATTAGAGGAGATTAGAGTGGACGACATTATGTTATTATGAGAAGTAGTGGACGTAGCAACAATTTCTTCCAACATTATTATGAGTAGTGGACGTCAACTAGAAAAATAAATTCTGCTTCAATAGCAGATGGCACGAGCATCGACGCAGAGAAGCATCGAGACAACATGACCGATGAAGAGATGCAGAATCATCACCAGATCCTGGTCTACAAGTCGGTGCTGTACACGATTATGTTTCTCACCCCTGGCTTGTTTGAGTAATTTAAAATTTTCGATGCCAAGTTTTGTTTAAACCCACATATGCCCATTTTAGATACTCTTGCTCTCCAGTGAGCTTAGTAAGCAGCCGACCCTAAATTTTATATGGTATCATATATATATATATATATGATAAAAATTTAATTTAATAACATTGTTCACTTTTATATATAAAACTCCAATTTATCTTTAATAATTAGATAACCACCCAGTCACCACAATATCTATCGAATTTCTGGATCAGCGTTTCCTCGACATTAAAATTAAACCAATTTAGTGCTCATACAACAGTAGCTCATACAACAGGGTATTTTTTCCCAAGTTCGAACAAGCATGAATTCATTTCAGGTGACATCTACATCCTGGTTTCCCAAACTGAGTTCCGCGGGCCGTGAATAGGTGTTCCGCAAAAAATTCAAGTGATTCTTTCTATACTATAGATTATAAATTCCTGTTATAATACAACTTAATCAGTTCGTAAGACGAAAACTCCATTTGCATGTAACGGAAGAAAGTGGAATCATTTTTCTCCCTTCTCTTTATTTCTAGCTAGTTTAGGAACCGATTGAACAGCGTTACGAAACAAAAAATCCTATTCCTTGGTTCACGCTACAATAGTAAACATGGGTAACTATGAACAAACTAGAATCCTGTAATAAGAGTGAGCTAGAGATTGCCATAGCCCAGAGTTATATAGATAATATTTATTTTAAAGTTAAAGTCAGAAAATTATATTTAAATATTTTGTTTAACTTGAAAGTGAGCAGCTATGGTGGCCAACAAATAAAACGTTCTCATTCACCTTTGTTTATGGAATGTAATTCAACAAGTAGGGATTATGCAACCTAGATAAAAAGCCAAGGGTTTCGGTAAAATGTCTGATTTTGCGAAGTGTTCCATTGCAGAAAAAGTTTGGGAAACCCTAATCTACATTATTACGGTTACTGCAGAAGTAATATCATTTTGTAAGTCGGGCACGATTTTGGAAAAAAGCCTGCAGGATGTTTTAGAAATGATCTGCGATACGCAGGGAAACTGACAGGATATTCACCTCACAGTGTCGTAACCTTGCGTTGATCAAAACAGTTTGAGTAATACGTTATGCAACTCGATGATTTTCTCGTTCCCGGTACGTGAAGCATTCTACTCGCAATCGATGCGTGCCTGTCCCCGCCAAATACAGAGAAACGGGGTCTTAAACGAACTGGAATGCTGTATCTTGCGCTAGGTTCTGGACGCAGACTGGTCTGTCTGGTTTCATAAGAACGTGAATAGGCTCCTGGAAAGCACATCACGACCCAATGCGTCAGTGCCGCTCAGAAATTGCTAATAATACTCCCGTGTCGTCGGATCAAGGCAATTACTCTGTTACGTAAACAAACGAGACGAAACTACAAAATACGTTCAAGCCAATGTTTCAAGTGGAGACTCGTTTCCCCCCCACATTCAAATTAATAATAATATTAATAAGTAGATAACATCTCCGTAAAGCAAAATAATTTAGTTTCACAAATTGCAGAGTCGCGTACGGGAGGGCGAAATGAAAGTACTTGCTAGTAGTTATGGTGAATTTTGGCCTGGAATTCTTTGTTGAGACGGACTGTGCCCAGACGGCATGAGATTCGGATGAAAGAGAAACAGCTGGGCTGGACAGTAAGTAGAAAGAAAACTAAAAATCCTAAAATTTATTCTGTATATTGAGAAAGAGGTTTTTGGTCCAGTATCGGCCTGAGACAACATAGATTTTGGCGACCTGCACGACACAGCTGGCAATGAGATACGGAACCTCCGCTAAGAAAATAATCAACGAGATCGGCCCCTTACAAATTCATCAACTTGTAATGAGTAAATGGGGACCTACTATTATTTAAGTGGAATATTGATATATTAATAAGATTTTGTAATGAAAATAAGAAAACAATAAACATATTTACATCAATAATTACAATTTTTATATTTCTATATTTATGCCGGCAATTCTTTCTTAAATTAAAACTACATATATATTTACAACAATGATACAAATAAATTCCTTAAAATTAAACAATTCTATTTCTAACCTCAGGGTCGTAAGTTACGGGCCTTCTCACATAACAAAATATTTTACTCAAATATATTCGGACCTGGCAGTACAGAAAATCAGCAAAGAGTTACAGGGGGAATTACCGTGTCGGCTTAGTGCATATTCAAGCTCCTTCCTCCTAATTGGGTCGTCCTCTCTCCAGATCACAGCCGCCATCGCTGCTATTCTTCCTGGTTCAGGAAGAATTTCAAAATATCCCTTGCCGCAATTCCAACCACCCGTCTCACCGCTCCCAAAAGCTTTCCCTCAAAAATCTCTGTGCACGTCTTTTTAATATCTCCTCCCACTTCTATAGTTTATATCACCAAGGTGGTAACTATAACATTTATAGTCACACTTTGGGAAACATGCCACCCGATTCAGCCAACTCTCGCCAAAACTGGGAAACACCCAAGGTACGACGTTGAGTCTGAGTTTTATTGCCCCCGGCTGAAATTCTGTCTCCTTTCTTTTGACTCCATACCGCCAAAAGTCCATGCAGATGTCTTTGGCCGTTACAAACTGCACCAGGAACATCATCCAATCAACTCCGGCGTCAACAACTAGGATAAAGGCATTTTCTGTGACGTAGATTTGAAAACAATTCTCGTTCGAAGAACGTTTATTCAATTTTACTTTTGTTTCTGTAATTCAAATTCCACCTGCGTTCCCGAGAGCAGCCATTTTAGCAGCTGCAAAGAGATTATTTTTGTTTTACAGAGCTAGGTCCATTTAAACTGATTTGCGTTAATTCATTCATGAACCAGGTGGCACTTATGAAAATTTTTATGTCAGGTTATTGATTTTCAAATTGTATCCTCAACTGACCAGGGAAAATGCAAGGTATAAAAAAAATTGAAGTGTCATCTAACCACAGCATACTTTCACAAACAAATCAATTGTTCAATATTGCATTAGTTTTTGCAGTTTATATGAGATTTTCGCGTTTTCCTCCGCATGAGTTGCATTTGGGAATAAATAATTGTTATCGCCGTGAAGTAACTTATGGTTGCGAGTCGTTATTTTCCGAAGTAAATTTTATAAAATGTAATTGTAGCAATAAGATGACAAATAAATCCAACGCGGCATGTGCATTACTTAAAGTAACAAATTCTTGTTGTAGTTATCAGTTCTTAGACAGGTCTGCTGCAGCCCTCCATGCCAACCTATTCTGCGAAACTCTATACATTTCTACATAACTACCCATCCCACATCCTCCCTAATCTGCTTAGTATAATCCAACCCTCGTATCCGTCTTCTGTTCTTACCCCACACACTTCCCACTAATGCTAATTTTACTAGACCCTCATATCCTAAAACGTGGCCCATTAATCTTGGAACTTCCTGGTTAGTCACTCTATCCAGCTATCTGATTTTCAGCATTCTTCTGTAGCACCACATTTTAAAAGCTGATATTATTTTCTTTCTGCAACTCCTACCGTCCACGTTTCGTAACAATATAACGCCACACCACATACCCACGTTTTTAATAATGATTTCTTAATATTCATTTTTATATTGGGCGTAAAATTCCTCTTTTTTGGGAAAGCCTCTCTTGCCTGTGCTATTCTATCTTTATGTCTACTATACTTCCACCATCCCTAGCTATTATGCTTTCGAAGTAGCAGAATTCCTTAATTTCCAAAATTAACACCCTATTTATTTTACTATTTCCAATACTACACTGCATTACCTTGGTTTTACCTCTATTAATCCTCATGTTGTATGTACTCTTCCTCCAGGATCACGTTTATTCCATTCATTATGTTTGCCAAGCCTTCTACTGACTCGTCTAATACTACAATTTCATCGGCAAACCGTAGGGATTTAGGAATTATGACTTGATTTAGACTATTTGTCAACCAAAGACGAATAACAAAGTCACAATAAAAAATTATAATTAGTTTAATTATTTGTGTGTTTCAAGTATCAAGTGAAATTATTTTGTGAATTTTTAGTCCAAATCCTTAATTTAAGTTGGTAAAATTTATAACAATGAAATTTTTACTGTTTATTTGCTACTAAGAATTTCTGGTACGCCTGAGGTTGACCCGCACGTATGTAATAAAGGTTCGCCACCGCTGAGTGACAGTACTGTAAATATTAGCCACAATGATTACTTGCCAATACGTTCAAAAAGAAAAAAATTACGAGCGATTTCCCTTCTTTTCATATAACGTTCTCCCGCCTTGGAAAATGCCGTCCATGAATTCTCCAATCCGCTTGACGAATTATTTCTCACCTCGATATTTTTCCCCCTGTTGCTCGTTGAACCATAAAATTATTTTGGTCTACACTTACCTTGAAATCATAAACCCTGGCGCGTATTGCGCCACCCTGTCCGCACCGCCTTTGTTTCTTAAGCAAACCAGTAATTATATGTCAGAAGGCTTTATGTACGTTGATACTTAACATCTCATTTTAAGTCTACATTTCGTTTTTAGAAATTAAGAAGTAGGCACTCAAATGTAACACAAGGAGTAAAATTCTTGTGGTTTTGGCTTTCATTTCTAAGATTAAAATCAAAGTTCACTCTCAAATACTCGTTTTGCTTTAGAAAAAGTTAACTAACATCTCCTTACTCTCAATAATTATTTTAAAACACATCTCCTCATTCTTTGCCTTAACTAAAACTCATTCTGACTAAATTATAACTTTTTCTAACTCTTCCAACCCACTCGCATCTTTACTAAACACTTCCTTGAACTGAGGGAAATAATTCATTCTGAACTCCTTCCTTTCATGTCCTATTTATGAAACATTTCAAATAACTTCTCTAGCCTGATGGAAGTTATAGTGAAAACTCTGTATCTTCCTCTAGATTCTAACCGACGCTTTTGCGCGAACCAATTCAGTTTCGTTTCTTAATATTTTTCGAAACCGCATAGGTTAATTCTGCAACCAGGAAAAAAAATTTCCCATCATCTCCTGTTGCAAAATACCATCGGTTGTTAAGGTCATGTGGAGTGATAGCACGTAAACGGATGTGGTCAAAAGTTATGGGAACAAATCGCACATCTTGATTTTATGGCACGAAGTCTAATTACAAAACGTCGTTGACGTTATATACATACATACACGTAGAAGAGAAAGTAACTCTTTCTGTGGTGTAAATTTATATATTTTGAATAGATGGATATATTTTTTCTTAATACTTATCTAAGTATGCAAATTAAAGTAAAGAATTTTATAAAATGTGGATGCAAGGTTAAACGACTGGGATGGACTGCAATAGGGATCACAATAAAGAAAACGTTAATAGGGAAGTAATACCGATGACTTGTGCACAAAACAGTGAACGTCATCACCATCAGCTAGATACTTGAGTAACGCATCCAATGAAACCTATTTATTCTGTTGTACATAAATGATATCATTCCATGGCAGTATTGTGTACCTTTAACTGCTTCATTTTCTTGCAGAGCTGGAGCACGTTCCATGTTCCAACCAGGTTGATCCTTACTGCGTCCTTCAGTTTCGCCTCGAGGCGCAGAGTGGCTCCAGAATGGAAAACCACGGATACATTCTTCTGGAGAATATCCACATCAGCCTCGCTCAGACCCAGATTCTCCTTCTCGATGTCTCCTTGTACTATTACCAGTTTTTTCAACATATGGGGGCGCTCTTCCCTAATTCGTTGAAAAACCTGTATGGGAAAGATGAAAAATAAGTATGAGATGATGATAAAAGGAAGTATTATTGAAATATTTCAATTAAGAGACACATATAGAAGGCGTAGCAAAATCATAGCAAATAATTTTGATAAACTTACTGACTTTTCAGAACACTATTATTAGAATGAGCTTATACCAAGTAGAATCTATTGAGGAGCAGGGCTTGAAGGCGTGGAATAAGTCACATAATGTACTATATTATTATACTTTATAATTTGAATAGCACTTGTTGGCATGTGGCATATTTAGAATTAAGTATATTGATATAAATACAATTCAAAGTTCGTTGATATAATAGAAGGAGTGTCTTAGGAAAAGTAGAATAGTTCATTTTATAAATTAGGGATTACAATTTTTCATCAGTTTAATGTTACCTGGAATCTTGTAAAATATATTAATATCAATCTAATAGCCTCCTTTCTGATTTTTAAAACTGATTTACCAAGTTTGAAAGTTGTTTATATTTCTAATATATGTCATCATCCTCTTATGAGGATAGTTTTGATTCGGAAGATGAAGTAGTTGGTATCTAAAAATGCTTACAAATATTTCATACTTACCCTTAGGTGTCATGTCGCTTTTGTATGTTGGGATAAGATTAAATCATGATCATATGTTGTAGAAAACTTAAAATTTACTTTTACCGGAAAAAGTTAAATTGCAACAATAGAATCCATATTCTGCGGTAAATGGATATCGCGTGTTGAAATAACTCTTACATGAGAAAGTAGGACCTGTTCAAAACGAACTGCGGCTTATAAGGTTTGCCGTGAAGCGATCATAATCTCTCATTCTCTCTCTTCTTTCTCGACCACTCGACTGGACGGCCGTGTTCATACAGTATTGGCATTCCTTCGTATTCAACTACCGTTACTTTCGCGAAAGAAAAACTTTAATGTGTTTTTGTATGTATTTAGAGGTTTATCGTTGTGTTATTTATTATTAGTGACAGGAAATTTCGGTTGACGTACGTGTAACTCAAGTCGAGTTCATAATCTTCGAGACAATGAGACTGGAGAAGAGGGTAGGCAGCGTTTGGAGGCAAAAAGCGAGATCAACCACGGCTCCGGAAGAACCCATACCGTCGGGTTCAGGCGAGAGGCGACAAAACAGACGGTCAAACGTAACAATTACCTATGAACGTTTGGTGTATAGCTTCCGAACGACTACCCTAGGGGAAGGGGTAGAACTGGTGCAATAAAGGCCCATATTTGAGTCGAAAAATAATTTTTGAGGTAAAAAACTTTTATAATGTTTTCCCCGACAAATTTGTGTATAATTTCAATCCCTTTCTGCATTTGACGGGTGGGGTGGAAATGACTCACGTGAAAATAACAAGGAAATGATCACCTTTGGGGTGAAGACGGTGTAAAGGGGGTCCCTGTGACCGTTAAAATGCGATTTAAGTAAAATTCATCCCTAAAGTGGGGAAGAAATTTTATTCTGTCAGAGTACTGAAAAAATTTTTATTCCTGTTATTGTACCGGAAGTATTTTTGACTGTCGATGCCGGTTTAGTCATGTGTTGACCAAGAATTAAATAATGTACCAGGAGAATATCAATTAATACCCGGGCAACGCCATATATATATATATATATATATATATATATATATATATGTGTGTGTGTGTGTGTGTGTGTAAATTGATCAAACGTGTAATGATTTCAATTCAAGAACAGAAGGAATACTTTACTCAAAGCTCATCCTAAGACGCTATGAAAATGAATGAAAGAATCAGGTACTCTATCCTGATACTTTAAATCATTCGCACTCTCCTTGAATGATCTTTGTTGTAAGCCTTTCTTCGGCTCTTGAAAGGATACAATATTTAATTAATTTAGTACTGCTCATAATAGCTTCCTATTCAATAATTAAATTTTGCCAAAAACAGTCAGAATTATGCTTGCAATCGATTAATTTATAGTTACGTAAAGAGTTTCAAAGTAAGAAACAAGTTTCTACAGCGTATTGGGAAACTATTCCGCTGTTCATTATTTGCATAATATGGATTTTAGGTTTTCGTAAACATTTTATTTCATTTAAACTCGAAAAGTGTTAATTAGTAAACTCTTTTTTTCTATTAATAAATTTATAATTAAACGTATTTTTGTTGCTTGTCCTGAAAGTGGGACAGATAGAGGCAAATGAACGAACCTCTAAATTGATATTAATTATTCCGAACTTCCATTGAGGGGACTTGAGAAAGTCGTGTTAATAGTTATAGAATTCGGCTACTCTCACGATGAATTGCATTTTTGATGGACCGTAAAAAGCCCTTAGCTTGCAATACGTATTTAAGCGCGTCGGTACAGTTGTGTAGGACACCGTGATTCCGCAGTGTAGAAATACTGATAGTAAAATACTGAAACAATCTTTTTAAAGAAGAACGAATTTATGAAACTTCGGTCAAAAATAAATTGTTGTGGGCACATTAATATTTCAAAAAGTACGAAGATTAACGATGAAATCTGTATCTAGTCAACAATAAATCCAGAAAATGATATCAGACTAATCGATATATTATGAAACTTGCGGATCATCAAAAACTCAAGCTATCCACAAAGATGCTTCACTTCTAACGGCTGAGATTTACGCGCTATTGATGCTATTGATGTCAACTAAGCACTGCTTGGAAAATCCTGCTCCAAATACATTCATATTCTGAGGTTCATTAAATGCTATAAAAGCGATAAAAAAACACTGAATTTTACCTAAATAATCTTAACAATATCAGAGACAATATTTGGATTTCTAATAATAACAACGATCATATTACCGTATGCTGGATCCCTGCACACAGTAATATTTTAGAAAATGAGGTAGCTGACCATCTAGATAAACTCACTGCAAACGCAAACCACAATTTTATATCCGACCATACATGCACCGTAGATGATATTTGGAAGATTTACAACACTAAATTCCTGGACCACTGGAACATTACCAGAAAATCTTTTAACAACGGACCATTTCACCTAAACCTCAACAATTGTCAAGATTTACTCTTTCCCATGCATCTAACAAGAAAGGAGCAAATAGAAATTTCCAGGTAAGGACCAACCACACCAAATTTTCTCATTGTTTTTTTTAGAGAACCTCCACCACAATGTAGCTCGTGCAGGATGAACGTAACCATGGACCACATCATCTTCCACTGCCCCAAGTATCACAAACAGAGGACTGATATTATCGGATTGTATGGACCTAAAGACATCACATCTTCGGAGGAAGCAATAAATAGAACTTTAAAATTTTTAAAAGATATCAATATTTATAAAAAAAATAATTTAACTTTTCACTTTATGTAACAATTTTATGTTCTATTCATATGCACTAATGTAATTTCTGTTCTAATGACATTTATGTTGGTCGCTAATGACTTTATTGTTGACGGGACCTAAAATAAATTTAATAATAACATATTTACATAAACGTTTTATTTACAAACTAGAAAATAAATTTTGCCAGAACCATGCTATTAAATTCAAAAATATCCAACACGACTATGCAATATATTTAATACGGACAAAGCAGTCAATTATAAAGCATTAAAATTGATATTTAATCAATTGGGTTAAGTAGGAAAATTCAGATAAAGAGCACATATTTGTTTGGAACAAATAAAACAATAAATAATTATTAATGTTACTGTTTGAATATCTAAGTAAATGAAGATATTTAAAGGGCTGTAATTATGTCCAAAATTAGGAATAGTTTATATGAAAATGAATAAACAAAATTTCTAATACTTTCATGTCCTAGGGTCTTGACTTTTGTATGAAAGTATCAAGTTTTCGGATTAGACATCCAGAATATCTATTTACGTTTAGAAAACAAAATTATATAGCGAAGAAAATCCTAAATATAAATTCAACTTTATATGTTTTGGACGGACTACAATACAAAAATCTCTATCGAACCGGGATTCATCTCTGGGTTATCCGTATCGACTCCCTTTTGGATGATGATATAGACAGGAGCATACACAGGTTTAGGTTCACCTATAATTTTACTAAACATAGGTTGTAGGTTCACCTGTAATTTTAGTAAACCACATTTTTCACGACGGATAGAGAAAGTTCTCGTCTGAAGGGAAGTCGACATGGATAACTCTGTGGTTAAAGCGACCACGTAATAAGCCGATTTCCGGCCCGGTCCAGAATTTTCTAATCCGTAAATTCAATTTCATACCCTTTAGTGCTGAGATAAGATTGTATTTCTTGATTAAATAAATAATTTTTCTGTTGTACAAAGGAAAATTTCGGGTATTTGACAGGTTTATGAAAAAGACACAATTTTCAAGGGTTTTGATGTTTGTTGGAGTATCATTTCATTTTCTGGATGTGTATATAAGTAGTGCTAATTACAATTGAATAGTTCCAAGGAATCTCATCCAATTAATCTATATATGGTAATATAAGTATGAATATTAGGAAATCGATGATAAAAATGTTGGTATGGAGTGTGGCGTTATATGGGTGCGAAACGTGGACGATAGGAGTTGCGGAAAGGAACAGAATAGAAGCCTTTGAAATGTGGTGCTATAGGAGAGGAAGTTCTTAATAGAATAAGGAAAGAGCGAACACTATGGAGGACGTTTACCAAGACAAGGGATAGATTAATAGGCCACATTTTAAAACAAATTAGCATTAGAGGAACGTGTGTGGGGTAATAACTTTAGAGGGAGGTCAAGGATGGAATATACTAAGCAGATTATGGAGGATGTGGTTCGTGCTAGTTATGCGGAAATGTAAAGGCTTGCGCAAGTATTTTAGCACGGAGAACTTCATCAGACCAGTCTTAGGAATGAATGCCAAATATATATATATATGATGGTGATCTACTTTGATAGCATAGGAAGGTAATTATAAAAAGGGGATGTGGAAAAGAGACCAAGAAAACCAAGTGTTGGCTTTTGTCGTTATTGTCGCTGACCAGGTAGTTAGTTAACGCGGAATCGGCGAAGTTAATGTTTAATTACTTGGCCAATATTTTAATAATTTAATAAAATAGGGAAAGTTAGAATTATAAAGTAACTATGTGAAAATATGTATAATTTTACGAACAACAGCAAAAAATAAATAAAACTGGTCTTATCTTCCTACTCTGACAAAAGAATATATATAATAAATTTAAATGTCTATAACATTTATTAACAGTTTAGCTAACTGGTATCAAATATCATGGTCACAATATTTACAAACAAGAATTGTTGACGAAGACCACTGTGGCATAATAACTACCGGCTTTTGTGGATATACAGTTAATTTGGTACATTACAACCGGCTCTCAGAGCTTTTGGCGTTATTGTCGCTGACCAGGTAGAGTTAGATGACGCGGATTCGGCGAAGTTAAGCTTCTCCAGATGATTGGCTGAATAGACGGCGGCGTCCTTTGAAGGTCGTCTCGTGCATAACTCTCAACTGCTCTCTGAGAAAACAGTATATAGCTGTCTCATCCCTCCGTATCAGTTAAGTCTGGCGTCCTCCCTATAAATAATTGTCTCACGTCTCGTCTATCACTAACTCTTCTCCCCTTTTTGGTTATATCAGCACCATATCTAAAAATTATCAGCGGATTTGACCTCGGAATCCCGCTTTCTTCCAGATGTGAAATCGCACGTTCTGGAATATTTCTGTAAAATATACTCGTTTGTGCCAATATTGTGGCAGTTGCAATTTGCACCTTGAAGAAACTTATAACCCTAGGACTCGGTCAGCGGTGGCGTGAAACACCTGACATGAGCTGAAGAACAACGACCCCAATGGTCCCGGATATAAGAAGTTATGGTTCCTAAAAGTTATTGAATTTGAAATAGAATGAGATAACACCCCAATTAATTTTTAGACCACATACCACTTACTATATTTTAAGTATAGGAGGAGTATCTACTTTTAAATTTGTTTAGTCAGTTTGTTGATTGAAAGTTTACAATTCATTTAATTTTTTGTTAATTACAAAACTGAAACTCAATATCTTTCTCTTAGTGTATTTTTGACAAATAAAAATTACTGTGTGAAAGAAGGTGGAAAATATAATTGACAACATATATACATATTCTTGAGGTGTTCTACTAAGACGATAAATTCTGCCTGGAGATTGGGCGTTGTTTTCAAATGTAGGCTTCCGTAGAACTGACTGGTTTTGCAGGACATGTCCTGGTTTATAGCGAGAGTGGAGTAATCAAGCCGACTTCCTTCGTTAATGGTGAAGTCCTTCAACAGTCTTCCTTAGACTTTCCCCCTCAAATGCGTCTCGCCATGCCATGGATGATTTGTTTCTACCATATGTGCACATCTCAACCGGTAAAAAAAACTTCTTTCTCTCTCCCTTTCTCACCCAAGCAATATTCATGGTTTGTGATAGTCCCGGACCTTTGCCATTTGTTCAACGGCTTTTTTCTGGTATAATCATATACCAATTCCTGACGCCCTGCGTTTACCTCCCGTGCAACAGGGAATCCCCTGCAATGTATATTACATTTCGCCAACCTATCCAGATGAGCGATATGAATTACAATTATTCATTTAAAATATTTACTTTACCCATTATAGCAATTTGGTTAAAATTATAGTACAATGTTCCTGCATCATAGTAGTTTGTATCATTAATCGTTAATATGATTTTATCGAGGATTACGCTTTGACATTAAATTCTGATAACCTCGTTTCTGTAGCGTCGACGATATATTAATGTATGCAGGTCAGTTATGACTTGGAAGCGTACGGTAAACGACCGTTCCTAATCTGCACTTTCTACCGCCTTATGCACAATTCAAGTGCTTGGCCCAGGAGCAGTGGCAATTGCTAAGCTACCAGGAAGGAGAGTTGCCGTGCCACTTAAAAACGGCCACTAGTGGATATCCCATGTCATAGAAACTCGTTATAGCCCTACAGGCATCAAAATATGATTAATGACGTCCCATTAACCAAACATTGGTGCTGATAAGCATTCGCGACAGCTTAACTAGAACAAAATTACTAGTACCGGGAATAAATCACCTTAATTAATTTTGATATTCGAAAGCCACAATTACACTTTCACAGCACACAGTTATGAATCAAGATCTATAGTACTGAACTTAGGGTTGTAATGCCTCAGAATGTACATTGACTTACCTGTCTGGGACAAATAACTTCCACTCATATGTTAAACAAAGTGGTAAGTGACTAATAATGAATGAGGGAAACAACCAAAATTAGTTTTAAGCATTTCTCCGGAAATTATTGAAACTAAGTTTTCAAATTAAAAATAAACGTTTGCAAATAGGGTAACGAAGCCTTTACTTATGAAGTAACTCTGAAATGAATTTTTTATCATCGAAATATTCGTGATTTGCTACATTCTATTGCACGCACAGCTCATGACACTGTCAAGTACCTATTTTCCAATCAATATCCAATATGTTTTGTGCATATAGTTTTGTGTAAATATTAAACTTATTTATTATGCTTTGAGATGTGTCTATTTTGGTAACAGGCAACGTGAGGGTGATCCTGAACAGGCAACATCCTTTTAACAACACAGGAAGGGGTTGGAAAGAGGATGTGTAAAGTAGAACAAGCTAGCCAAGGGTTGACTCCGTGCTATAGTTTAAGGATCCTATCCGGTGTGTCACCTAAAGAGATGCAGGGAAAACTCTAGTCGGGCTATTGGGTACTACTCTCACGCCCTTCAAATGACGAGAGATAAATTCGGTGTGTGTTCGCAGCATTCCCTTCTCCGTGTCTCCACGAGTTTTAGGAGGCAGTTGGCCGACTGATCTAACGGGATCTGTGGACAACTCTTACCGTATGCCCAAGGCCATCGACCCCAATACATACACCTCCTAAAATAGATTAAGGCTCCAAGGCATGAAAAACCTTGAAAAATCCAGAGAGAGTACGAGGCCTTCCCAACGCAGTCTAGTGAGCCCAGTAGTAAACCTGGGGAGAAATACTTGCAAGCATGTTTTTGTATGAGAGTGGCAATTTGTTTTGGTCAGAACTGAAGTCTGATCAACAAACATCCAGGAGCAACTAGTTCCCGTGATTGGAACATATAAGACGAGGACGATGTTCCTGACGCTGCTCTACAAACTGAAGGGCGATATACAGCAATTCAAGTATCTCGCCCTGATTATCAGAATGTTTAAATACGTTGCCAATGTTTATTTATTATGTCCTCAAAATTCCCTGAGAATAGAAAAAAAAACTTTAAAAAATTTTAGCTAAATAATTTTGGAAGTAATGACATAGAACTAAGAAATATTGAAAGAAAACTTTACGCTGCCGCAAGTTTTTTATTCTGCTATACGTCAATTGTCAAACAACGATCTGAGAAATAATCTAAGGCAGCTTTTCTCAACCTGTGGTCTACCAGAAAATTTTAATGGTCAACGAAAGATAATACATATTATTACATGTTTCTGACAACAGAAAGTGTAGCTAAATATTTAAATAATTAATTTTAGATGACTATTGAATCGGTAAAAGTGTTGAAAAAATTAAACCATATATGGTTATAGAAAAATTATCTGTATTAATTTACCTATTTCGGATGCTTTCGGACATATTGCCATAATTATCAATTAAAAATTTCTTCCCCTATAAGGTGTTAAATTTAGCTTATTTTAAGACATATTTAATATATCTCGTTAGACAAGCGCACACAGCAGGGGCGAATTTATTCTAAAGAGGTATATTTTTCATTATATCTTCTGCAATGGAGCTCGTATTTATAAACATACCTACATCAAACATAATATGATCAAACTTTAAGTGCTAGAGCACGGCTTCTTGTATTTCACTTTTCTTAATGCCACTAAGTACGTAGACATTACTAGAGACTTGCCTACTACATAAAATATAAGTTCTTTAATTAAGAATTTTGCGTTTAAAATGATCCAATGACTTGTATTGAAAGGCAGAATGGTTTCTTTAAACTTTTGTTGATTCACAATTAAATATGCTTTTTCATTCTGATGTGCAATGTTTACCGAGGAGTAGATTGTTACAAAGTCTCTATGAATTAAGAAATAAAGTAAAGGCATTTTTACTTTCTCAAGAACCCATATTTGCAATATATATTCGTAAACAAAGAATGAATTAAAAACTGCCTTATTTATCGGTAAATAGAATTATTATTTTTACGGACACATTTATAATATTCAAGTGAAAAGAATTACTATTTTTAATTTATGGGATGAAAAAGCGGATGTGGATTATGACGGTTTGTCATTATTTCTTAGCATCCGTCAGTGTTGTCTTGTGTGTTCAAAAAATATAATTCAACAACATATTTAACTGAATCTGCATTATCTACATTGACGAAAAAGGGAACTTTTTGACTCGCATACCCGTTGTTCGAAGATGATGATAATAATTTAACTGATTGGAACAGGAAAATTTACTAGATTAAGTTGCGACTCTGCATTAAAATTACAATTCAACCCAAAAAATATAGCTTACATTTTTATTAAGGAAAAATTGGGTGTGCTGATTTACATAAAAAGCTATAATTTTCAACAATGCCCTATTTATGGGAATCTGCATTCTTTGTAATGAGACATAAAATGAAAGAAAAGTAATAATATCACAGTTTTACGCCTTACTGCACAAAAATATTCCTTCCAGAATTGAAGAAAAAAGTTTTATAAGAAAATCAGCAGCAATCCACTGTTTTTTTTTGTTTTACGTTTAATTGAACATTCCTTCATTTTGTATGGTCATTTTATATTAATTGTTTATATCCTACTTATTTTCTGTAACTTTCTAGAAACAAAAAATAAACAGTACTTTTATGTAATTTTCTATTTAATAATTTAAATGTTTTGTTTTTGCGGATTTTTGTTTTTTACAAACTTCATGCGAGTAATTTATATTTTGTATATTTTCTGTTCTTTTTTTGTGATTTTATGTGAATAAAATAAATTTATTTAGTAACACAATGACCATATTTATTTTATTTCAAAATATAAACCTACATTTGTTATCAGTGTCCGAGATATAAAATTCGGTAATTTAGATGTTCGTGGCGCGATTATGTTAAACAGTTAATAATTCATTAATTTATAATGAGTGAATTGTTCCACGTCACCGCCATTCTAAGGTTGACGTCAAGTAATAATAATGAGTGCTTTCCCATTAAATACTCGCCTCTCCATACAGTCGACACAATGAACAAACAATATTATGTATATAAATAAAAGTCGATGCAAGGCAGTATTAAACAAACACATTAAGAGTTACTGGATGTGCTAAGGTTTCCCCTTTAATGTTCCTAAATATTCATCCGATTGCCATGAAAAGTTTTATGTTTAGTCCTGATCACCCAAAAAAACGGGACTCTGTCGATCTTCTAAAGATTTAGGATTCTTCCTTCCACCTCCTCTCATCCCCAAAAAATTCCACGTAAATCATATTCTTTGTGACTTCGTGTTTGTCCCTTACGACTCCCTATAGTATTCATCCCATTGGCATGGAACTTTGGCGAATTGCAGTCTTGTACCCAGAAAAGGTTTCTGTTTATCTTCTGTAGATTGTAGTTCCTTCCCTCCACCTTTGAAGCCAAAAATAGTCCTCCCCCCGTGAATGAATATATTATATCCTCACGTAGCCTGTCAAACGGGATAGTTAAAAAGCTGTTTAGCGTGAAATATGCGAAAGCTTAAATAACATTTGCTTTAAGTACCGAAACTTTTTAAGTAGTTAATAATAATGTGAGTCGCAATGCAAATGATTGAGAATTGCGAGCCTGGCGCCCGAGACGGATTTTTCTGTAATTAGAAGTCGAATCGATTATCCTTTAATATCGAAAAACAATTAGAAGTATCATTATTTAAATAAAATGGTATTTTACGCGATATAATCATAAATAATTAAACTTGACAGGCTACGTCAGGGTAAACAGATTATTTCAGGTCAATCAGACCTAAGAGAATATATTTGTCAAGTGTGGTATAATCCCAAAATTTATTTAAGTAATGTATTTATAATTATTTAATAAATGCGCAAATTGCTTTATAAGACACAGTGTAGATGACTGAGGTGCGTTATATAAAGATCATGACCGAACAGTTCGAATTTTATTTTTTGGAGATGTTTGCACACATGATTTCAGGCTAATTAGGCCGAATAATGATTTCTTATAAATATAATCGACTGTCTATGTATTTTTTGTATGTATGTGCTTATTTCAGATATTATTACAGTATTTTAGTTTATTAAGAGACTGACTTATCGTGGTGGTTGTAACATCATAAAGTAGGGCAGGTGAAATGGTAAATTAAAAAAAATATGACGCTCTCGCTGACTGTTTAATCACGTTTAGATAAAAATATTACTGTCGAATTGAATACTGCAGCGGGCTGATATAAATGTTATACCGTGTATCGCCGGGCACCCAGCTTATATTGTACTCAATCAAAATAATAGACTAAATATTATTAGACTTCATGTAATACAGATTATTTTATATATTTAGTTGGCTGATGAACAGCTGCTAAAAGGATGGCCAACTTGTGATGTCACGGCCACGGCCCGTTGGATGTTGCGAAGGTCACTGTTGGCGATTCAAGGTATCTAACATCTCGATCACAACGTCATCGCCCTGTCTCCAACACAAACTGAATGAGAAATTAAACGTAGTCTATTGTTCTACGACGAATATTAACGATTATGCTATTACACTGATTTTCCCTTTCCCCAATAAATTCTTCTACAGCAACGCATTAGTTGGAAAATGACTAGACCAAATTTGATTAAATTTAATAAGGGAATCTCTTGGTCGTTGTGATGGAAACAGAAAAGAAAAAATTATAAATTTAAATATCTGGTTGAGTATCTATAATTTTAAAATAGATAAAATTAACATCAAAATCGTATTTTTATTATTTAAAAAAGAAGCTTAACACTTAAACGTACAATTTAATTGGGATGTAGGGGCAGAAACGTTATAGATTCGCAGATATATCAATGGAGAGGGCACAGTCTAACCCAGTGTGTATTCAATGCAAGTGTATAAATTTTAATTAATACAGGATACAAAATAGTTTAATGATAAAATATCTAGTTATGGTAGACTGTACCCTGTGAATTTTTGACTTATTGTATCTACTAATTCGTACACTGAGAAGGGGGACGAAGTACAGATTATTCATACTTTCATAATATTTTTACTTAGCCCAGTAGGCCTAAAGAGATCATTACGCAAAGTAACTATGGAGCGGTGGCAGATTGAGTGGACACGAGGAGAAAAAGGAGGGGGCACACGTATATTCATCCCAGACGTGCGTTTCCAACATAACTTGAAGATTGACTATGAAATAACGCAGCTACTCACAGGACACGGCGTCTTCAACGCCTACCTAACAAGATTCAACCTTGGCGCAAACAGCGATGAATGCGACTGCGGGATGAACGCAAGAGACGACAGAGGCCGTCCACTTCATCGCGGAATGCCCCAAGTTCGAGAGAGCCTCGAGTCTGATGACATCGCCGGAAACCTAATTGAATTCGCACTATACAGATTTGTGAAATCTTGCAAAAAACTAACCGTGAAAAATAATGATAATAATGACAATTAGTCCATAACTTATAAGTATAAACAAATTTGTTCAGTACAATGGTTATAAACTATATATTCTACTGAAATCAATCGAATTAATTTTTAATTTCTTTGTTTTGTACCAAACCGCTCTATGTTGAAACGGTAAGCGGTGTTTATGTATTCTACGGAAATAAAGGAGGAGATACTTTAAGATTTTACATTTTAGTTAATATAAATAGAAGGCTATAGGCAATTATGTTTCTAAGTATTCTTCATTTTATATTTTATTAATTTTAGGAAATATAAAACGAGTAACACTAAGTGTGCCTTTTCTTCCGAAGTTTAACACAGTTTTGTTCTGTAGTCTGTTTATTGCTTACCGGTATCCAAATAATATTGCTTGGAAAGAAAAAATAATAATCGCCGAAGCAGAGACATTGAAACGCTTTATAGTCATAGATAAAACATTTATGAGGATAATTTGGTTGGGTGCTTAGAGAAGGGTTAAAATAATATGTACGTTATTACCAGGTGTACTAGTATGAAATGCGGATTTTAAGAGAAAACAACACGTTATATTACGTAGATTTATAAAATGTGCTTTATTCAAAGGATATTCCATCGCTTTTTATACATTTTCCCGAACGTTTGAGCAATTTGTGAATACCACACCAATAGAAATCTCCTTTTGCCGCGAACCATTCATTGAGCCATTTTTTAACGTTTCATAAGAACCAAAGCGCTGCTCATCGATGCAAACAAGTGATAATATGGTGACTAAGCCGCATGAGGTAGAACTTCAAAGCTGAGTGCTTCCAATGTGTCGCGAACCGGTTTTGCCGTATGTGACGGAGCATTGTCATGAAAAAAAATGATTTTGTGTTTCCCTGTTTCCGTATTCTGGACTTCTTTCCAACAGCGAACGGTTTAAATAGGTTAACTGTTGTTGGTAACGTTTAGTATTAACCATTTACGCAGAATTTAGCTGCTCATAATAGACCACGCCCCCCTGGTTACACCAAACACAGAGCATCGTCTTTCTGCCAAAACGATTCGGTCTTGCGGTCGAAGTGGATGGTGCTTCTGGGTCTACCCATAATTTCTTACGGTTGGGATTCTAAAAATAAATCCACTTATTATCCCCTGTTACTATACGATCCAAAAACTACTTCCTTTCGTATCGAGCGTGCAAAATTTCACACGTATTTTTTTTCCATTTGTCTGTCCAACTCGTGTGGTACCCATCTACCGGTCTTCTGAATTTTTCCCATCTCTCGTAGGCGATTGGAGACAGCTTGTTGAGTAAATCCCAACTGCAGTGCGAGTAGCCTGTTAGGACCAGAATAAGGCGCGGAGTTTCCTGCAGTGCTTCAGCGATGACGCTCACTGATCATGTTGGATGCTCGCACTCTCTGGGTACTTTTTATCAAAGTTCTCATATGCCGAGACACCTTCACCTATTTTAGGAGGTATATGTACTGGGGTCTAAGACCTTGGGCATATGGCAAGAGTTGTCCGCTGATCCCATTGGATCAGTCGGCCAACTGCCTCCTGAACTGTGAGACACGAGAGGGAATGCTGCGTCCCCACAGCAGACTCGTCTCCCGTCATTCGGAAGGGCGTGAGAATAGTACCCAATGCCAGACCTACCTGATGCAGGTTTTCTAGGGTTTTCCCTGCATCTCTTTAGGTGAAAAACCGGGTAGGATCCTTAAACCATAGCCCGGGGCCCCTAGTTAACCCTGGGCTACCCTCCTCTACCTTCCGCATCCCCCCTTTTTCAATTCCCTTCCTATGCTATTAAAGGGGAGTTGCCTGTTTCAGGATCACCCTCATGTAGCCTGTTACCCAAAAAAAAATAAGTAGCCTTGTTAACCTCCCCACCCCAAAAAAAGAGTTGTTTTTGTGGGTTCCGTGTCTGCAACAACGAAGTCACCACTTTTAAAACACTGATGTCAAAACGCAGTGTCAAATCATTACAGCGCAAACTGCATTGGTGCACCAGTTTTGTTCGAAATCCGCACTTCATACTTGCACTCCTGGTAAATGCAAGACAATTTTCTTGAACGTCTGTGCCTGATAATATTAATTTAATAACCGAAAAGCTACTTATTTACAATGTATATATTTTTAACAATATGAAATTAAGTAGGACTATCTAAATATATTAATCTTAAATTTCATAAATATATCACGGTTTCTAGTTTTTTTGGGAAAGTGGTTAAAGTCTCAAGATCTGTGTGCGGCATAGATTATCTTCGTGCAATTGGGATAAGGGCAAAACGATCTTAGGAAACTAAAACGTTGTAATATTATTTTATTATAGCGAATGAAAAAGATTTTATCAGCATTTTGCTTCGTAATATTTCGTGTAAGAGTACGTGATGTGGTAAAAGTTTCAAGTGGAGCTTACGTTGTTCCACTAGTTAAAATATCGACGTCATGCAGGAGTTCAAGGACGGCGAATAAAGTGACCGTAGCCTTACTACACTTATTGCATTCACAACATTCTGTGAAAATTTTTCTTAACAGACTAGGATATGGAATGTGCAGTTTTTATCTACACTTGTTTATAGTATGGAATCCTAACTATTTACATTTATTCACATTTGAACATATGCTAACTTACACCAAACTTCCAAGGTGTTTTGATTAAATAGCAATATTTCACATGGAACACAAAATTCGAATTGACCTGATTTGTTTACCTATTTGGTGGTGTGTATGGTCACATTTGTGAGAAGAGAATTCAACGCGCTGATAATATTTCCCTTCAGTATTAATATTAAATTTAAATTTATATATATGTA
>CM067376.1:240801444-240919117 GCA_034510155.1 Eucriotettix oculatus | reverse complement strand
CGCTTACCCACAATTACTGGCCCAACAAACATCCACCTCTCGAATGTTTGTGCGTCTCTGGATATCTGCTCCACTCTTCTCCCTTCTGCGGTCTGATCACTCGCCTGCCTACTGGGGTCGAGCCACGTCCTCTCGGGTCTGATCTGGTCTGGTCTGCTCTGCTCTGGTCTGCTCTACCCCACTCTGAGGTCTCTACCACGATCTGATGCACTCGTCTCGTCTGCCCCTCTCTGACGCACTCTCTGCTACCGTCTGATCTACTCTGATGTCTCCTCTCCCCACTCTCTGACGCACTCTGATGTCTCCTCTCACCGCTCTCTGCTACCGTCTGTTTTCGAGCCACCCATCGGCTTCCCTTATAAAGCTTCGGGCGGGACTTCCCCTATTTCTTAATATTTCGGGGTTCCCCGCCCTCATTTCTCCCGCGGGGGTTCACCATCGTTCAGGCAAGCCGGGCCTTCCCCGCGGGGAAAAACATCTTTCGGCCGACTATCCATTGTTGTTGGCCGAACTGCGCCTCATAACGCCACAACTTTACCAAAATCCCCTTTTTTATCACATTATATATATATATTGTCTGTCAGTTTACAGTAAAGTTCCTGTGTGATGTCTGTGACATTATTTCGAGAATAAACTACGCGATTAAGGACAGAATTACTTAAAAAATGTAAAAAAATATGTAAATTGTTCAATACAAAAGCTAATTTCACGTGACCTTATTTAATATTATGATCAAAAATATCTTCAAAGATGAGGAATATTCGTAGAAGTTTGATGGTATATAAAGAAGTAGCGCGGAGCGGAATACTTATTGTTTAACAATTTTTGTGAAATTATAAAAAAAAGAAAAATCTCTTTATAAAAGTATGAAACATTCGTTTATTCTATTATTTCCTTAATCTAATATCAATATAACTAAAACAAATAATTTAGTTTTTTAGTACTTTTTAAAAAGAAGCTTACAAATATCATGTTCTGCGCCACCCCCTGGGGCAGAACGGGACAGGATGCTTCTTAATTACAGTTAATACTATAAAATTTAATTTAAGAAAACTCTTAAAACCTTTTTGGTTTTTTTACGAGTTTGACAGATTTATAAATTTTTCCATTCGCAGAGGATTTTTTTCTAACCGCACAGCAGTTACCAGCATTTTTCTCTTTTTTCTGTTTCTTTTCTTTGTTAATCTATTCTTTTTGGGTACAGCATTCTATAACTCATTCTTATAAGGTGAGTCTGCCACTTTTTTCCTTGAGAGACACACAACATTTTGACTTATACAGTAGTACTCCGTTCCACCCAGCACGCTAGTCTCACTTTAAGGTTTATCACCGAGTCTTAATACAAGCAGATTTAAACCTTATACGTAAATTATATGCGGCTTAAGACACCTAGTTTACGAATATATACCGTTAAAGAGTTAAAAGCGAGGAGTTTTGAGCTTACATAAAATATATTCAAAGATAAGGATTAAAAAATATCTAGTATTATATAAAAGATTTTTAAATACAATTTATTTATGTTAATTTTCCATGACTGTTGTACCCGAAATGTGTTATCATTATTATAATCATATAAATACAAATGTTACATACTATTCCTTCTCCCATATTATTAATCCTCAAGCTACCAAATACAAACCAGTTTTATTTTATTTCTGTGTCTAAATAAGTGTGCATTACAGATCTGAAGGATTATTAAAGTTTATTATTATTATTTATATTTAACATCCAATCAGCCCGGGAATATTAGCGCCCTTCAGTTAAAGTTTTGTCATATAAAATTAGAATTATCAATACATACATATTTGTCATTTGATTTAAAACAAAAATAAAAAAATAATTACAATTTATAAATTAAGCTGTTAACATTAATTTAACAGGAACTTTTACCTATATGTCATTGAAAATTACTATTGTATAAATTAATTTTAGTAAGTTTATGTTGCTTTCTTTATTTGTTCCTACTTTTTTCGGTTTGAATTCTCCCAGATAAATATCCCTGTATTTTTGAAAATTTTACATTCATTATATGTGTGTAGTTTATTATAGTTGAATTTAACATAAATTGTTATTTCTTAAAATTGCGTACTATTTCATTGACAGTCTGAACCTAATTACAGAAAAATTTTAAGCTCTTTTAAGTTTCTGAAACGTTTTACTAAAATCTTTATTCAAATATAATTAATCTGCCTTCTTAGAAAAAGACCAGTTATTGGTTGATTCTTAAAAAGCTTCAAAAAATAAATGTGGAACTGCATCTGAAAATTTTGAAATATATTACAATTAAAATTTTATATATTTCAAATACTTAAATTGAAGGTCAGACAATGGCCAAGCTCGGTCAAGATATTTCCATTCTGATAATATAAATTTTATCGAATTTAAAACAAAATAAATTCAGTACTAATCAGTTTTATGCTCTCGCATGATCAGAAATGTGTAAAATAAGTCCATGTGTGGTATAACTGAAAGTCCTTATCTTCTCTAAATAAATAACTGGCTAAATACTATTTATAATTAATGTGACATTACAGAGTTAGAAAGTGTTTCTGCTACGAGAGACAAACTCAAACATTCCCTCTCACTTGTCAAATGTTCCAAAGCAGAAACTGAAAGCTAGGCGATAGGGAAAGTTTTGGTCTTACAAGAGAAAATAGTCTACCTTGGGCAAAATTCTTTTTATCTACATTATTTCATTTATAATCCAGTGATTATTTCGTTAAAATGTATTTAGGTTTACGTGACAATAAACCAAAAAGAAACAAGACAAAGAAAAACAAAAAATTCACAAATTGTTTATACAGAATTTTATTTCTATTTTTAAGAACGAGTTTGATTTTCGAATATGTTTCGATTTCAAAATTTAAATCTTATTTGTTATTAAATATTTACGACTCTTTCCACATCGACATTGATATACAGTCATACATTCTGGGGACACATGTAAAATATTCGAATGGCCTTTTTCCAAATATATTTTAATGCAGTTAATATTTGGACTGACTAGTACGTGATTTCTGTCTCAATAATATGACTCTTTACGGATTTGTATCCTCTCATTGTCGACCTATGTATTAGCTTATTGATTTCATTTTCGTATGAATTATATCAGTTATCACCACAAATTCTGTACATTTGTTGTATATTGGTTTATTCATTTTTGGTCTAAACTCTTAAAAATATATTCATTAATCCAATTATAGTGTTTTACTGGATTTATAACTTATATTAACTGTACTGTAGTTTATATTTGAATTTTTAAATTAACCAGCGTATCGACTACTTATTTCATTACGTCCGTTTCTGTTAATAATAATAATCTCTTTTATACTCAAGTTAATAAAAATGTTTTACGTACACTAATGAATATTTTTGTATTTATGTAAAATGGATAAATATTAAAAAATAGATTAACTTTTTTTATTATAAAAAGTTCTGGTTAGACGAAAATAATTTTCTATTTAGGATTTATACTTCGTTTATATCTGTAAAATCTAGTCTTTAAGTTAATAGTCGTATACATATTTTATTACAATTGAGGCAAGAAACATTATGTATTTTGGGTTTATCTTCAATTATATTCATTTTCTTCTTTAATCTAGTTAAAGTATTTTAGATATGATCGATAGGCTTCAACACAAATTCGATCTCATTTGTATTATTTTCCAGAAAAGTAGTGATAATTTTTTCTGTTAATAAGCATTATAACGTTATGCTAACATACTTGAAATTTGTAACGTTAGAGATCATTTGTGCTACAGAAACAACATTAGTAGTAGTGCTTTTAAGTGCAGGAGACTTCAGCAACGTTTTAAAATAATTTAGTAATTAAATATATTATGTCAGTTTGAGTGTTAAGTAGTTACTTTCCAAATTACTCAATTTTTCCTTTTTAAGCACTAAAGCTTCTTACAATTTTATTTACATAAATTCTTATCTCAAAAGGTACATTCCAGAAAAATATAAATGATGTGTTCTAACTCGTTAACCCAAACTTAAGGTTTTGTAACTAAGACAATCATCAAAATTTTTAATATTGTAGTGATATAATGGTGTATTAATCTATTTATACATAGTCCGGATATAGAAATTCAGGTTAATTATTTCATAAATGTCTCTATAATCATTTTGACAGTTTCTGCGTAATTTCAACCCCATTTAACATGGCAGGGATCGGTAGGAGTAGCATCACAAAAAAAATGAAAACAATCGAGACTGATGTCGAAATCGGTGTAACTTAAGCCGCTGAGTTAGATTCTGACATTCAACACGCGGTTTAAGCTGCAGTTCATCCCCTAAGAGGGGGTGAAAGGTGATAAAAACAAATCTCCGCATGCTATCTAAAATGGGTGGAGCGTTTTGATCAATTTATTATGAATTTTCCTTCCGTCACGGTAACAAACACTGTAGACACGATTGTCTCCCTCAGAGACGGAGCTTGAAAAGTCGGAAATTTTTAAATATTCAAGAAACGACGAATATGCGTGGAATATTTATTTTTATGTGTCGCTTTGATAGCGTTTACCCCGATATTGTTTGTGCATAATTTTATTCGCATTCACATCGGTAGATGAGTATTCTTATGGGAACAAACGAACAGTGTGCCGAAAGCGATGTAATGACAGTTGGTCAGTTATGCGATTTAAGTTTCAGTTCAACCAGTAAGCCAATATTTCTCCGGATGTTTATTGAACATGTCTTTAACGCCTTGCGGAATTGGAGAGGATGAAACTTAGGGGTTGTGGAGGGTTGCGTTATGAAGATAACGCAAAAACAACCGATTCTGGAGCCTATTTCAGACTTATAGAAGTCGATAATTTTAATTCGGACATTGAATTGCAACTTAAATTGTACTTCAGTTTCCAGTCTGGATGTGTGGTTATAGAATGGTGACAGGCCATAACACGAAATCTACAAAGATGACTACTATGAAAGTCTTTGAAAATACAAAACTGTACAGAGCTAAAATAAAT
This sequence comes from Eucriotettix oculatus, assembly GCA_034510155.1. Classification (NCBI taxonomy): domain Eukaryota; kingdom Metazoa; phylum Arthropoda; class Insecta; order Orthoptera; family Tetrigidae; genus Eucriotettix; species Eucriotettix oculatus. Next base: position 240,914,144 of record CM067376.1, on the reverse strand, counting down.
AAAAACCCGTCAACACAGGGCAGCCAGCTATATTTAGTTCTAAATAAATGTAACTACTTGTGAGGAGCACATATTTAAAAAATTCTCTGCTTTGATAATGTAATCACCAATTCAGTTATCTATCAATCTTCAAAATAAAATTACTTGCAACGATATTAACTGTTAGGGCTGTTTTAAGTTTGTGCTATGGAAACTGACCTGGGTGAAAGAATTATGACTCAATGTACCTGTAATAATCTGTTCTCATTCACCGGTTTAAGACGTAAGGACTGGTTGTGCATAAGCTGGCTTCAGAAGCACAAGGCCATGAGATGTTGAGAAACGGGAAATATCCGGGCCAGGGTGAGTCGTGAAGGAAAGTGAAACGAGACTGGTTCCGCTTACGCCAAAACTGGAATTTGTCAATGTCAAGGTCGTATCGATACTTCTTGTTATCTTCATTTCCTTGACACACTTCCAAACAAAATATATGTAAACATCCAGTTGTAGTTTTGTTAATAGATGTAAATTGAACGTCTGATTTAAATTAGTGTTACGAATTTAATTGATCTCAGTGTAATTTATGTCAATTCTGCAAACCTATAACTGCATTTCCTACGAGAATAAAAATAACACATAAATATAATTACAAAGTTACAGGAAGCAAACACAACCCACCCTACTACCAAACAATGCTATAAATAAAATCATAAATTCCTTTATGAAAACAGCACAATCTTAGAAGGGTACGTCATTACAGTAAGATAATTATTTCACCAATTTTATTTATCCAAAATCATTCAAACACTGACAGTATTAAACTTAACACAGAAAATCTTATCTTATATTCTTTCCTACTTCTGTACTGAAACTTGGGTTTTGGTCTTTGATTTTCTTTGCATTTTATATTGAAATTCTGTTACAGAGAGAAGAAAAGTAGCGTAGAAACGTAAGTATAATTGTTTATCATATTAAAACTGATGTATAGTTTATTATTAATTTTTTCTTTGTTCCTTAAACGTTACACTAAAATTTCTCACAAAATCAATTAGTCGGTAGTAGACATCAAATTATGTTTCCTTAGTACGGTACATTTAATATTGGCATTTGTCCGCAAATTTTCCAAGAAAAAATATTTAATTTCATAATTCAGCTATAATTATGAAAAACAAAATATAAGAGCAACTTTAATTACTTCCAAGGGTTTTATGAAGTGATGACTTCTTAATAGCGTAGGAGAGATGTAAAATATCCTGTTATCTGTAACACAACGAACTCACAGCGCAATACAAATTCACATTTCCTTTTTATAAATGTGGAGATAGCAAGAATTTTCTATTCAGTACTGCGTTCTAATTGCTTATTTTAACCAAGAAATGTTACATATTGTTTAAAGCATAAAATATAACTGTAACTGTCCAAATAGTATATTTGAACTGGGGGAATCGGAGAATTATTGTCTAGCGGAATAAAAGAGAAGGGTATGATAAATAACGTCGTGGGTACACTCTCACTACTCAGACATGCATTCATTACAAAATGTAGTTAAGTCCGGAGTGCAATTAATTACCTTGACAAAAGAAAAATTAAAATTATTCCAATTGCAGCTCAGAGCATCCGCCGAGAAAGCGACGCTACAGGGGCCCCGGGCATTTGGATTGATGAATGACCATACAGATCTGCTTGTTATTCTCTCAGAACATTATTACATCACGTTGACACGGACGCCGAAAAAATGGCGTATTATCATTTAAGTTATAATAACATTTAACGTCTTTGAATAACATTTATAAATTAAGAATTACAGTCCCGTATAACAGAAAATTGCAATTTAAAAAAAAATAATTTTAAACTTGAACTACAGACGTTTCGACTATTAATTGTAGTTCTAGTCAATATTTATAATCAACTAAATTGTTTTTTGGAATTGTCTGTTTTACAGGTATTTAACTTAATTCTTAATTTATTTAAATATTTAAATTTCAAAAACGTGAAATGACAATACTTTTTAGTACGGAATTTGTAGGTCATTCTTCAAAAACTTGCAATTACTAACTTCACCTAGCGCGTACTTTATTGAAGTCTTAAATTTGTAAAACGGAATATGAGCATGTATCCAACGAGTGACAAAATTCATGAACACGCGAATAGAAATAGATGAGCTCTAAGGTCGGACAGACATCACCTTGCTCTTTACCATACCGGGATATTTTTACATAAAAGCTTTCTTTCAGAGGTAAAAAGTAATAAAAATTGCAAAAGTTTTCTGAAGCAGTATTAAAATATCCTATTAAATGGCACGTTTTACTCTGTATGGCAGTTCATGATCGTTCCCCTACTACATAACTTTGACATCTCTATACCACAAGAAAAGGCAACTGCGGTGTTGAATTTAATTTATAAGATCAGATCGGAAATATGTCTACCGGACAAAGGATTGACATTTATATTTATTATATCCTTTAGACCTCGGTTAAGAAAGAAGGAGTCGTCCACTCTTTTATCAATGAAGAAACGGCATTCCCTGTGAAGAATGTGATTAGCAAATTGTAAATGAGCCTGAACTTAGGCTACTTCGTTCCATAAAAGTAAAGAGAACTTATTTCCATTAATCCGGTGATTCATATAAATTTGACGTGCGGGTCCGCGATTATTTGGTTATTTTGTTTTGAGCACAGGTTTTTATTTCGGATATATGCTTTTAAACTCACAGCTGTGCTATACGCGGAATAAAATAGAAACTTCAATCAAATCATAGACATAGGCTATGAAACTAAATTTAGAAGCAATTTACTTACTTTGGTGGCTTCTACTTTTCCCTCTACGGGATGTTGCTAAAATACGTTAGCATCAAGACACTATTGTATTTACGCGAATAAAATGTCGGTAGGAAGGGGTGAATCGAAACCGGGAACAGAAGTCATTATAAATTATAAGCTTTCTACCACGTTATCTTTCCGGTTATCTGAGTTTCCAGTAAATCTAAAATCTATGTCTAATTTTAGATTTTCCCTGAAATGGGTTGACGGTATGTTCAAGTGTTATATGTAGTCAACTGTTATCAATCGTAAAATGTTTGTGTAATTCAAACACCTTCTCTCATTTTTGAATTTATTATATACAAATATGCATTCTGCTTTCACGAAATTGCTCTAAATAATGCATATTCTTAACAAAAACAATAATAATACGCTTGAGACCATGCACGCTAACGTTTTACGAGGGTTGTTCAATAAGTCTCGCAAATGTTTATGAAAGAGAGGGATATTATACACTTAATCGCCATTGTTGGTAAACATGAACCTTTCAAAGATATTTCTAAAAGTTTTAAACATAAGCCAGTCGTAGTTTATCGTTGGCAGAGTTCTGTAGTGTTAGACGTGTAGTCAGGCGGAGGCAAAAGAAAAAGAAACGAAATTTGGACATCTGCACAAATTAAAACCGAACTGGATTAAGTTCATATTGAGTATGAACCAACATTGAAGACCATTTACGGGTGGATTAATGAGTTTAAACAAGGTCGCTAAGCACAGAAGATGAAACTTGCTCCAGCCGCCAATAGAGGTCACAACTTAGGAAAATATCGAAAAATTACACAATATCGTAATGGAAGATGGCAGACTAAAATTGTTTGAGGTTCCTGATGCTTCTCAACTGAGCTAGTGCATTTCAAACTAAAAAAAGACATGAAAAAGCTTTGTGCACAATGGGTGTCACTACTGTCGACACTGGACTAAAAATATATAAAAATGTTCAGGCGTAACCCACAAGAAAGTTTTCGTAGATTCGTAACCGTTCATGAAACTTGGATCCATCACTACACTCCAGAGACAAAAGAAAACAATCAAAACAATGCAGAAAAACTGGTGAAAGTTCACTGAAAATTCACTGAAAGTTCAGCAGGAAAGGTAATGGTCACTGTATTTTGGGGTTCTGAGGGTATAATATTAATAGATTTCTTGGAAAAGGGCACGACCTTAACTGAGCTCTGTTATGCTGTTCTACTGGAGACGGGTGTTAAATGTAAAACGATAAAGATTGGTGCGCAAGAAAGTGCTGTTTCACCAGAACAATGCGCCAGCACTCACAGCACCAGTCTCAATGGCGAATCTGTACGATTTGGGATACTAATTTTATTTCTCATACATCCTATTGACCATACCAGGAGACTTCTTCTTATTCCCGAATTTTCATCAATTGGGATTTTGCAGTGTTTGATTTATTTATGTGCTGGGTTGAAAAAATGGAAACTCACTGGGCCAAGTGTATAGTTAAGGAAGGTAACCGCCTTAATAAATAGCGTAAGTTCTCTAAAAGAAAATTCTTTTTAGTACATTTTTACCAAACATCAAACATCCTGTAACGGTCGAACACATGCTCAGACTTTAGCGGTGCGGAGTTAAAAGAAAGGAGACAGTATTTGAACCGGGGTAGTAAAACCCAGATATCGCCTGGGGTGTTTCTCAACTATAGTGAGATTGGGCGGCATTGGGTGGTGTTTTACCCTAAAAATCTTGGGGGAGAGGGGAAAACTCACAGAGCAGAGTAACCATAAATGTTATTGGTTGTTATCTATCCCTGCCACCTTCGTAATATGAACTAAAGAAGTGAGGAAGAGGTATTAAAAAGGGTTGCAGAAAGATTTTTGACAGAGATTTAGAAACACCTTATTGGAATTTAGGCAGGGGAGATTGTGGAGACGAGAGCGGTGAGCAGATGAGATTAGAGGCAGACCGAGGATACGAGCAGATGATCGACATTATCGGACAGGTAACCCGAAGAGACGAGGATAAACTGGAAAGTGTCCAAAACCAGAAAGAATAGCAGCGGCGGTTCTGATTTGGACCGAGCGCAACCAAAATTAGGAGGAAATTGCAACGAGGACAAATTGGAAGGTCCATTATGATAACACGGTAATTACCCCTGTAACATTTTACTGATTTCCTATACCGTCAGGTCCAAGTAGATTTTGTATGATAATATTCTGAACTATGGGAAGACCCATAACATTTGACCCTGAGTTTAGAGATCGAGAATTGTTAGTTTCTTAAAATTAATTTGTATAATTTTTATGTAAATATATATATGTATTGTTTAAGTTATAAAGAATTGCATGCAGGCTTAAAGTTTAAAAATGAGAAAATTTGTAATATTGATGAAAATTTGTTTAGGATAAAGTAAATTATTTTTATTATAAATGTTCATTCTTAATATATTAATATTGCACGGAAATAAATAATATATCCCCTCATTAATATCAAACCCTCGTAAACAGGAATGTGGAAAGTGGGATAACGCGGGAAGGAACGTGCTAGTGCGTATCCCACATGTAGTTCTTCTGTAGAATCATTCTTGAAGACAAAATACTATGCTTCTCAAGTGGTCTGGTTGTTATGTTATACGCGAAAGAGAAAACAGCATTTGTGAGAGAGATAAACGAGTTGACTTTTCTGTTCAATCACACACTACATAATTATAGATCAGTGCAGTAGTTAAGAAAATAACGAGTCCACCATATCCGTGCAGTTAATAAAACGTGATTTGTAAGTGAATTAAATTGAAGTATCAAAATATTTCCAGACAATAAATACGAACAAAAACGTGAACCTACCGGCAGTTTACACATTTCTTCGAGACGCACTTGGGGAGTCTTTTCCCTCTTGGGACGCATGAGGATGTAAATGGAAGACAGATCCGTGCAGGCATACAGGAGCTTCTCCAGGAGGACCTTGCCCATGAATCCTGAACCACCAGTCACCAGAACACTGCGGTTCCGGAAGAAGGTGGCGACTTCACTCGGCGTAGCTTCCGACATCTTCCTGTAAAATTAAAGTATTTCTTGAAATTTTATAACATCGCACCATAATTTGAATAGTTTTACACGAAAATAAGTTTAGTTTTATATACATAATTGATTTGGTGTACTTTTGTTGTACAATTTCGTAGTTGAAAACCACGGAAAATACGATACATACGTATTTTGTTTGTTACATTATAAAATTACTAATATGAAAATAAAAACTGTCGGTTCACATACACTTTGGTAGGCAGATAAGAGATATTTGGTTTCTTTTCAACGTCCTTCACAACAGTTCTCTGGACTCTACTGCTAAATATTACAGAATAAATCAAACACAAATTTTTCTTTAAGTCATAAATGTTGTCACGTCCTTGGACATGTTTAATTTGTAAATTTCTCATTTATACGTATTTCAGAAACTCCTCGTGATCGGCTCGGCAGTTTTCCTTTTGCATAGTGCGGAGATCCTCGCTCTGTTTCTTCTACCCGCAAGAGTGTGAAATCGTGCGCAAATAACCGCGCAGCCTGTTTCTCAACCACTGTCTTATGCTTGAATCTGTTTGACTGTAAGCAGGTCACAACATACTATCAGGGATATGGAAGAGATTGCTTGATTCTTTCGTATGATACTTATTGTATATAATAACATAAGGATTATATGTAAACAACCTGGTTTAAAAAAGGCTTTCTTGTTATGTTCCTCAGTAATCAGTTTAGAAAGTGTAATGCACTTCCTTTCCCATTTACTGAAACATTATATTTTTGTAGTAGTCGGTATTAGTTGTTAATCCCAAATATACTAATTACGTTTACACTTTCTATTTGTATATTTATGGAATAACGGTTCTTTTCATGTACACATCCCTGATTTACTTCCTTTTGGGTTTATTTTCATATCATTCACTTTCTACAAATAACAGACGCTTTTTTTAAAATAAAAATTTTATAATCGCGTCAACAGTAGACGTTATTGCTGACTACAAAAATATTATTAATAAGAAAATAAATTACATAGTAATTGCGAATAACACAGAGCAAGAAGTGTGAAGAGAGGGACACTCTTAGAACAGAGACAAACGATCACAAAGGCACATGGACGTCAATTTCTACGATGAAATGAAGAAGACTGTGAACCGTCACTGGAAAAGAGCACAGTTCCCACCTGGAATGGTTAGCAATCGTAGACCTTCTGAAGGTGTCATAACCCTTCTTCTTAGTCTATAAATAGCAGTCTTGGGCAAATGATAATATGTGAGGCGTAATTCCTTTCATCAAATCGTTATCAAAGGTAATAAGATTTGGGGTCCGACTAGGCTACCGTTGAGAGGCGCCTGATGAGATTTTAATGACATGAGGCTGTTCACCATCACCCAAATCAGAGCTTACGGTCTTTCAAGAATTCAAAATAACTGTTCACTAGGTAGCGCGATATTTATTTTATTAAGATGTAATGTAGAAATTAGCAAAGGATTGTAAGATTGAGTGGCTTCTCGAAGCGGCAGTGGAAATTCGAGCGGCGCCTCCATGTCGTAGGGGTCGGAGGCTGTAATCCTATGGGATGTTGTCAGGACACGTATAAAAATTACCTGCGCTGTTCTCAGAAATCTCAAACATCAACGGAACAAACAATATTTTAAAATTACCACGTGGTGGCCTCGGCCAATGAGGTTTCGTGGATAGATAAATCGATTTATAGAGGTGGAGGACACAGCTGAGAAGCTGTGCAGATTCATTCGGCCCTAGACACTAAGAGAAGACGGTCGGGACAGATGACTTGGGCTGGACTTTGCAGATGCTGAAGGAGACGAAGAAGGTAGAAGCTGTAATGAGGTATGCTGCCAAGCTTCCAATTCAGATCGTTTAAGGGGGGAAATCGCCCATGGTATTAACCCTGAGTTAAAGAGATCAGATTGCTACACCGAACCCTTAATTTCCTTGTAAATATTTCCCACAATAATGTATGCCCTGTTTAATTCCCCGATGTAAATAAATTACCAATATTTCTAAATCACCTTGTAATTAATTAAATAACCCCCCATACAACTAAGCAATTATCAATACTCTATCTTACATAATTTAACTGTGGTGTTGCGTTCATTGTTTTACAGATTGATCGTTCCACCCTGGTCGACTGTATTTCCTAGATCGTGAAATAATATTACATGTTTACTTTCGTAATAATAACTTAGTGGTCAGTGTCACCGCATTACAGAGTTCGCGGGTTCGAATCCCCATATTGTGCACATCATGTCCAGGAAAATTAATGGAAAATTGCCTTGTGGTTCACGCGTCACTCCAAGTAATGTCTGAAAGATGACGGTTTTATAATAAGGCAAATATATGGATTGCCTAAGTTTATTTAAAATTGTAGGACCTTAACGTTTTTGTCAAGTATTACTGATCTGGGACGGGAAAATTAAGCCGTGTAGGGGTGCGCAGGGGCGGTGTTTTCCCACGTGACCGTCCAAAAAATAGTGACCCTCATTTTGACAAGAGTGGAAAATGATACCGAGTTAGGTAGTAACAACTTTTAAACATCTGGTGGAAGATTTAAACAATCGCTGCGAAGTGTTCCAGGAGAACGGAGGAAATTTAAGTTTTATAATGTAGAGAAGTTTCAGGTGATCCATGGAGAGCGTTGAGAGTTTAAGAATACTTGGGTAGTGTAAGATGTGTGCGAATGAAAAATAAATTATTAGTTGGGAAGTCAATATTATATCATTTATATAATTTAATGACGAATCATTTAATAGACGGATCAAGAATAATAGAGACGAATGCAACAAATTACGCGGTGTTTTATACATCGTTTAAAAGTAGAAGAAATGCGGATTTACAGAAAGAAAACATTAGCGAAATAGAGGCAGCTTATTTGAAAGCCACTTCGGAATGTTTTACAAATCAAGAACTGCGACGATAAGAGATGTTCACGTTAATATTCATACAGAAATTTGTTCATATTTGCCAATAAATTTAAATTTGCCTGAATGTCTTGCCACGAAATGTTTCCTTGAAAGAAAGATTCAAGGATTTTAAATTTGTTCTTACAAGGTTTAAATATTAAATAAATACGTGATATATTAATTCAGAATGAGGACTATAATTATTAACCAGCACCCGCCCTCGAAATTTGTCTTTAGATTAATAGCGCTCAACGTGTCGGATAGATAATCTAAAATATTAATCAATGTTTAAGGTTACCCGTCCTCTTCCCCCCGCGCTTCCCCAAAAAATAAATAATTACTATACAGGCTGGAAGTCGGCTAATGTCCTAAGCAGAATACTAGTGTTATACCTAACGGGAAGTTCAAGTTCTCTACGGACAATATTTTCCTCTTTCAAGGTAATTGATATACACATTGGTACATTCCACCGGTTGATGATGAATCATTGCAGTGATGTACAGTGCTAACGTGGGAGGAGGTGCTCAGCAATGGGCTGATGGTCGTGAAAATGCATTAGACTTACACAAACATCCATTCGCTTGCCGGGGTTCGAAACAGGGACCTGTGTGCTGTGTCGGCGTAGCCTCAATAAAGAAGATAAATTCTCTCCATACTAGTGAGTGTTTTCCTTCCATGCCCCACCTAAACCTAATGATGTAACATATACATTTTTATATATTCAAAATTTGAATTATTTCCTAAATGAAGGCTAATTACAATTTTGTTCACGACAAAACTTGTTTTAGGAACCAAGGACTCGGAAATTATTAAGAAAAACCAATAAGTAAATTTGAAAGTATATAATATACACTCAATTTCAAGTAGAAAATAATTTATCTAAAATATTTTTTATAATTTTTTTCATTTGTAGTAATTTAGTTAAATAATTTCAACGTTGAAAGTGAGGTCAATTCTGGATTAGTGCGACCCTTACGCTTGATGCAGTCTCTCAAGTCTCCTCTATTCGTGAAGGTGAGATGACGATGGTGATGCATGCTAATCATCCAACACAGTACGTACTATTTCTTCATCAGGAAATATAAACAATCCTCTAGTAGTTCATATTATTACAGAAAGATCGACATTTTATTATCAGTTACTTAAAAACTGGCTATAAGATTTTTGTTTTCTTTTGTACAAGTTGAATCACAGTAGGTGCTTTAAATTGTAGACGAGTTCATGCGTGCCCCCAGTAATCAACCAAATTGACCCCTGTTGGGCGTGTGACCCATGTTGAGAAACACCGGTCTATACGCTTTACCAAAATAATTTTATTTAAATTGTAGACGTATATTCTAAACGTCAGTTTGTTTTATATTTTGGTTAAGTTACTAATGTTACATTCCTCCAGTCATACGAACAAGACAAAATGGATAATACGGATTTCTCGTTTCATCTTTTCCGCCTACTCTTATTCCGCATATAATAAATACACATATCGAGTGCAGGGGTGTGCAAAATGCGGCCCCCGGGACATACGACGCCCGTCAAAGATTTTTCTCTGGCCCGTCAAGTCAGTCCTGAATTTGAAAAAAAAATTACATAGTTTTCTGACTTTAAAATTTACAATAAAAAGACGGCCAAAAATACATAATTAATTCTGACTTTTTGCCGTATTTTTATTTATTAAAATTTTTTATAAAAGGGTTATAGGGTACATATGCCTCACCAAACTGGGTTTTAAATTATATGTAGATGCAGTAAAAATGAGCACTATAAAAAATTTAATAAATGACTGCAATTTTATTTAATTTATTGACTATTTAAACAATTCATACGTTCTATGAAATGCAACGTTATCAAAACTTGCAAATTGTCACAAATCCGAAATGGACTTTGAGGCAGTACAAAACAAATTTGCTTCTTAAGACACAGTTCAAAATATTAATAATTTAAATTATTTGACCGTATTTCAGTTTCATAATAAATAAAAACATTTAATAAACGACTTGACAAATATTAAAATAAATGCATAAATGCGGGACGAAATTGAAATTTCGAAATGGAATAAAACAAGCTGTGTGTGTGACGTATTAACGAATTTTTCCTTTTATTTGAAAAGCAAATGTGTGTCTTGTGGTATTCAGTTCAAATACTGGTCTGATGAAACCCTCCGTGCTAACACATCCTGCGCAAGCCTTTTCTCATATACCTAGCTACTACATCCCACATCCTCCCAAAAATGCTTAGCGTCTTCCATCCTTGGCCTCCCTCTAGTTTTATTACCCCACATACTTCCCTCTAATGCTAATTTTACAAGATCCTCATCTCTCAAAACGTGGCCTATTAATCTATCGCTTCTCTCGGTCAAAGTCCTTCAAATTGTTTTCTCTTCCCCTATTCTGTTTTTACAAGTTCCTAGTTGCCAACCGTATCCACCCATCTGATTTTCATTATTCTTCTAGAGCACCACATTTCAAAAGCTTCCATTCTCTTCCTTTCTGCAACTCCTACCGTTCACGTTTCGCATCAATATAACGGCACACCCCATACGATTTTTCTTGTTATGATTTCATAATATTCATACTTATATTAGCTGTAAGTGAATTGCTCGTTTTCGGGAAAGCCTTTCTTGTTTGAGCTATCCTACTCTTTACGTCTACTATACGTCTATCGTCCCCTAGTTATTATGCTGCCCAAGTAGCAGAATTCCTCATCTTCCTTCAAATATCCCTTCCCAACCTAACACCCTCTGTTATTCCACTATTGCCCATAACTCCATAACCTTAGTATTCTCTCTATTAATCCTGGTGTTGTACTCTTCCTCCAGGAATACGGTCATGCAATTTATCATGGTTTCTAAGTCTTCTTCTGACCTCCCGGATAACACAATATCATCAGAAAACCATAGTCTTTTTATTTCTTCTCCTTGCAATTTGATTCATTTTCCATATTCATTTTTAACTTTCTTCATCACCAGTTCTATATAAAGTTAAAAAGCATGGTAGGCAGACTGTAGTCTTGTCTTACTCATTTCTTGATTTCTGCTTTATTTTCTTGCGCTTCAATTCTAATTGCTATCGACCGCCAATATATGCCCTTTCAAATAAAGCAGGAATTTTGTTAATATCTGACACACTGCTTGTCTTATTCCATTTCACAATTTCAACATCGGCCCGCCTATATTAAAAATCTCTTTACAAACCGTTTCGTATCACTCAAGGCTAGGAACATTTGGTGTAAATACTGAGAATGTAAACTCCGTGATTCAATTTCTTAAGAAGACAGTTCAATGAAATTGACAGTATTGTAAAACAAAAGCACCGTCTTCTTTTTATCCCTGAGTTTTCTCCGATCGCGATTGTGATTTTGGTCTCGAGAAAGTGACCAGAAACCAAATTCCAGCGTGTAAAAAGCTGTACACAATTGAGTTGGTAGGCTCTGCAGGGGGCATGTGCGCCAGTATCGCTTCAGCGCTTCCACTTTCCTTTGTCTCTTTCTCGCCTTCTTGCCTACAGGAAATTTCTAATGGAATAATGTTTGCTTTTTGGGAAATTAGCTTATCACTGGTTTCATGCTGTTGTATCTTTAAGATCTGATACAGGCTGGAAGGAATCTATGGCCTCAATATAGGGTTCAAGCGGGATTAACTGGTATCCTTTCAAACTCTTGGAAAAAATACCGACGTTTATGGTACAGAATGAAGATGTCACCAGTGCGTAATAAATTTTATGTATTTCCGTAACAGTGACTATCGTTATTAAAGTTTATAAGGTTATGTGTAATACAATACCTGGACCGTAAAGGCGTTGTCTGATATGAATGTGAAAAGTGTACAAATATTGAGAATCATGAAATTGAAAGTACGTACAGAATATTAATTGCCATTTTACATAACCATTAAAGACAAAAAATAGTTTTTCAAGCAAAATTCATATTTAAAAATAAAATTAAATCTGTATGTTAAATGATTTAAATATATTTCAGTTTTTATGTACATTAATATAGGATCTTCAGCCGAAATCTCTTTTCAAGAAAAAATTTGTAACGTTATTAATAAATATAATATATTAATGATTTTTAAAAATAAATAAATAATTTACTTAGGAATTTTATTTATTATTTAAAGCTTTACCTACATATATTTAGCATGTTTCAATATTGTGTTATCTCATTAGTGAACTAACAGAAAACCAACGCTATCTAATATCTTCAAAGTGTAGACTGCTCAACCATACATGAAAGAATATATGTATTTATACAGTTAAACTAATTAATGGCATCTTTCAAATCAGAATGGCTTGTCCAAGATACACTACGAAAAATAATCGTATTCCTTTTTGATATGTTGATATATCTATCTCAAATTTAAGTTTGAGTCCAGATGCGCTCGTTCCACTCCACACGTTACATTTTCTATAACTGTAGCGTAAAACTATAACCATATGTTTTATAATTAAATGATTGTTGTTCCAACCGTCACGCGCAGAATCAACGAACCGTTCCAATTACATACAGTTCTTTGTTGCTTATTAAATGATATGAAGAAGACGGCGCAGTTTATATCTAATTGGTTCCTCTCACTTCTATTTTACATAATTTTATAACAACCTACAACTCGTCCGAAGTTAATAATAAATAACTAATAATGCATGCTAAAAGCTATCATCAAATTATTTCAGTTGTATTTGGTCGTAGCTGATGTATCATAATGTAATGCATAATTTGCTATTATTTGTGCGCGTGCTAAATCACATGCTATAAAAAGCAGTGATATTGGCTGGAAAGTTATGCAGGTGACCAAAGGTCCTGTGGCGACGCAGCATCGCTTAGTTAAACTTGCCTAACTTTCACTCTTACTTTTCCGATGTCAGAGCTAGGTGTGCCGCTGCCCAAATGACCAGGAAGACTATCACACGGCTTGGATATTTGATCATAAATGTCAAGAGACCTTTCGTAGAAACGAGTGTTAAAACTTGCAAAGATTTACGGCGCGAATTGCTTTCTTGTTGCAATTTGCAGTCACGGCTTACTTTGGTGGCTTCTACTTTTTCCTCTACGGGATGCTGCTAAAATACGTAAGCATTAAAGACACTACTGTACTTACTCGCATAAATTTCTACCACCACGTTACTTTTCTGGTTATCTGAGTTTCCAGGAAAGCTAAAATCTATATAATTTTAGATAACTCCTGAAATTGGTTGACGGTATCGCAAACTCCTCTCCTTATTATTCATTCCATGAATTTCACGTGAGCGTCCGCGATTATTTGGCTATTTCATTTAGAGCATAGGTTTAAAATTTTCATTTCAGATAAGTGCTTTATGGACGCTGAATAAAATGGAAGCCATGTGGCTGATAGGAAACTCTGTGCCGTTAGGAGTTATGAAATGAGATTGTAGACAATATAAACCGGCTCTTTTGAAGTCGAAAAGTGGCAAGAAAAGTCGGGGCGGAACGGACACCTATTGTTTAACAATTTTTATATAATTATGGGAAGGGAAAAATGGCTTCATAAAAGTATAAAAAATTAGTTTATTCTATTAACTTCTTAATCTAATAACAGTATAATTTAAACAACGAATTTAGATTTCCGATTAATTTTTTAAGTACTTACAAATTTCCGGATCTGGCACGTCCCCCGTAGGCATAACGGGTAGGATGTTTTGTATCTACAGTTAGTGCTTTAAATTAAATTTAAGAAAGATCGTAATGCCTTTTGTATTTTTGTCTTATACTTATTTAGCGTACGGATGATCGCTTTATCAATTTTTCCTTTCACAGAGTTTTCTTGCAACTGCACAAGCTTTACTACCATTACCCCCTTTTTACGCTCCTTTTCTTTCTTAATCTGTTGTAAATGATGGGGGGGCATATTAATTATTTAATTAATTACAGTTTTGGATGTTTTATACATATATATATTTATTTATTAAAAGAAACCACAATAATTTTAAATGGGTCCGGCGAGAAGACAAGAGGTACAAATATAAATAATTAAAAGGGGATGATTTTTAAAGTTCTCAGGGTTATTATTAGTTGGGTGCCCACGAACAGCAGTTGCCGTTCACTGAACGAACCTGTATTGTTCGCCTGTGCGTCTGCGTTAACGGGCGTCTGGACTTCCTTCTCTCCTTTGTTCTGGATGATCCTGGAGCTGCTGGTAAATTGAGGAAAACCGATCCAGTTCCTCTTTTGTTGTTTCGTGGGGTACTAACACTTTAATCCTTCACTGCTTTCTCGAAGTTTCACACCATGCTGCTAATTCCTCCAATGATGAATACACGCTTCCTACTCTCCTCTACCTGTCAATCCTTACATTATGCTGTCCATTTCTCCGCCCTTCACCTTCCTAGGTCACCTCCGTGTCTCTGCCCCCTCCAAGGGATAAAACTTTCTCACGTGACGGTTGTCTGCCAATCATCGTGAGTTCTCCGTCACGCGCGGTAGATTTTTGATGATGATACAGGTATGTGTCCCTCGGGAAATCCAAAAGGTGAACGCTCTCTTAGCGAAAAACAAGCTTACCGTTAACTCTACACTCGGGTACATCTTTCCAGCCGCCAACTCGGCGCCCGGAAAACCCTCTTTTTCCTGGCCAGTGACATGCTCTTGCCGAAATTTTTATATAATTTAAAATTACATAAATGGTAATAAATATTGGGCCGGATTTTACTCCGCTACACTATTCTTTTTTGGTATATCATCCTCTAACTTATTCTTACAAGATGATTCTGTCAGTCTTTTTCTTTAGGAACACATTGCATTTTGCCTTATACAGTAGTATCACCTTCCACCCCGCACGCTAGTCTCAGTTTAAAGTTTTTCACCGAGTCTTAATACAATCAGATTTAAACCTTACACACATAGTCTACGAACATATATATTATGAAAGAGTTAAAAGCGAGGAGTTTCGTAGATTACCTACTGTCGAAATGCTGGATAAATAATAAAGTTACAGATTTAAGACGCCAAAAGAAGAGATCATTCACAAAGTGAATTACGATAATGATTAGAAATTCCAATGTATTAAAATTATATAAAAAAACGGAACACTAATTTAACTGTCATGCATAATTAAGAATACCATATTATCGGTGGTTACTGGTGCATGTATGCTTATGTGCGACAGTATATTATTTTATCATAACTTTAAGAACCTTTATAATACTTGACTTTTGACATAGTGAATTTCTAAGAATTAAAGATACCAGCATAGGGGTGTATTTGCTATTGTTAATGCAATCGGCTGCTACCCACACCTGCAGCCCGCCCACGATTTATGTCTAATGAGAAATGCGCAGTATTCTGTATCACGCTCCTGCACCATCCGATAACGTCAACAAACCGTATCTTTTCAGTGCTTTGGGTCAGTAGGAGGCAGAAACAGAGCCGTGTCATTGGTAGCATCACGTGGAAGAGTAAGTTAAAAATAAGTTTGAACTATTCAGTAATTAAAATCTTATTTTTAAGTGGTTAGTATTTTCACAAGAAAAGTATTCGTACGATTAGCGTAGTATTTTCTAAAGAAAATCCCAATCAGAGGTTATTTTTAATATTAAAAAACGCGTAAATGGCGTCATTTCCAAGGTGTTCATCGAACTGAGGAAACTGCATAGAATACTGCCACCATGTGTGGTTTAATACTAGAGCGAAGGGTAAACAATCTCTTATTACAAGTTTGTGTTAAAATGGCTTTTAATTTTTTCCTATTTACAAATTAGACACTATCACATGTTATTCATATTTAATTAACATATTAAGGGTCGCGCCATTTGTTGAAGCATTATTAATATTTTTCATGATTATTCTTGTAAAAATTGCTTCTTGGGGTGATGTCGCATATAAATTTAAAACGCCCACGAGCAGTCACTGAATACTATATTTACAGTTATTTAATTGTATTAAGAAACATGCAAATAAAATAACTATATGGTTTTTCTATAAGGGCGGATCGTAGTTGAAATGGAATGAAACAAGCTGTGTGTGAGGTATTAACGAAATTCTGTTTTTTATTTGAAAGGTCTATGTATGGCCTTTCCAATAAAAAAATTAAAAAAGAATTTAGTTAATAATAATATACACGTAGCTTTTTTATTCCATTTCAATGGCAAATGCAACTTGACTATGTTGAATCATAAAAATGATTAAGTACTTTTCTTAAATAATTTAAGTTATTAGTAAATTTTGACAGTCGTTGGAGCTGCACATTGCTTACAAAAAGAAGAAAATTGGAATAAATCTAAATAAACACGAGTAATTTAAACTTGATTATTCAGTTTCATATTTTCAACATTTGACTAAAATATCACGAACAAACTTTCCCTTTAATAGTAGGAGGATGTGCTTCTTCTATCTTGTTGAGGATGTGAAAACAATTTTCTAAGTGCTCTGCTTTATTAGCTTTCTCGATGGGGCTTTTAAACTCATTTTGGAAGTATGCCAAGAAAAGAGAACCATATTACCAATATTGATAAATGGCAGACATTTGGTTTTACTAATGGTTTGAATACTCGTAGCTGAAAGGTGACTCAGATGTTGAAATACAAAAAAGAATTGAGAATAAAATAAACGGTTTTTGATTATTTTAAGTTACGTTCGATAAAATTGAAAATTAATTCACATCATAGCTCAATACCATACTATTATTGTCATGACACAATGTAAAACTTTTGTAAAAAAATGCATATTCCTAAAGTAATTAACAAGTATTTTTACTTATAACTATAAATAAAATTTTATTTTTAATTGTTTTATCACGTGTCACATCGAATAAGCACCTTGGTTACAGAAAATTCCGCCTCCAGCGCCAGAATCGTAGTTCAGAATCCATTGCATTGCAACTTATAAAATATTTTTAATTATTATTAACTAGTTAAAAAGTATCATTATTAATCGATGGTCGCCTTTTCTGAATAATAACATTAAGAATTGCCGAGACGAAAGTAGGAAATATCACTTCCTTACGTTTGGCTGTTCTGAGATAATCATTTAACGTGAAAAGTAAGTACAAATAATATATATTTTGCTATATAAACCTTTATCGAAGTACTACAGCTTGCTCGGAAATACGTACGTGTAATTTTACCACAACATTATTTTCGTTTTTCCTACTATTATTGTCATATATCCCCTATACAGTTGTGTAACTGTAAGATGTGGGTCACTTGTCTTTATAAAATAAATAATGAAGCCAATTAATTCAGAATAACTTGTATTTAACAAAATTAAATTATAGCATTACTTCTGAGGATATAAGAAAAAAGGAGTAAGGCAGTTCTACCGAAACGGCTCAACGGATTTCAATGAAAATTTCAGGTATTGAACCGGAAATTTTAACTTAAATTATTGGAAATGTTTTTATTTCGATAAATTGTAAGGTTCACAAGATTTTAAATTAAATTAATTTTAACTTAAATTTTCATGTATGTTTTATTTCGATATCTTAAAGGTTACAAAATAAATACTATTTTTTTTTGGTTCACAGGCTACATGAGGGTGATCCTGAAACAGGCAACTCCCCTTTAATAGCATAGGAAGGGGCTTGAAAAGGGGGGATGTGGAAGGTAGAGCAAGGTAGCCCAGGGTTGAGTAGGGCCCCCAGGACATGATCAGGTGAGCCCCGCACTCACTCTGGGCTGAAGCGCCTTCGAGAAAATACTAATAAATACATTGAATTTAAGCGCGAAAGCCGGCGTTAAAACTACGAGTTATAAGTCTTATTAGGCGTTCCTATAACATAAATCCGATTGCCGTGAAATTTTGAGGGCACAACTTACTGTGTTATTGTTAGCGTAATTTTGGCAACAGGAGAGAGAGATAGTATTTTCACTCCGTGTTTTGTTGCAGCAGGAGTTTTGACGGTGGTCACGGGATTGTTGTTGAGACATCATTGGTATTTGCGATACAGGAATATTAACAAGTGTTCGCTTTTAGTACTTAGGCAGAAAATCTTTTAATGTACCCGAACATTTAGTGCATAGTATCTATTATTATTGTGGGGAAATTGTACATTGACGAACGTTTTTAAATGCGATAATGATTAAATACACAAAAGTAATTTAATAGATGATTATGATGAACAAGATGGATGACATTATTATTATAGAAGTAATCTGAAGGTATTAAAAGAAATAAATATATTGAGTTTGAAAATAATTTGTATCTACTTAATATACTGTACATTTATTAATGCCCAAAGAAAAGTATAGTAAAATAAATGTAATAGAGTAAATTTTTGGGATGTTCGTGGATTTCTGCTGAATTAGATAAATTGTAAAAATAATAATAAATCTTTTTATTTATTTCCATAGATAACTCCTCAAGAAAGACTCTCTTCTATATTTATATAATGCGAATTTAATATTCGAAAACACCATTTTATTTACATTATTTATCAATATTGTTCTTATTTTACATAAAATACTAAATTAATTAAATTATTCTGTCAATATTTCAGAAAATTTTTTGCCTCATTAGAAAGATATTACTACTTGAAATTCGGTAAACCAGTCGGGATATTGACAGCGCGTCTTTAGCACGAAGATTTGCAGGCGTTTATTCACAACCCAAACAAAACTGCATAAAGACTGTGATATACAGTTTTCAAGCGGTAAAAGATTACAGTCTGAAGAAATCTATGATCAACGATCCGTGAGTCTAATAGAAGCATGACGTCTGGTAATTCGATCATTACAGCATCGAATCCAATAGACACGTTCAAACGACTGTATAAATTGACTCTTGTGGTTACCCTAATAGACGATAATCAAATAAAGGACCAACTACTACTTACAAAGTAATAATTTTTTTCCCCGTATACATCTAGGAAGGACTACAACAATTCTGAGAAATGTTTACCAGCCGAGTGACTATCCAAGGCAGGTAAGAGTTTCAAATACAATCCTCCAATCCGTTAAAATCACCTTCAGGTTAGTGGTCTTGAACATACTTCTCTAAAATGGACGAGGTGTCTAATTTCTTTTGAGTATCAAGTGTTTACAGGGGGCCAATGTAGCCAAATTCGACCAAACACTAGAAACCCTGCATCAGGTAATGAACTATTGGTACTTATCCCACAACCTTCCGATGGGTTTTCTTGAGGAGACGCTGCATACCCTTCTCCATGCAGTAGCTGCCCGACCGTTCTAATACCGACAATTCTTACGTATGCCTTTGACCCCGGAGCGTACACCTCTCAAAACTAACTGTAGAATCCTCTACAGGGCCAATCTCAGTTTATTATTTTTTAGAGTGAAAGTTTACATGTATAATTATACTGCACGAGAGATTAATACGTTAAATCACAATTTTATGGTGCAGTTTACGATTAGAAATCGGGTACTACCGTATAAAGGTGTGACAAACTTCAAAACTCAATTAATATCTGTAAGGGAACTTCATTTCCATGGCGAATAACAGAAGTAATTGAATGTATGAACAAATTTAATAATTCAGAAATATTGTGATGTCATTGCGATTTTATTTAAATAAAATAACTATAAAACTTGCGTCACTCCTAGAGATGGGCAAAACCGTTCTTTTCTATGATCGGATCGGAACCACTCGCTCAGTAGAAATAGATAGCTCTTTTTGCCGATTCACCGCTAATTTTATGTATATATTCGGATATTCTCCACAACCAATTTACCAATATGGCTCTTACCTTGTTTCCATGAATGTGCACATGACTTTCTAGTGAATATATGAGTTTATAATTTTTGACCGAAATTATATACACTTTTTGTTATTTATTAATAAAAAATAAATTTTATAAAATTAAATGAGTGCCTCTAGAAAATTTATTTTAATAATTGAGGCATTTGGATAGTCACTAATGGATTTGTATTAATCTTTTAATGCATAACATATTTACTGGCAATATTCATATACAAATGCTTATATTTTAATTGTTATGCCACTGAATAAAAATTATTACACAGCTCTACAGCAGCCAGGGAAATAAAATAAAAATATTTTTCCGCTCAAAAAGTTGAATTTTTAATTTTTTATACTAATTTTGTACACACGTTCTTTGTATTAATATTAAGATGAATTTACCGTAAGTACTTGATCCTAATTCTACTTCGATATTATAAGAAATAAAGTTAATTATTAATGTTGGTAAAAGCATAATATAGTGTGAAGCGATCTTGAGAGTCTAAAGTGAAAAGTGTAGGATAAGATTTAGCCAGAATAGGTATTATATTTGCACAATCAGATAAGAGAATTCAATATTAACGTTCGGTTACAATATTTTGTGCATATGCCATTTAATTAAATTATACCCCACGATAACGTATCCAGAAAGAAAAAGATTCTTATGATGATAATTTTTCCCTAATTTATATCAGTCACTTCATAAAACCAAATATATTTCAATTTTCGTTTTCAAACTTTCCATATTCATCTACAAAATAAATTACAAAATATTCTGTTTTCTCATTGATTGACTACATTACAATTTAAATAATAAGATGACAACTTTCAATATTATATGGAAAACATTTACTGATCATATAACCGTAAACAAGGTACCATATTTATATACATATGTAATTTTTTTAAATTGTAATATTTCATATTTTGTAATTTATTTTGTAGATGAATATGGCAATTGCCGAAAGCTCCTTTAGAATAAAGTTTGAAAATTACAATTGAAATATATTTGGTTTTATGAAGTGACTAATATAAATTTGGGAAAATTTATCATAATAATAAATTAATTATCACAAAATTTTTTAAATAAATTCCTTGAAGTAAAAGATTCTGATTACCGCGATCTGATTCGTGAGTGAGTGATTCAAACCCTGGGATCGTAAACCCGGTGATTTGATTCGTGAATGAGTGATTCAAGTACTGGGATCGCTGGCCCGATGATCTGATTCGTGAGTGAGTGAATCAAACAATGGGATCGCAGGTTCAGTGATATGATTCGTGAGTGAGTGATTCAAACAACTGGTTGCTCTCGGGTCGCAGGAGCGGAGTGAATCAAAAGAGCTACCGCTCTTTTTTTACGATTCAACAATGACTCGCTCCGCAAAAAGACCTAGTTCTTTGAATCAGATCTCGATCGGATCGCCCATGTTTAATCACTACACATCATTCCATTATTAAGTACACCTTGTGTCCAAAACGTTTAGAGACTATCAATAATGAAAAGATAAAAATTCTGAACGTTTTAGTGGTTGAGGTGTTCCACATACTCTCCTTCCAGATGAGTACAAGGCACAGAACGCTCATACAACCGTATTAACTGTCAAAGTCTTCGTTCGGGATTTGATTAAATGTCATTTACGTTGTCAAAGCGGTGACCCTTCGCTTTAATTTTTATTTTTCAAATAGGTATTGAACTACGATTCCAGCCGTGTGAGCGTGTGCATAGTCGTACAAGAGGAAATTCATCTTCCCATATTACGGACGAATCCTCTGAATCATCTAACACAACCGATCCATTAAACCGAGATAACACAGTGAACTGACAGTTATACCGATTTGAAATCAATTCTATCTTAAAATTTATAGTACACTTCCGGGCATGGATTTTTTAACAAAACTTTATCTTCTAGACCATAGAAGTCTGAAAAAGAATTGTGAAACACCTTGAATGTCGCTTTTCACAAAATTTTGGGCTTTTTGGTTCATATTGACGTCACCTGAGGAGATCGTTGTGTTTAATCGTTAATGGCCGCTAATAGCTCTAACCAGAATCGCTGTTCAACTAGAGTGGGTTTCGTATAAGACTGCAAATTTAACGATTTTCAAAATATAAAAATAAATTAACTATATTTCATATTACTTTGAATACTAAAAGGGAATTGCAATCCGAATTGATTAACCCATCTGTATCTACTTTCTTTCCCGAGGCCGTTGTGTGATATAACATGGCATTACTTAATAAGTTGCATCTGGACCTGTCCTTTAGGAGAAAACACTTCGTTAGGTATCCAGAAAATATTGTCGACTTCAGCGCTTCGATGTCCGAATCTCGGAACTTTCTACAAGGATTCCATGAATATTTTAGAATAGTGAGAAGCGTATCTTATTAACTGATAATTAATTCGGTTGTCTAGTCTTTTGGCTGAAGAAAATAGACATGTTTTAGTTCGGAAAGAAACCTTGTTTTATATGTACAAAAAGGGAATTTAGAGACTGAAGGAATTGAGAAAAGGCTGTTCAGTAAAAACTATTCTTTTAGTTTGCCTATATCTTTAAATATAATACGTATTCTAAAATAATACGACTTAATTACAGTCGTCATGCTCCTTCCAGACTCATTTCTAAACTCCAGAGGGCAAAAATGAACGGATAATAATTTTGCTTAAAAATGTCGACATCAGGGAGGAAACAGGAGAACTTAGATGATTGCTCTGTAACAATATAGTGGTCTATGGGGAAATATTTACTTTGTCACTCGTAGTCAATATTTTCTTTCCTTTTGTTAAGTTTGCTCAGTACTTCGCTATACTTTCTACTAAGATGAGTTGAAATACAACTCCTCCAAAATATACACAGTGTGGAGAAACGTAAGTATGAAGAAGCGTGGCGAAATGGGACGTCCGGTCATCACCGACACCTGCTCATTACTGTCTTCTACAAAAACGCTAAGAATGAGACTTCGACTAAAGAATAAAACAAGAACGAATAACTTTTATTTAAGTCCAAAAAACTACAAACGTTCACAATTATAGCAACGGAAAAACTTTATCCGTGGCAACAAATACACATTTATAAACATATAAAAATTTGTTTCATAAATGGCGCAAATCGTAATATAATCTTTACAAGTTTCGCCAATGTTATAAATCAAAATGAACATCAAATTCTGTTCAAGGAAATATAATAGTATACATAATAAAAAAATTATATATATATATATATATATACATCATGAATCGACGTCACGACGGCACCAAACTGGATAATTATTTTTTTTGTAGTGTTCGTTATTGTCAGGGCACGTTTGGTATGAAAGAAATTTTTTAAAACCCGTACGGTAAAGTTTTAAATCCTCATAATATGAAAAAATTCTACGGGAAGGCTACCTTAAATCAGCGCGTTTGAAGCTTCAATGTGGATGCAGTTGTTATGCTCCAAAAAGGCTCAACAGATTTCAATGAAAATTTTAGGGATTGAAACAGGAATTTTAACTTAAAGTTTCGTGTATGTTTCACTTAGATATATTGCAGAGTTCAGAAGATATTAATGTAAATATTTATAAATCCATTTAATGCCGCGCGTAAGCGGCGTAAAAATCAACTGCAAGTTAAAAGTCCTATTAGCCGTTCCTATAGCATTCATCCTCTTACTGTGTTATTATAAGCGTAATTTTGGCAGCATGAGAGAGAGAGCGGGGGCGAGCAATATCATTCCAAGTGATCATAAACTCTCTTTCTCTCTGTTCTTTGTTAACCACTGGACTGGACGGACGCGTTCACACAGTATTGATAGATTGACATCCATTCGTATTCAATTACCGTTTCTTTCGCAACAGCAAAGCTTAGTGTGGTTTGATGTATGTTTAGAGGTTTATCATGTTATTTATTGTTAGTAATAATAAAATGCCACCAGCGAGGCATCATAATTTCTGTTGGCGTATGTGTAACGCAAGTCGAGTTCATAATCTTCTCTGACAATGGGACTGAAGAAGAGTGTAGGCAGCGTTTAGAGGCAAACAGAATGCGAATTCCTCAAGGGAGAACTACCACGACTCCGGAAGAACTAATACCGTCGGGTTCGGGCGAGAGGCTACAAAACAGACGGTCAAACGTAACAATTACCTATGAACGTTTAGCGTATAGCTTCGAATTGGTGAAATTTTTATATTTAATGAAGGTTCATATTTGAGTCGAAAAAAAATTCTTGAAGTCAATTACTTTTATAGTGTTTCTCCCGACAATATTTGTGTATAATTTCAACTCCTTGCAACATGTGAATGGTGAGGGGTGGAAATGAGTCATATAAAATAACAAGGAAATTATCAACTTTGGTGTCAAACCGATGAAATGGGGTCTCTGTGTTACATTACGACATTTAATATGCGATTTATGATAAAATTCATCCCTTATGTTGAGAAGAAATTTTATTCTGTCAGAGGACTGAAAATATTTTTAGTCCTGTTATTGTACCGGAAGTATTTTTGACTGTCGAGTATATTTGAGGATCATATTGTGACGTTTTCGACGTCGGTTTAGTCATGTGCTGTCCAATAATTAAATAATGTGCCAGGATAATATAAATAAATACCCGGTCAACGCCGGGTCTCCAGCTAGTATATATATATATCGTTTAAATGAATTCTATGCAATTTATATGATGAATTTAAAAATTAAATTCTTCTTCCAGGCTATTTCTAAATTTTCCTTACTTGGAATAAATTTAAATACTTCAAGATTGGAAAAACTATATATATATATATATATATGCTCGGAAATTCATTTACTTAAATAGACAGTATTCTCTTTTAAGCGCGTGATTATACCAGAAAGAGCGTTACATATTTGAAAATTTACCTTCTTACGCCCCCCGTACTTTATGACGTCATAACCATCGTGATGTCCCAACGTTTTAATCGAATCAAAAAATCTACTCATACCTTAAATAAGCACATACATACAGAAAATAAAGAGAACCAGTCAATTATATTTATAAGTTTGATAAGCGTGATATAATGTGTCTAGATACATTTATACATCTTCAAAAAATAAAATTGGGTCGCTGTGGCCCCGGTCTTTATATAATGTACATCAAACCATCTGAAACGTGACTTATAAACAAATTGATATACTTATTAACTAGTTAAATAAAATGTTAGTTAAAGTTAAGTAAGATCGCACGTTTGGCAGATATATTCTCTTAGATCGGCTACGTCAGAGTAATCTCATTATTTAAGATGTGATTACCCTGACGTAGCCACTCAATCGTGAAATAATGGTAAAATATAACTAAAATTTTATTTAACTTATGATACTTTTCCAATGAACGTCAAGAAGATCGTCGTCACCATCGCCGTACGCACGCAGCAGATGAACATCCTGCTTGGCAGGGTTCGTGAGGGTGTAATTTATCATGTTGTAAGAACTTTATGACATTAAATAAAGGATACCCAATTACATTCTTAGTTTATTGTCATAATGTTAATGTTCTACAATTAAATGTCAATCACAGACCGTAAGCCAGAGAAATGACAGTGTGACGAATTAAGATAATATGTTTCAAATGTAATAACGTAGGCGATAAACCCACAGATTAATATGGCTTATTGAGCCGAAAGCTCCTGAGGGAAATATATGATTGGCATTTAATTGTATAACATTATGTCAATAAACGAAGACTGTAATTGGGTATCCATTCTTTAATATCAAAACAGTCTTTACATCAGAACTGTATGACTTTAGGGTAGGGCCTTTGAAATCATAAGGGACAAGTCTTACACCAAAAATTGACGTTAATACTTTTTTTGCCTGAAAGCGAGAAAAATGGAAGTTAAATCTTTTTAAAAAATGGGGTGATCAGCGCTTAACACATAAAATTTCACGGCAATGGGATGCGGTTTGATTGAACTGATTCAGACTGGAACCCTGCTGAATGAGAAACTATTCTTCATTTGTTGTTCCAAATTATGGTCACAAGAATTTATTGTTTCACGTAGTGTTCCTAATGTCTGTGGGTCGCTGTGATTCCACACTAGACTCTTTTTATAGTTAAAAAACCACGTCATCGTATTTTCTATTGTCAAATCTATACAACAGAATGTTATTCGATCATCCTTTCAGGAATCTGATTATTCAACGTCTCTCCATTTTCGATTCTTCAGTAAATCTAACAGTAAACCCCAAGGAACTTATGGTCTGAAGTGATATCAGTCACAAGTCATGACAAACTCGTCCATGAGCACTTTCTGCACTCTGTCTAGCAAGTTACGAGCGACCTGTTCGTATCCCATGCTCCTTGTCTCAGCCTTTTGAACTGTTGCACCCAAGACCAGACATCAGGTACGACCGTGATATTAGAAGTGCCTATTAAACTCAATTAACGTAAATTTCTCTAGTAACGTGGTTAATACCAATTACATCTTGTAATCAACATATTTTTTAAAAAATAATGTAACAAAAATATGAGCATTCCACGATGGACGATTATGTATATGTATATGTATATGTTTTGATTTGAGATAAAGTACATTTTTATGTTTATGTTTTCTTTAAAACCGAATAAATTCACTAGAACCTTAATGCACGTCATGAATAAAACATAATTCGCTGCTATTAAAACTTATCTAGTGTCACTATAAATATAGAAACCTGATGTAAAATATGTTACCTAACTTTAAACCGTTGATAAAATAAGAGAAATAACGATAGGCCTTTTTATATTCTGTTCTCCACAAAATTATACACATCTATTTCTGTCCACGTCGATTTTGCAACTAATTTACAAATATTAAAGTGATTTTTATCTGAAGGAGAAGAAGATGCAATTAAACATTGGTATCAGGAAACACAACCCATGAATAAATATCTACCTCATTAGTGAAGAGGGTTATGTATTTTATTGTGTCGTATTTCATTTGAGAACTTTATACTTGCCGTATTTTCATTTTATAGCCGTGCGAAGTCAAGAATCTGACCCGTGGAAAGGCAAAGCCAACCAGGTCAAAGAAATCAGCACTGACCAAACCAGGAAGTAAGGCCAAGCTTTGCAGTACCTCAATTCTACATCGCTCTCTACAAAGCACATTTATATAGATCCCACTGGAAACAGAAGACCGTTACGACAAACTTACATGCAAGTCAAACGTTCAATTACCATTTGTAATCTGTTACCCTGACAGATGATTCTATTACAACCTAGAATATTTTGAAATATATACAGTTTCTTCTCACATAAATAAATATAATTTCAGCCATAATTTTAACTCGTATAAATCATGTGTTAGAGCGTTTGGGATCCTTATATTTATTTATACTAATTCCATATAAATAGAATTTAAAATAGTGGTAGTTTATTAAAATATTCATTTAACTATTTGAATTTATAATAATGTTGGTAGGAAATATTTTTCTAATTCAGTACAGGATAAAATGTGCGTTCATTGCTAAATCGGATTATATAATGGTACATAAACTCATTAACTATTTGTTTACTTAATTATTCATCAAAAAAGAAAGAAATTCATGCCAAATACAGAAGTGAAGATTATAATAATATAAATTATTTCCTAATTTATATGTTTCTTTCAATTTATTAAATAAAAATCACACTGTACTGTACACGTATTTAACGATTTTCCATCCATGGAAAACATGGTTGTGTGAAATAAATATAATACACAAAGATACTGCTCGTAATAAGGCAAAAATTGTTGAATGGCAATTTCGTCGCAATGTTCAACAAAATTTCTGTTCTTCGAAGAACCTATTTTATTCAAAAGAAGTTGGGTGTAAATACGACAGAGTTCAAGTCGAAACAGCAATAGCATTATATATCAAATTCATTTGGCAATAAGAATAATTATTTTAGTATAAAGCAAGCGCAGAAGAGAAATCGAGAAAAGGAAGAGACAGAGTGACCAAACAGAGTGGTTAGTATCACACTCTCGTTTAAGAAAGTTCTTGGATTTATTTATTAGGCATGCCTGAAAATCGTTTCCTTATCTGACTAGCCATCTCCGAACCTTTATCTTTTTTCCTTTTGTACATAAAACTTTCTCAGTCCGTGAATGTATATACAGTACACCTGTTCTCTGTGGAGTAATCCTGCCAATAACGTAACCTTTTGGTTGAGTTACAAAATAAACCGGTTCTGGCACTATACTTGCTCACTGGTACCACAAACTCTGATAATTTTAGTCTCCATCCTTATATATCGCACTCCTAAATATTAAATATTTAGTGCTAAGAGATTGTCTTTGGAGTCCGGAGACATCTTTATTATTAAAGGGTACTGTTGGCTGATTGTAAAGAGAGACGAAAACTGTGTAAACAGTATTGCAAACTTTATTTATCTTTTGTTGGAAGGAAATATATTTAGGATCAACTGGAAATGTCGATATTTAATTTATCTTAAAACCAATGTCTCAGCCAAATAACTTATTATTTAATCATTGTTAATGAAAGATATACTTTTATTTGAGCATATACATTAATATTTGGTTTGGTTATTTAAGTCGTTACTTTGGCAAAAATTTATATGTAGGAGAATACTATTTCCCAAACGTACATCGTCTCATGTGACTCCTTACCCTCGTACTAAAGAAGCCACACCCATTACTAGGCAGTAACTGGTTAAAAGATTTTATAGCATTACTCATTCTGCGATATTTTATCTAATAATTATATTATTAAAATAATGTTTGTAATTTAAAGTTCAATTAGACTTTTTGTAATTTTAGAGTTAAGAATTAGAGTACTTTCTCAGTCAAATATTTTAAATTTAATAATAGAGATTTCCCTTTATCTTTAAACAATTGGAAATGCTTTTTAGCATGTTAATATCTGAAAAAAGTTTGTAATTAGTAAAGGATGGTCTCCTTCATTCCATACAGCTTTCAAGTTAATTAAAAGTTTTTATTTTTCAAAAATTTCAAATGTATTAAAAGATTTTCCTAAATTTCACATACAGTTTCAAGTTAATCTAAACATTTTATTATTCAAATATTTGAAAATTAATAATAGATTTTTCTTTTTTTACAATTAGTAAAATATTTAAATTAATATGAAGACTTGTTCAATAATTAATATTTACTGAAATATTTACCTTCTTTCCGAATAATTTAAAAATTTTATCATTCAAATACTTGTAATTATATTTAGTAAAAAAATTGGCTTGATTATTTGAGAAAGGATCATATAATCTGAGAACAAAAGAATGTTATTGAATAGTTTGTATTTGTATTGCATAATTGTGGGTTTTCACCATTTCGTTTGCCTGTTTGAGGAATTTTCGGAAGACGATGATAATTGTAGGGTGCATGTTCGAAGTTAACAGGTGAGTAATGTCATATTTGAATAATAATGACAGGTTTCTTCTTTTTGTGTTTCACTCGGGCTGTATTAAAAAGACTTTACATTATGATTCATAAATGCGGTAATGACGTGAGTTATTCGACTAACTATTTTTTTCAGAGATGATTTTCGGTGACGTGTTCTAAGACAAATGCACATGCGCAATTTTTCCGAAAATGTAAGCAAATTTCATCAGTTCACTTTTCTTTGTGCACGTGTTCATTAGTGCTATAGAAGAATGCTGAAAATACGATGAGTGGATAGAGAAACTAACCAGAAGGTTCTAAATAAAATAAGAGAAGAGAGATCCATCTGGAGGCCTTTGACCAAGAAAAGTGATAGATAAGTAGGCCACGTTTTGAGACATGAGGGTCTTGTAAGATTAGCATTAGAGGGAATTGTGTGGGGTAAGAACAGAAGAAGAGGGCTAAGGATTGATTACGCTAATCAGATTGGGGAGAATGTGGGATGTGTTAGTTATGTACAAATGCAAAGAATAGGTTTACATGAACAAATAAAAAAAGTCTGTTTACATCTCAACGAATTCTGAAATCACTATATTATTACAAGTACAACTGACGACTGTAATGAAACTGAAATAAACACGTACCTATCTGTGTACCTAAAGACTATAGTGCATCAGTATCCGCTGTTTTTAACAATACAATCATGATTGTAAGACAAACCGAAATTTAATTCCTAAATGGAAATATATTAGTCTGATTTACTGGAAAATAATATTAAACCTACACTCATCATTTGCATTTATAAAAAAGGTTTTAAATTCATGTTTGTACGATATCATGGAAGGTTGACTTAGAGAAGTTAAAACTATCTGTACAATTTGAAACAAGATGCAATCTAACGATAAAATATATCGTTCTCTAATTCCGTACACGAAGGATATAATTACGTGCATCAAAGTACATAGTTCACAAGGTACGTCATATTACGCTGCTTCAGAAAATAATTCTATTATCATCATCGTAAACAAACGAGGAGAAAGTGCTAAAGAATGTATTGTGAAATAAAAATTTACAAGTGAATATTTAATTAAATGTATAATTGTCGTCTAAAATACTTTATTCTAATAAACAATTGTCAATAAATACAGTAAAATGAGATGACTAAATTTAAACTATATTTATTCTATTGTCTTTTGAATAATTATTTTTCTTTGCTTTAGCAATTTGACATTCTAGAATTTTGTTTATTAATACGGTTATACTTAAATATTGCAACAACCACTAGCAGTGATTGGTTTCGTGCCTCGGTTTAAAAAAAACTTGATCAAGCCTAACAAACAGAATATAGACGTTAGTCTTTTTCTCGCTTAACAAATATTCTATAGAAAAGTGCACGGGAAAATTGATTGCTGATACAATTCAACGATTGACTATAAGGTTTGTGAATTACAAAAGTATATAGAATAGCTTTAATAGTTTAAATTTCGATTTAGTTTAACTTTGTTTATCTAGTTTTTGTGCCAAAATATTAGCAGACTTAGTCATAGATGTCTAATAAATATAAGAAAATTTACCAAAATCTTAAGTATAACATCAACAACATTTATTCATAGAGCCAAGAAGTACCAAAGTCCCCAGGGCGTGGTCATTACATCAGAAACTCGAACTTTCAAACATTTCGGTATATTCGCCAGGATCAATAAAACTTAATTTCGTCGTCGTAAAAAAGTTCAATTTAACTCAAGCGGAATTTATCATCGTACTGGCGTCTCACTCCTGATCCTGCGGCTGTTTCGAGACCCAACCATTACACGTGGTCGCGTATGCTCGTGAACCCACAAACACGTCAACCCTCCATCACGTCTCGGCGGCGACTCCTCTAACTCTCCTATTTTATCTTTTCGCCATCTTGCTAATACAAGGTCTCATGAACTCGACAGACAATCACATACATTCCTTTAACTCTCACAGTATTTTCGACCAAATGCAAAACCATCAAATTATTATACTGTGCTCGCGGCACTGCCCCCCCTCCCCCCTCCCATACCTAAATGCCCCCCTGGCCGCATTTTTTCAAAGAAGTCCGACAATGCAGTCCGGCCGTTTGGAGGCCGACCAGACTTTTTCTGGGACGGGGATGTAACTTATATGTTACTTACTTACTACATGTTAAGTTTATTATTTTGTTTGCAATTGTAACTAAATTACCCTAAAATGCACTCAACTTTTGCAAAATTGATATAAGTATGCCTGATAAGTGATCCAGTCAGTAATCGACTATATTATAAAAAATCTCTATTTTTAAACCATTCGAGTTTTACAACCATATTTGTGAATTTAAAATATCGATTCATTATTCACCGTTACTCATCGGCAAAGCAAGTTTTTGAGCCATTCTTCCAAGGTTCCTAATGTATTCCTCAACTTGAATGTCAGCTACTTCATTTTTATTTCTTTTTTCCTTGTGCATCTGGTGGTCTGGTTAGTTATTAATCGGTTATTTCTTAATTACAATTAAGTCTAATCAACAGCTCTAAAGATGCAATAAATTAATCCTTCCTGATTGTTCAGGATACTTAATTCTAAAAGAAATGGTCCATTTCAATAAAATATTTCATGTTACGTAATTGTAAACGATAAAGAGAGACGTGTACAAACTTAAATTGACCTTACATGCGATTTTATTTCCTACGTATATTCCATACCAAGAAGTACCAAGCGCAAAAACCTTTGGTACTTATAACATAAATTTTATTGGTGGTTAAATTCATATAAATAGTGATTCCAGGTTTCGCGACACGATGTGCATATTATAGATAATATACATACCTAATCGCAGAGACACAAACAATTAATTTTAGGAGGGGATTGGGATTAAGTTCACAGCTGATTCATCTCACTAGTAAATTATATTCATGATTATGTTATATATATATATATATATATAACATATTCATGGTCCGATATTTTAGGCTTCACATAAATAAATTCACTTTTCGAGGTACTAATTTTTCTGCGGTTGTTTGTGCCAGTCGCTGCTCACATTAGTCCTGCATCTCCCATAATTTTTCTCCAGTCTACTTGCAGCTTTTCTTCAGATCTTAATCTCCCATTCTCATCAGCATTCTCTCGTCGCGCGAAACATCCAAGCTTACAAAGGAACCGCTTTCTCTTCAATTCACACCTCGCTGTGTATCAATTTCTTTGAACATGAACTTTTGCTTTCTAAATCATTAATTTATTTTTCATGTCTGCTGATGTCGAATGAATATGACAAATTTATTTTTCATTACTTTTCTTATCTGAACAGACAAAAGTCTTGAACTCGCTCACACTTAAAATAACCGTTATATAATTTTGTAATTAACTGTGCCAGGAGATTGGGATTGAGTTCACAGCTCATTAATAACTCGAGTAAATTATCTTGAAATGTTGGTAAATTAGGTGTGATAAAAAAGCTAATGAATACTTCCCAACTGCTGAGTAATTGTAAACACCAGCAGTTTTTAATGGCATTGCTTTTCCTTTGTTTTGCAATGCTACGAGCATAAACCTTCACTGCTCCACCAGGTTATACACAATCGCAGAACTTAATATACATTTTCAACGGCAATCCAACACTAATTATTTTTCATAAACAGAATGTCATTTGTGTTTTGTGATTTAGGAATATGAATATCAATATTATTATGAACTAATTTTATATATATATATATAATACTAACGTTATAAGTAAATGACATAGATTCCAGATAATCGTCACATATTTATCATATTAAGTAGTGAAGGATTATTATTCCTGATTTGACGCTTCACTCTGTCTCTCTTACTACTAATGACATTTGTATAATTTTAGAGTAATTAAATCCACAATTAGGGCTACAAATTTTAATACTCGTGACAGTTCCTAGAATGCATTTGTAATTGATTCTGTCATTGATCTGCGAAGGTAATGGCGCTAAAGGATCGCGGAAAAGTTCTCTTGACTTGAGATGGGATGGTGATTCCTACGCACAGATTACGTTTCTGAATTGAGATATCGGCCACTGACCAGAGTACCCTATCGGAAGAGAAAGTGTTACGAATGGAAACGCCCGTGCATAACGAGCATGAAAGTTTTAGTAATTTATATGGAGTGTAACGGTTAAGACATGATTTAATTATTGTTTGCAAATGATATTTCACATGTGAAAAAATTAAATGCCTTGAGCTATTGTGCCTCAATGAGACATTCAGAATTGTCTTGTTCCCGTAAAATGTCTCAACGATATTTCAAGTCTCTGGTTAAACAAATTTCCACTTTCAGGAGACTAATTAGTTCAAAAAATTTAAAAAAATTCATGACCTTATTGTGACTTTATTTTTATACAATAAAAAATCGTTTGGTAAG
This sequence comes from Eucriotettix oculatus, assembly GCA_034510155.1. Taxonomy (NCBI): domain Eukaryota; kingdom Metazoa; phylum Arthropoda; class Insecta; order Orthoptera; family Tetrigidae; genus Eucriotettix; species Eucriotettix oculatus. The sequence goes on along the minus strand of CM067376.1, from coordinate 240,880,119 downwards.
TATTTATACCTTCTTCAGGTTTTTATCCTGTGGAGGAGTGATAGAAATCATGCTAATCATATAAACTTAACTTTACAAAATGTACTTAGAGCCGAAATAGTATCAAATAAATGTTACACAATTGAGAAACACACAATTTTCATCACAAGTTTACGATTTCATTTACAATATATTTTGAATCTTTACACAAAATAAAAATTACTTCATAAGTTCTCCTGAGACTATTCATTCTAACATAAGTCAATTAGTACATCAAATTGTTATATAATTTCCGCTATTGCTGTGTATGCACGTTTTAGTTAGTAATGGTGTTAATTTTTTTGCGTAAGAAAGTCAATAATGGAAGCATTCAAACTGTCTGAGAATCCTGATCATTAGTACTGGCGTTAAACTCGCAAAATAACCAGGCACACTTCTGAATACGAGAAAATCGGGCTCATTTTTTCAATAACGAATTTACTTATTTCAAAAAAAAATGTTAAAAATTTCAAAAAGAAGGCTAATATTTATTCTTTACCAAAGATTGTTCCAAATTTTAAGCACTTGGAAAATATATAAATATATAATTATTGAAGCTTTTCAGATTTCTAATAATAGGAATTTACTTTGAAATTATCTTTTTAATGATATAAAACTTAGATAGTTCAATTATAATGTGTGTACAATAATGAAAATAAGGCTTGATCTGTATATAACGTTTACCTTGCAGAATGGTCATGTTTCTTGTTTAAATATCTGTTTAAAAAACTTTCTTCCTCGTATTCGTATTGTATCGGGATAGTTAAATTCATGTTAAATAATAGAAAAAATCACTTTTTCTTGTAGAAACTTGAATTTAATTTACAGTATTCTTTTTTATGATTTGTTGTGTTTCTATTTTATTCTAAATGGTTTTAACTGGCCCCTATGTATATATAGAAATAATTAAAAATTTTCAAAATGGTTTTAGTTTGAATTTAGGACGCAACATGTTCGCAGTAAGATACACGATAACTGTATCAGTCTCATACATGAAAGGAGGAAACGATGTAGCTATATAACGACTTCTATTCCGTCACCGGAAGGGCGTGGGACAAGTACAGAGAGTCCGACCTACATGATGCATGTTTTCTACTACCTGCCCGAATGCCGGGTAAGATCCTTAACGCCCGGGGTGCCTATATCATCCTTGGCTGGTTTGCCTTCCCTTGCACATAGCCACTTTCGAATCCACATCCTATGTTATTTATTACAGGGCAGCTGCCACAATGTGGACCACCCGCCCTATGAAGAGAACAGCTGTTATTTTTATTTTTGACTATCTGGGATCTCGGAGGTGCCTGGAAATAAATTAATATTAATGCGACTCAGTACTTTATTCGACAGTCATCTTTTGTCAGCTCGTGATTAAACCATCACCGAGAGCGTCACACTTTTCTAAATTTACCAGTCCACGCCCTCTACATTATGCCTTCATAACCACAGCAATGACTCCGCATATGAATACAGTCACGCATTGTACTGATACCTTTAATGAACACATATACAGAAAGATACACAAATACAGTCAAATAGCTCTTTTCATTTTTCCCCCAAAACGATACATATACAGAATTTTGATAAAGTTGAATTCAGTGAATACATAAAAATATGGTATCATTTATGTATCTATTTTGTTTGTAAAATTTTAAAGTTTAGGATAAACCTTATATCAGCTACTATAGGGCTATAAGTAGGAGATTTTAATTTAATGCTTAAAGTTATTGTAAAACCCTTAAATGTAAATTCTCTTTTTACTGTAACTTGAATTTATTTAATACAATAAATATATAAACAACCTCACCAACCTTTTGCTTCCATTTTTTTTAGTTGAATAAAAATGGAAATGTTATTTACTTGATTCATAAATAATTGGTTTTATTGAATAAATTAAATTATGCTTACTTAAGCAGTATAAAGTTATTGTATACTTTAAACTTAATTAAAATATTAAGTATAAATAATTTCAGCGCGAAATGTTTATAATTTAAAAAAAAGTTTTATATACATGAAGATAATAGGCAATCCGCATTGGCTTTTGGAGATCTCGACGCACGTGTATACCACGAACCCTAACCCATCGAATGTTTTTCACTTTTTTTATATGTAGAAAATACTATCGTAAGTTAGATGTGCTACGCCAGAAACCTTCGTGGGAGTGTACTTAACATCTTCCCAAAGTTTTATTGCGATCCGATGAATGATGTGGCAATGCTTAAAGGACATACTGACAGACATACATTTGATTTTATATATGTAATCACTAAGCTATTGGTGGAACTATTATGTGGATATATATAATTATTATGTAAATTGAGAATATGTGTTTATAATAACATGATTATAACCAGAACCATTGAGAAACTACAAAAAAATATTATTTAATTGATTTAGTGTTGGAGATTGAGTACGAAATATAAACACGAAAGAAAGTTCCTTATTTTCACTTCACGGTAAGAAATTAACAGATGCTACATTACCGTTAGAAACGAGCTGACAGCTAAAATACTGACAAACAGTATAGGATGTAAGGAATAATGAGGCCGCACTAGAAGTAATTACAGTTAGAAATAGAACGAGGAGAACGGAATATTTAGTTGTGAAGAGTGTACTTGATGTATGCACTTGCGTCACTTGTTCGCATCGGAGTATAGCTGCAGTTCCAATAAAACTAACTCAACTGTCAAAGAGTTTGAGTCATTGGTATGCTAGCAAATTAGCTTGTAAGTGGCCTTCTGTACTTAGCCTAACCTTCACACTATTCTTAATCGCCGAAAGGACGCCGTAATAACTAACAGAGGATAATATTTTAAGCTGTAGCCTTAATTAAAAATAGGAAACTGTTTCTCGGGTACCTTTATTACGAAACTTTTAGACAGACCTTTATATGAAATGGCTTTCTCCTTGATCAGAAAAGATCGTGGCCTAAAATGTAGACATGATGAATGGATTTGTGCAACCTTGATACTAAGCACAGACGCAAAACAAAATGAGTACCTGACATATTTTTAATGGCCGATAAATTATCCCATGTACCAAAGTCGAACGCGGTCATAACGCAAACCTCGCAATTACGAGGAAAATATACTTTTTTAATTTGTGTACAAGTTCATGTAGCCAGGAAATCCTGGTGATGACAAGAAAATCAGTTAATCATCCATAACTTACATGAACCTGCCACGACTAGACGTAAAATTTCAATAACAAAAACCTTGCTACTACTCTCGTACCGTAATTGATGCGAATTACAGAATGTACCATTTGAATTCCGGACGGCAGGATCTCAAAGAGTTACAGAAGCAATGAACGTGTAAAATTCACCCGTTGGGGAACTTGATTGAGCAACACAGCAGCCTACCCTTTATAAAACTATTATCTGGAGACCCGGCGTTGCCCTTGTATTTATTTATATTATAACAGTACATAATTTATTTCTTGGCCAACACATGATTAAATGGAAGTTGAAAGCGTCACAATATGAACCTCGAATATACTCCCAGTATCTCGAGAGAGTAAAAAATATTCCCGGTACATAGCACGGCTAAAAATATTTTCAGTAAACAACCTAAATAAAATTCTCTTAACACTTTTACGGTAAGACCTTTTTTGGCCTCAAAATGGAAGGAAGAAACGTTACTCTTAAAAGGACCGACAGAAATCTCGTCTGGGCAGAGAACTTTAATACACCAAAATTGCATGGCAATCGCATGAATGCTATAAGAAATCATAAAAGTCACAGAGAACATGATTGACGTGGGACGTTTTTGGGCTGAGAGGGGGATGAAAGCAAGGATGCTAAATATTCAAAAGATTGATAGAATCCCTTTTTTGATATGAAAAGCGCTCAACACAAAAAATTCATTGCAATCGGATGTATGGTTTAGAAATGCATGAGGAGAAACCTTAGAAACCCTTATACCTTGCAGTGTTTATGTGCAATTTCAGGTATATAATTCAGGACCCGGTTGCTTTACATTGTGTTTTATATTTATAGGTTGTAACTCTCAATCTGTTTCAAATGAAACTGGTAAAATTTATAATAAATAATAAATAAATAATCCATTACTGTAATAGGAGTGTACGTTTTTTATATTCTACTTAATGTGTATTATTATGGATATAAGTGCTCCGCTTTAGGAGACAACAAAGTAGAAAAAAAGTAAATCCCACAAACTTGCGACCAGTAGACCGTAACGTTTTAAAAAATCAAGGATAAAAATGGTACAATGGCAATATGGTAATAAGAAAACAAAAAAACTGAGAAATAATATATTAAATTTAAGAAAGGTTAAAAGTGCAACATTATTTCATAAAATGCTCGTCACTACAATATTGTCTGAAATTATTCCCTGAAATACAACCAATAGATTACTTTTAACTGAAATAAAATATATTTATTGGAAAAATAACTAGAAAAAAATATCAGAGAAATATAAATTTTATGTACCAATTATTGATTATAAAATATTTCTCTAATATTTTGAAAATAGATAAATAATATAGAATTAATATAAAATATACAGCTTTAAATTTATGCTCAAACTTAACAATGTAGTGTGCCACTATATTATAAATTTATACTTGTACACTTGTACAAGCTGCAAGTGTCGAGAGGGTTCGTTGGCACTTCAGGTAAACGACCCGAAGGCCTGGCCTTCGGCACATCAAAACATCAAATTGAAGAGAAAATCAAAAATATTTTATCACGTTCAGACGTTTCCACAGAAGGTTCAGTAGCCACTGGTGAGTGTTGTTTTGAGACGTTACGGGCAGACGTGTTAACACCGGATTCGCGAATTAGAAAATGCAAGAATGTTTTCTATTGGCAAAAATTTAAATAGAGAATGGGGAAATGATAGGTTTCGTGGTTAGAGGAGAGAGCAGTTAGGGAATTGTCGTGGAGATAGAGGGATGAGAGTTACTTAGAAAGTGATGGGGTTGTATAGCGGACGTTGAACGGGATGTGTTGATCGGACGGAAAAACCATTCGGTCGCAGGGATGATGCGTTTAGCAGCAGACTTCAAAGGCCAGCAGTAGCAGCTAATTCCAGAAGCTGCCACTTCAATATCTTCAATGTTTACAAAGGTTCCGGTGTCAGTAATGTACTATGAATGCCTCAAGGCCGTCTACTGAAAGTCACACCATCCCCGGGGAGACAGAATCAGTTTCCTCCATATTTCAATTTATAATGTCAATTCATTTTCTAAATATATTATTCCTTCTAAAAGAGCAAGAAAATAAGTTTTATTTTATTTATTTGTTGTTATTTCTAGTTAAAATATAATTTTAAAATTGTAATTTTTCTTATCATTTATTATATCTGCTAATTTGATTTAAAGCAGAACCCAAATCCTTCAAAACGTTACAACAGAAACAGTCTTTCTATTTTTTATAGAAGTGAATGTTTTATATAATATATATTTACATTGTTGTTAAAGTTTATTTCACATTTCTGCAAAATACTCTCATCCTACTTTTTGTTATATTATGTTAGATGTCCTTGCAATGTGATTAGTATTTATTTAGCAGGTGCCTGTGGTAGTTTCTGTCGCAGCCATTACTCTCCTGTTTGACTGCGGGGCTCACCTGACTTATGTCGGTAATGCCTCGTGCTCTCTCAGTTTCTTTTCAAAGTTCTCACATTCCGAGACACCTTCACCAATTTTGGGAGGTTTATGTACTGGGGTCGAAGACCTTGGACATAAGGCAAGAGTTGTCCGCTGATACTATTGGATAAGTTGGCCACCAACTGCCTCCTAAAACATGTAGAGACACGGAGAAGGGAATGCTGTGACCCCACAGCAACCTCTTCTCCCGTCATTCAGAAGGGCGTGAGAATAATACCCAATGCCCGACGTACCTTATGCAGGTTTTTGAGGGTTTTCCCTGCATCTTTTTAGGTGATCCTTAAACTATAGCCCGGGGGCCTTAGTCAACCCTTGGCTACCCTGCTCTGCCTTCCTCACCCCCCCCCCTTTCAATTCCTTTCCTATGCTATTAAAGGGGAGTTGCGTGTTTCAGAATCACCCTCATGTAACCTGTTAACCCAAAAAAATATTATTATTTATTCCAACATTTCATAATTATTCTCATTTATAATCTCTTCTTTCATTCGGAATACTCGACAATGTTCTTTGATTATAAATTCTTTTCGTTTGTACAAACATTTATCCGTTATTAAATCCGTTTCAAAATTTCAGACTGAAAGGCGATGTCGACTGTTGTTCACAGATTTTACACGTCCAGGAAATATTTAATGTCAGGTTTGGATCAAAATGGATTTGTGACTCGCGTAGGATTCATAGCTTTCTTTTCACATGATTGATACACAATTACATCTGATAGTCAAATAAATTAGTGTTTCATTTTACTTCCATTTTTTATTAAAGTTATGTGAGACGGAAAAACAAATTTTAAAAGTATACGTTTCGGAAAACAGTTGATGAGAATATTATAATATTAATACGTCTCCAAACACAAATCTTTTAATTAGTATGTCTATGTGAAATTATCGTAATACTTTTTCTTTTCAGACAGATTGGTTTTTGGTGAAGGGGAAGATTTATATGTTGTAAAATGTAGCCTTTGGAGGTGGAAGTGTTGCGTAAGGCGCGTACCGTAATGCGTAGGCTTCACGCAATGCCTGCCTTTTACGAGCACGGGAGTCTGTTTAGACAGCTTTCCCCTTTCTACATTGATTAAGGCTTTCTTACCTCATCTTAACTCTAGATCATGGACCACAGGTTGGACATAATTAGCGGTCTTGGAGCCTCAACAAAAAGCGATTGTCTGAGCTGACATAACTAGCGATACTCTCACACAAAATTGCACATTGCATTCAAATAGACAGCAAGACTAGCCATGAATGGGTGCAATGTTCTCGCAGCCCGTTAAAACAATCTTAATCCGACAACATTTATTACCAAACAAATCAATATTCTCTCTCTTCCTCGTTTACTTAGAGACTTTTCAAGTATGTCGGCTCGTTCAAAAGTGTGGCTTACGATTTAGTTTACAAAAATTCGGCAACCTTAATTGCTGGTAATGTGTCGTTAAAAATTTAAGATGCGTTCAATTAAATATTTATATTCTTTATACTAATAATAATAAATCCTTAAGGTCAACAAATAACCGAACTTCAGCTTCAATACTTCATTTTTTCGTTTTCCTTTGAAACCTCCTATCGTATTGGCCATAATCATACACTATACATTATATGAATTATTTATGTTACAATTATTATGTTATATAGTTATATAAATTTAATAAATTTTAATACTTTGAATTACTCTCAGGAGAATTATTTCAATCATCACATATGATAGTTATTGCATAATGATGACTCATACAACGAAATATTATCAGACAAATTAAAATTTCTTAAATATATAGAAGTATATAAATATTATGTAAAGATGGTTGAAAGCACCCGGCATTGAGCTACATACCCGGAATTTCTCAAATACACTGTGTTCTCAGGCTTGGCCCTCGGCGGTCCGAAATCATTCAACGGATTACCGTGAAATTTTATAAGTTCATCACAAAAAAAATATTCTGTCCATTTTTATAAAGAATTAGGTCATATCCTTGCCTCTTTGAGGTCAAAAAAGGTCCTACCCTACAGACATTTCCAATGGCTAGATTTTGATTTCACATAGCCTGTCAAAAATAGATACTAAAATTGCTGTTTAGCGTGAAATAATGCTAAAGCATTCGATTTAAGTAATAACACTTTTTAATTAGTTCATAAGTATATTAAATGTTTTAAGAGTCTAAATGAAAAGGCTTATAATTGCTACTCTGGCCCCGAATACTGATTTTTCTGTAACTAAAAGTCGAACAGTTTATCCGACTGTTCGGACAAACAATTGAAAGTGTGATCACTTAAAATGTTATATAATCATAAATAATGAAACTTGACAATGCTACTTCTGGATGCACACATTATTTGAAGCTAATCAGACCGAAGTGAATATATCTGTCAAACGTGATATTTAGCTAAAATTTTATTTGGCTAATGATACTTTCAGTTAGTTAATAAAAATGCAAAATGTTTTCTACGCACAGGGCAGACTATTGAGGTACGTTATAAAAAGCCTGCACACTCCTAAATTTAATTTTGAGGATGTATATATTTGTGTACACGCATTATTTCACACTTATCAGATCGAAGTGATAGTTTAAGTATCTACTCGTTATACATATAATTATTTTTGTGCATTTATTTGCATTTTTGTGCTTATTTAAGGCATCAGTTTCTTGACTTGATTAAAATTCTGAGTCATTGGTTATGATCTCATAAAATAGGGGACGTGAAAGACTAAAGTTTCTAAACTGGCATGCTCTTCCCCATAGTTTAATCGCATGTTGACAAAGAGATTACTGACGGATTAAATATTATAATGAGTTCCGTGTCATTAACGGTTACCGAGCTAGTGATAAATAAAATATTGAGATTGAAAATTTTAGATCTAGAAATAAAGACCCATTTGTCATAAAGTTATTCCACAATACATGTTAAGTCTCACACGTATTGCCTTCACAGTAATATGGAAACAAAGCATTGTTAAACAATTTATCTACAATAAGTTAGACAACTTTCGTTACTAAACCATTTTTTAGTCCGTAAACTCATAAATAAACTATGTTTCAAAAGATGTAGCGTGTTACACGAAGTCGGGAATCAAATCCAGGCCCACGGCTTTCCAATCTTGGATCCGTAGGATGTTTTACATCTACTTTAAAATTATAAATTATTGCTGAGCTTCGTACCTTTATGATATAAGCTTTTAAAATTAAGATATGTATAAAGCAAAGTAAATAATATATCTAAGGGCTATAATGTTACTTTTTATACAACTGTACACACGTTACCAACAATTTCGTCGACACTATTATTGCAGTTAATTGAGATGATTTAAATTATCTGCTTCGTTGCTAAATATCAATAGTCAAATAAGATTATTAAAATCCGAGTTAAGGGAGACAAGCCTAATATAGAATCCGAGTTAAGGGAGACGAACCTAATATAAAATTTTAATAAGCCAACATAATTCTTTTAAAAACTGTGTTCACCAGGCTTCTATATTTATTTCAGAATGAATTATCTCACTATTCATGTATAACCTTTTATCTATGCTGATTTACCACGTTCTGCCTATATTCAACAATTTTTACACCCTTTAATTAGATTTTTACGCTTTTGCCTACATGACATTGTTAATATCCATTTGAATAATTGATGTGATTTCAAAGCCACTTGTCGAACACTTTTTAAGTAGTTCGCATTCGCTTTGTAGCGAAATTTTGTTTTCAGTTTATCACAATTCTTTTCTTCAGGTCCTCAGTGTTACATAACTGAAAAAATAATTAATACACAATATAGTATTTTATATCTGCTGACCTCTTTGATTATGCTTTTACATACTTTAATAAGTTTAAAATCTCCCCAGAAGTAGGCTAAAGGTGCCTTTGGTTCTCAATGAATTCGCTATTACTTTTTTATCATAATTACTCTGGACTTATTTAATTAATATTCCCTTTGCTATGAGTAATCCGGCTTTCGATATTAATTTATAATCAACTCTTTTTTTTCCTTTGCTTTGGCGTTCTTAGTATCTGTTTTATTGTTTCCTTCTTGAATATTTTATTGGATATGTTTAGTTTTCTTAATTAATTTCGCAATAGGATAGGAAAATATCGACTAGATAGGGAAACGAATCCAGAATCTCCGCTAAGTACATCAATTAGTTGTCTCTGTCGGCTTTCTCTAACCGTGGAACACAGGCTCATCAACAATACACTAAATCATATCCTTCACGGCCTAAATTTATGGCTTTAATGAAGAAAAGGTATTCTGTGTTAGGAATTGAATGAAAGTAGTTCGACATCTTTGGTTTCATCTCTTAAGTAGTTTTAGTAAAATCTTAGGAATGTTTATATATGAGTATGTATTATCTTTGAAATAATAACGTTGAGTAGCTTACTGGTTTTTTGGACTAAGTTCCTCACATACTGTACTCTGGATTCGATTCTGGACTGATCGAGATTTTTCTATCCTAATCAGTTATATCACTTTTCTACTCTAGGAACTGAGCTTTGATTGAAATCATTTCTTATTTTCTTGAATTTCACTAATTCCCTTTTTCGTTAACCTTGGTTATACCAAGAAAATATGTAATCGTTGGCCGTGTGTTGGTTCTTTTTGGAGTCAAATGATTTTCAATCCACTCTCTCCGGCCTCTCTTCATCTTCTCAGTTCCGTAACCAAAATCCCTTCCCACGTACGCTCAGTGGTAACAACTTGATTTCACACCACCAATTGGCTGTAATTTCCATTGGATTGCTCTTTAACAATTGCAGAGAAAAAGTAAAATTCAACTGGAGGGCGTAAATATTGCGTGAGTTTCGCGTCCCTCCGTGACCAGCTGGGATTCCGAATTATCCCCCAGCTTCCAACTTCAAGAAGCAACCCTTCCAAATTATCTGCGGGCGATCTCTTTTCGTGAAAGGATCATTCCATTCAGCCAAAAGGGTCTCATCGCAGGAATGTATTTTGACACATTACATGTTTGTTGATTTAAACTAGATCCACTTTGATTTTTCATTAAAAGTCTAAATTGTTATTTTCAATAAAACAGTTTTTTGGAAATTTTTTGAAGTAGTAATATTGTATTTATTCCATTATAATATTTTTCTGGTTAACGTGGTTCTTTGGTACTTCTGTTTAATAGATAGTTTTATGTTTCATTGAACTTTGAGGGCGGCAAATTTTGGGTTTTCATACGAATGAAAATAATTTCCGTTCAATGTATTCTTTAGTATCACCCATGCACTAAACACGATCATGAAAGAACATCCATCAATTGGCTGACGATGTTCTTTGAAAAACTAAAAACATACCGTTTAGTGCACAGGATTTTCCAATATATATATATATATATATATATATATATATCAAATGAACTGAGGAAGTAAATAATGCCGTATATATATATTGGAGCTCAGAAGTGCTCAACGATGTACTCGCATGGTATATAATTATATGTATGTATATGACCTGATTTCACATACACAATTTATTCATTTGTGTCAAGGACTTAGCTCATGAACCAACACATTGTTTAAAGAATTTTTTCTTAAAACTAGGAGAGATAAGAAGAAAGTCAGTGTTTGACCACTCCCATTTGTGGTAAATATTTGTTGTACAGAGTTACCGTAAAACTCTTTCAGGAGTAACTCTAATCGTAATTATTCGTTTATAAATATCACGATTCTTTATGCATATTAATAGAATAGAATATTTAATATTTTTACAACACCGTAAAATACTTTTTTTGCGAGAATAGATTGTCACTACGTAATGGAAAATTCGAATAAATGTGCCAACTGCCCGAATACCTAGAGAATAATCATTTCCTCTCACATGTGTTTTGCGTGACACGTATAAGTTCTGTAATTAGTATTAGCAATCCAACGTACAGCTATTACTATTTTATACGTAGTAACACCACCACAATTACATGTTAGCAGTTCATGAATTATATAATTTGCTAACTGAACAAGTATTTAATTGCGGTCACATTATTTATTAATATTGTACCTGATGAGATTCCAAGTTGTGTCGAATAGTTATATTTTTACTTAATTATTTTTCTTAAATTATTTTAATAATTTATATAATTTGGGCTCTAATGAGTCATTTATTTACATTAATAAGATAGAGAAGTAGCCAATCAACGGAAAAGTTGACTTATGAAATAAGTACTGCTCATGAGATTCTACATGGTACTATAAGATGCGCAATATGGAGAGGAGGAACTTCCCCTCCAAGCGGCCTGGAGAAACGTTACTATCATTGTTAATAACATTAATTGTATTCATACGAACGGGATATGGAGACTGCGACGACGCCTTTTTACCACATACTATCCTCATTATCTACTACATTTTAGGTACGCGTTTCTTGACGTAAACATATCCTGAACTTACTGCAATATATGCCAATGTATTCAGATTCACTTTTACACTACTAACTTGTCTCAACAAAAAACGGAGTTAAAGTGAGCTTCTGTCATAAAATTGTTAAAAATACGCAAGGGTTTTTGACACTTCTGGTTAACTGTAAATGATCATAAAAGACTTCGTTGTACTTCATATCAGAAATATGTATCACGAAAGATAAAATCATAATTTTATGAACAATTAAGAAAAATCTGCAAAATTGTTTCATATTTCTCATGAAGATTTTAAATAAATCATAGCTGATTTTAGATAATAAAGGAAGAAATAATTGATCTCAAATATTTTTTTAAAACAGTTTAATCAAATTAAATAATAAATTAAAAATATTTTTGTTTCAAGTAACATTAAAAGTTTCAATTGGACTGCTTTAAAATTTTATCTGAACGGTCCCCTATCCCAGAAAAATTATTCTCATTTGTAATGATTGCGCTTATCCCGTTCCCAGCTGCTTAGCATAAAAAGCAACGAAGCGTGGCGGGAATCTGATGAGTGCAGTAACGATCTGACACGGAAACAACCAGCACACATTAGCGGTGGCAGGCAAATTAGGAAGTAGAATCTCGTTGCATTGACAATGTGAGGATACACGAATAGCATTGAAAATAATAACAGAAGAAAATGATCGTTTTTAGTTTAATCCCTTCGTGTGCTATGGTTTCAGCTGAATAAATAAAATCAAATGCTAGGATCCATAATAGAAATTGCCTCACGGTGTTCTTCCATTAAGTAATTAAATAAAGTAACGCAACGGCAATAAATTTGTTTTACCTACATAAAATACACAACGAGGACGAACCGTAAAAAGTAAAAGTACTTAATTAATTCATAAATATTATGAGTATAGCTCTTCGTGAAACGCTTAATGAGCCACGGAAACGTTCGCCTTTAGCTTCTTCAAAGAAACCGCATTGCAGAGGGTTTTCCGTAATAATAATAATTACGTTCTATTTCTTAATGTTTATTATTTAGTTAAAGGTGATTGAATTACTTAGAAATGCCTACTTAATACTTCTCTGGTATATGCATATGGTAAGTTATACATTTTCATAAGTTATAATAACATACATACATAATATTTATTGTTATCTTTAATTTAAGTGAAGATCAGTGTTGCTTTATACTTCTATAAGTGTAATATATTGAAGAAGAGGCATCAAGTACTTTTTGGGCCATCTAAATATATATCAACCGTTTTCTTCCATTAAACTAAGCAGTTTTAATAAAAATATTCTACAGCTATTTTAAATGTAGGATGCGGTAGAAAGAAAAAGACGCAAGGTAATGAGTGACTGGTCAGATTCAGTGTTAGACAATCCCTGAATAAGATTGGTAATAGTAAAGCGAATTTAATGGAGGAACCTGTAGAAAGAAGACGCACGGTTTAAGGTTTTGTTTTTGGTTAACAGGCTACATGAGGGTGATTCTGAGACAGGCAACTCCCCTTTAATACCATTGAAAGGGAATTGAAAAGGGGAATGTGGAAGGTAGAGCAAGGTAGCCATGGGTTGACTAGGGCCTACCCGGTGTTTCACCTAAAGCGATGCACGGAAAACCGTAGAAAACCATCAACAGGTAGGTCATTTTTTTGGGGTTAACAGACTACATGAGGGTGATCTTGAAACAACATAGGAAGTGAATTGAAAAAGGGATTTTAAAACAAGGTATCTTGGTTAATATGGTTATAAAGAAATAAAAACCTTACACTTTGCCGACGATATTGTAGTATTATGGGAGTCAGAAGAAGACTTTAAAACCATAATAAATGGCATGAATGTAGTCCTGTTGAAAGAGTTCAATATGAGGATTAATAGGTGCAAAACCAAGGTGCTGGAGTGTAGTATGGGAAACAGAGGAATAACAATGGGTGTTAGATTGGGAAGGGATATTTTGACGGAAGTTAAGGAATTTTGCTACATGGGAAGCGTAATAACTAGGGATGGTAGAAGTATAGTAGACATAAAGAGTAGGATAGCACAGGCAAGGAAGGCTTTCGCGAAAAAGAGGGATTTACTTACGGGTAATATAAGTGTGACTATTAGGAAATCGTTGCTAAAAATGTTCGTATGGAGCGTGGCGTTATATGGGTGCGAAACGTAGACGATAGGAGTTGGGGAAAGGAAAAGAACAGAAGCCTTTGAAATGTGTTGCTATAGGCGAATGCTGAAAATCAGATGGATGGATATAATCACAAACGAAGAAGTTCTAAACAGAATAGGGGAAAAGCGAACAATATGAAGGACATTGACTAAGAGAAGGGAAAGGTTGATAAGCCACGTTTTAAGACACGGGAGACTTGTAAAATTAGCATTAGAGAGAAGCGTGTGGGGTAAGAACAGAAGAGGGGTGACAAGGATGATATCCGCAAAGCAGGTTAGGGAGGATGTGGGTTGCGCTAGTTATAAGGAAATGAAAAGGCTTGCGCACTATAGGTTAGCATGTAGGGTGCATCAAACCAGTCTTAGGACTGAAAATTACAACAAAAACATCTTAGTTAAGGCAGCCGGCTTCTGAGTTGTATACCCGGAATTGCACAAACACACTGCGATTTCTGAGCTGTTCAAAGATTTCCCGTAGGCGTTCCTAAACCATTTTCCCAGAGATTACTGTCGAATGAAATACTGTAGAGGGCTAATGCAAATGAATTCCAGGGCATCGCCGGGCAACCAGTATCTCTATAATAATACTAATTTATGTCAAAATATATAAAATGACAACTTATTACTCAAACAAAATTTCAAGATCTTATGTATTATTTAATCCCAAATAATTACTTAGTGAATCCTGTTTTTTTTTCAGTTTGTAAATGTGGTAATGATTTTTCACGAGGTAATTTCTTGTGCTAAGTGCGCATGAATATTCATATTGTTTTGGATGGGACGAGCTCGAATACATTTGGCCCAGTGGCCGTTAATAACGCTCCTCTCAAGGCCACTGCGAGAAACCTGCCGAACCCGCCACATCTCATCCTGATCTAGATTCCAATTTCGTTGTATAACGCGTAATGTGTTAACTAGATAGAGGATTTTTAACTAGAATGGGACAACAATATCTTATTGACTACGGCCTTGTTAAACGTCAAAATGTACATGGATAAAACTATTGACATGTGGGATGAAATTTGAAACATTTTCTTATAAGTTTAGTGTCTGATTTAAGTTATCGCTGTTTTATAAGTACCGCAATTATTTTCTGACCATAAATTCACGGCATTTTGTGTTGGCAGGAGACCGGTAAACGGCAGCATCTAAAACCAAGGTAATTAATTTAAGGCCTCATTGAGCCTTGTAGGGCAAGTGGTTCACTGACCAATGAGCTGCGGTAACAACAAGGTGATGAAATAGCTTGCTGACCAGAATTGGTTCACTAGTCTTACCGTATGTCACTATACTTTGTATCAAGGAATATTTCTAAACACTACACCAACCTAGTAGCCGTAGACAATTCCTCCGGCGTGGTATTTAATAAAGTCTTCACAATGTCATAGCACTGCTAAACACTGTCATAAATGTATTGATCCATCCAGTATTATTTGTATAACATTTCAGTTTTAAAGAGTATTGCTCTGTTTTCTATTATTTGAACGGCAGGAGTGAAATATTAAAATTTTAATAAAAGTGTGTAAATAATAGACGGTTGAAGCTAACGGAGGTTTGCAAATGTTTGAAACACATTCACCTTACTATTTGTCATTTCGTTTCAAGTTCGCATTCCACACGAAGTCCTGAAGAAGAAGAGTGTTAGAGCACATAGAGTACCTGAGCGAGCGCTGCAAGTCAGTCCAGTGAGGCTTCGGACGGCAAACTGGCCGGAGAGTGGTTCTTGAGGACTTCTGGGCCGGGTCTCCCACCACGCACTACTGCGTTCTTTGTCAAGGATCCGACAAAAACCCTCCGCTCCCTTCTTCGCCTTCAAATCCACAAAAGTTCTCAGCTGGAACCGTTCACGTTGATTTTTGTGACTTGAGCCCTCGTTTAACGCTACCCTTTGTTCTCAGGCTGCTTCCTGCTGTTAATAAAAACTATTATCTTCCCACTTCCAGTCAATTTATTTACGTATCGAAGAAATCTGTAGACACAATTCCTGTCCACCATTAATATTATGCGTAGCGGACGTCGGGCAGGTCGGGATTAGCTGGGGTAGAACACAATACCCTTTTTTTTACTGTATAGAAAATATGGGTGGAACAAAGACATATATAAACAACATAGACTGGACAAGGCACCGCCATATTTGAAGCAAATTGAAAGCTCAGGCGCCATTTTTTTGAATGGAAAGGTGGGCGTTTCCTGTCGTCTGCTGGCATTGAAATGAGGTGGACTTACGAATACGTGCAGGAAGCGTATCTCGTAAATCAATATTTAAAAACTATATATACATATGTATTAAAGTTACAAATGAGCGGAAACCAGCTAGAAAGTGTTTCATTACATATAATATATATAACACATCACTTAAAAATTGTAAATTATTTCTGTTGTCACACAAGGAAAGTGCCGAAATTAAAGTTAACACGGATAGGCTCATTAACATCATCTCAATGCTAAATACAACATGTAAACATTGGCAGTTAATGAACAGGAAACTTTATAATAGTTAATTTATAATTTTTGTTTTAAATCAGTCATTTCTGATATTAATGCCGAATTATTAGATGAGATATGAAGCATCTCGCTCATCAGTCTATAATAAAGATTACTCCCAATATCTAAAATTTTAATTTTTTACAATTATACAATTGTACGTTGTACAAGTAACATCTAAATGCATCTAGACTGACATTAAATATAGTTGAAAGTTGATAGGGATCAAGGTTAAACGACATAAAACACATTCATTAATTACAGTACAGAGAACTATTTTCATAAAAAGAGAGCTGGCTTGCATTCTAGAGCACCACGAAGATCAGAAATTTGGTAAATATCGAAGTTACAAACACGTGCTGTCAAAAGTGAAAATATGATGATATTTACTTAAAATACGATATTCCAGTTGTTTTTGAACTACGATTAGTACAATTGTACGCTGAACACACATTTGGCATGATTTCGGATGAAAAACAATATATTTTAATCACAAAATACACGATTATTCAACCTCAGTCATTTAACACAGTACATACGGTCAAAGTTCTTGACCGTAGACATTTTGATTGTGCCTGTTGTTAGTTGCTGCCACCCAGGGCGCTGTAACGTCCTCGTAGCCTCTCTATGATGTTTATATATCTCTTTGGGGTGGAACATTGTAACTGGTCAAAGAAAAAGTCATGGCAACCAACTTGACAAGTTTTTACTGCACCTTGTCAATGAGCTGTTATTTTTGGAGTATTACATCTGTGACTTATCGACTCCTCACTTTTAACTCTTAAATGCTATATTTAGCTGCATGTAAGTTACGTTTGAGGTTTACATCTAATTGTATTAAAGCTCCATGAAAACCTTAAACTAAAACTTCCGTGCGGGGGCGGAACACGTTACTAATGTACAAGGCAAAATGTTACTCAAGAAAAAAAAAGGAAAAAGTAGCAGACTCGACTCATAAGAAAGATTTACAGGATGCTGTACCCAAAATCAATAGATTAAGAAAGAAAAGGAACGAATAAAAGGAAAATTTTAGCAAAGACTGTGAAGCTGAAAAAATATCTTTGCGAAAGGAAAAATTGTTAAAGCGATCAACCGAAAACTGAAAAAGTGTTATGACTTGTCTTAAATTAAATTAAAATTTATTGCACTAATTGAATGTATAAAAATTACTATCCCTTTCTGCCCCGGGGGTGGGGCAAAACGGGAAATGTGAAAATTTCTTTTTAAAAATTCATCAAAATTCTAAATTCGTTGCAATAAGTTATATTGATATTAGATTAAGTAATTAATAGAATAAAATAATGTTTTATACTTTTACGAAAATATTTTCCTTTTCCCATAATTTAACAAAAATAAATTTAAACAATAAATGTCTCGTCTCGCCCCGACTTATACATGATATCATTACTTTCAATTCTTTCCAAGACTGATTTTTTTCGGTCGGGTGTAATTGAGAATACAAGCTTTGGGGGTTAACAGGCTTCATGAGGGTGATCCTGAAACAGGCAACTCCCCTTTAATTGCATAGGAAGGGAATTGAAGAGGGGGCATGTGGAAAGCGGGATGGGACCATTCGGCGCGGCCGATTCGGCGCAGCCACTTCGGCGCGGCCCATTCGGCGCAGCCGTTTCGGCGCGAAACTCGCATAACATTATTAGACGTAAAGCAGCCACTGAATAATTTTTCACATTGAATTTTATATTTTTCCAAGTCCAATAAATGCGGATATTAAATGTGGGCATAGTTTGGCCAATATAACTGTAATTACAATATAAACAGATACCGAAATTATTAATTTTATTTTTAATATTTTAACATAGCTTAAATTATTGCAAGATTTTAAGATAATTTGGATATCATAATTCATTAAATCATGTCATAAGTTTGTATTATTTCTTACTGCGTAATTTTACGGGTAAATTATTAATTTCATATTAATCTTAGTCAACCCAATTTTAATGTATTTTTAAGCGAAATGCAAAGGATAAATGTTAAGAAGAACACAATATTTATTTTTCCCAGATTAAATTTATGATAGCGCTGACGTTATAATTTGACGTCCATATTTACTGAATTATAAAGCATAGTATCTTATGGAATAATGGCTGATTTGACATGTAATTAAGAATTATTACTGAGTAAGTAGATATTTTTATAGCAATTGGTAACTATCTTATTGACAGAAACAATAACCAAAACATCAAGAAAATTGACAGAGTGATCTTTTTCAATTCAATTTTAAAGTTTCTTTCAGTGTTGTAATTATTAAAAGTATTGAGCAAATGGTTTATGTGGAATCTGAGAATGATACTAAAAAGTCATCATTCTTGAAATATCTCAGTGGTTTTAAATCTAAAGATGTAATACATAAGGCTTCCAAATCTCTCATAATTTGCGCGAATAACGACAAAGAAAAATTCCCAAGGTAGAACCAATGATTTCGTGATAGTAAATGTTCTTGAACGAAAAATAAGTGGAATTTATAATTACATTTATTAAGATAAGAATTTTTGATAAAATAATTTTTGTCAATTTCGAAAAGTAGTTATCCCATCTATTTTTAAAACTTGGGGTAAAAATTAAATAAGAACTCTTCATCTAATGATAAGAAAACATGATCATTAGTGACGTTTAAATGGTCCAAAAACTTAAAAGACGTTTTGACTGTAAAATTATTTTCCTTATTAAGAGAATTTTATAAAAATATAGAAATGTTATGAAGAGGGCTGCTAGTAGAAGAAACGATATTTCTGAAAGATAAATTATATGCTAGAGCATAGGCTCTGGCACTATTATCAGAAGTTAAAAACTAGGAGTTAAAAAGTGCTACTATCCACAAGTCTTTTCAAGTTAATTTCTAATTGATCAATAACTAAAGTAATGGATTTAATTTTTATTGCAAGTTCTATGTATTTATTTGTCTGGTAATAACGTTTCAACTTTATAAAACTATTTAGTCAATTTCCTTTGGCAGATTCACTAAAGATAACATTAGGATTATTAGAAATGTATATTTTGGTGTTTTGCACAACTTATGATAATTTTCTATACAGAATTAACTCATTGTTAAAGTTTTCCATTGTAATTATGGAACTAACAATACGCTTATTCTTTGTAAGTGTTATTTCAGCCTCGTTGCTTGTGCGACATGCACAATAAATTTTTATCCATTTCAATTTCTTTTTTCCGTTAATAATTTTTCATTTTATAACATAATTGTATTATACATATATATTGTAAATATTCATTTTTATTATAATCGTAAAAGATGAGGTTTTAAAATTTAAGAACGGAACGTCGTGAACAAACTACTGTTAATAAAGTTTATATCACTTTTTTCTGATATATAGGCTGTTTTTCATTTTATTAATATTAATATAAGATGTGTATTTGTATAAAATAACTTATTTGAAACAAATGTCCACGATATTCTCGTTTATCGCCACGTAATGTCCCCGCGCCCAACCTTGCGCCGAACAGGCTTGCGCCGAAACGGCCGCGCCGAATAATTCTTGCGCCGAAGTGGCTGCGCCGAATCGGCCGCGCCGAACTGGCCGCGCCGAATCGTCCTAGACCCGAAAGTAGCCAAGGGTTGACTAGGACCCCCGGGATATAATTTTATGATCCTACCTGGTATTTCACCTAAAGAGACGGAGGGAAAACCCTAGAAATCTGCATCTGGTAGGTCGGGCATTAGGTATTATTCTCACACTCTTCCGAATGACGAGAGACGAGTCTGCTGTGGAATCGCAGCATTCCATTTTCCGTGTCTCCACAAGATTTAGGAGGCAGTTAGCCAACTGATCCTTCTTTTTTCCACAACGTAAACATAAAATGGTTTTGGGTTTAGTAAAGTACCTGAAAGAAAAATTTTAATGCCAACTTAATTCCAGATTTCGTGACCAAGAAAACATACATCCATGCGCACGTCGGGATTCGTACCTAGGACTACACCGGTCGGTATCTTATCATATAGTTATATTTAATAATAATATTTCCTTATAAATATTATAGTATTGGTATAGAGGATAGTCATACCAGCATTCTTTCCATAATATCACGAATGTTTACAAGCATGATACGAAACATTTACATTATTCACTTACATTTTATAATGAACCAAAACTTAACAGTATTTAAAGCAGATCGTTAACTGAAAAAATTAAAAATGTAATATAAATGTTAATGGTCAAAGGATACGGAATAAAAAGTTTTTCAAAGAAATTGCAAACTCTTCCTATAATTTTGTCAGACGTTCACGAAGTTTCGCCCTTAAAATAATACCTGTTCAGCTATTAAATATTAGATATCTCTGCGCTTTTAGGATCATAATTTAGTTTTACAATTACGAGTATTTCAAATTGATTGTAAAAATTATGTGTTGACGGAATTCTTCTTCATTGAAATCAATGATGTCAGTAATTAAGTAATACCTGAAGTTTTGACGATGAGTCGCTAATGCCAAGCATACTTGTGTGAGAAATTTATTACTTTTTATTCAACCTTTTCTTTCTCTTCCTTGTATCTGCAGCCCATTAAGGGTCTTGGCCTACAGGGTTTACTGTGGACAACTTCCTTCGCGTTTATTTTGTAACATTTTTTTGAGTGAAAGGCTATATGGGAGTAAAACAAGTTTTTTATTAATCCGGATTTTTTTATTTTACTGAAGTCCGTTTCTGACTTATTTATCATATATAATTGTTGTTGTATATTTAATATCGAGAAAATTGTTATTAGTAAAGAAGAATAGACACAGAGTACGTTTTAGTAATGAACAATAAGACGACATATTTCTATATCTGAATCTGTAAATTCACTTTAATTATATCACCGCTGTTCGTGAAATTTTTGTTGCCAAGTATGCAATAAAACCTTTATAAAATTTCGGTGTGCCTGTGTTGATAATTCTTCTCACACTAAACGGCGTGACCGACATTTATGTTTTTTTTTGTTACTGTGTTTATGGGTTGATCTGGATGGATCTTAGCTGTAGATGGATCCGTTAGGTGGCGCATTTGTCGACCACCCAATTTGTTACATTTTTTTTATTTTTAACAAAAAAATATGTAATCTCAAATTTTTAATCTGACCGTTTGAATAATGTGTGTTATTTAACGTATGCATCAATACATGCGATTTCGTTGAGTCGTAGCTTATCATTATTTGACATTTCGGTTTTAAATTGCTTAGTTCAGATATATTCCGTCTATTTCGCGCATGCCGAATGAATTATTTATTAATGGATTCGAAATTCAATAAATGAAGTGTATTGGAAGTAGTCTTTTGTGCAAATTTGAAATGTATGTTGTTTTAATAATAATTTAAACACGTTAATTTTGCGGCATTCCATCTAATCTCATAAATAAAACGCTTTATTCTCATCTTTGATATGTTTTGATTTCGTTGATAGAGGTGTGAAAAGGTAAATTTTCAAAAATGATGATTTAATCACATGGTAACAAAAAGTTTACTGTCGAATTAAATACTACAGCGAGCTAATATAAATGAATTACCGGTCAACACCGGGCACCCAAATTGTTACATATTAATTCGTTTGATCCTGGAATTGTTGATTATTGTGGTTCTGCATTTCAGTGCAGCACTATGGGAAAACTGTCGTTATAATACGGCATTCGTTATAATAATTTAAAACCTCGGAACCATTATCGAATAATTCGTGTTTTTTTCTAATAGTATTTCATTCAATTTTTCAAGTTGAACAGGAAGTAAGTAGATACATTTGTAATCAATTTAAGTTTTATTAATGCAAAGACACAATTTAATAATACCATCCTATCTACTTTGAGAAGTAGAAGAAAGGAAGCACAGTAACTTCAACTTTTTATTTTCTGTATTAAAATACGAAAACAAATTAAAATCATAATAATATACGTTAATTTTATATTTAATTCTGGTAACGTTTTTCGCTTCGAGAAATAAAGTTTTATATAACTGGTGAAATTTCTTTTAAATGTCGTTGAGCACACAGCTAAGCTTGAGTATTCTTTTATGAAGTAAATGAGCAGATTAAAACTTTCAGAGTGTTTATCTTTGAGTTACGTGACACACTGCTCCATAAATAGGTCGTCCATATAATCACTCTTCTTTTTCCTGTATCAGTGAAAGTGTTGATCTGATCGGTTCTCCTACGCTTTTCTTCCTTTACAGGAAAGGGGAAGAACCGACTCGACCAGCGAAACCGCTATAAAGCTTATGCATGCCACTTAATCTGCAGTATAACATCCCTAATAGAAGATTTTCATATGAAAATATGGTTCAGATGTATTCCTTATTTAAAGTTAATTGAACCCACGTAGTTACATATCTCACGTGTATTCCAGCGTTAGGAGACAATTATGTTGATTATAGTAATGATACCAAATGTGTACGCGAAGATTTAAATCTTCTCTCATTCTATGCACTAAAAATTTCCACTCGACCTTGAAATAAGTTACGCCATACTTAAAGGCTGAAGGACAGTCGTTGCACTCTGGTTGATGTTTGATGAGGTTGGAATAACGCTATATCGACCGGTTTCAGCTTTTCAATGACAAGGGGACGGATACGGTCCAAAAGACAATATGAATAAATAAAAATATCCTAAAGAAATCCAAATCCAATTTAGGAATTCGGTTATTTTATATTTTCACTTTAAGTATTGAATGTCTATTAGCACTTTCTCTTTTAAGTGAGTGTAAAAAGCGTTTAAAACTAATTTTTCGCACTAATTTGCCTTTCTTTCATAATATGCATATTTGTGGTAGTAAACTGAGCAGGCCTAGAATAATCTCTCCTTCTCGATCTGAGACTATAATCAAGATAAAAACCACTTTCGCGATAGTTAAAAACACATTTTCAGATTAAGTAAAAACTAACTTAATGTCTATATTTGCTGCTTATATATGATGGTTGACATATTTATGAGTAGAGATCGGGTTACAGGTGCAATTAGAATCTTTTTTTTACAATATTAAACTACGTAAAACCTGTAACATAGTTAATGATATTTACCATTAACTATGTTACAGGTTTGACGTAGTTTAAAACTTTAAGGATAAACTGTTTTACTGAATTTATGGACTTACTATATTTAATACATATTTTCTTGTATCGAGAAATCAAAAAATTACTCGAAATAAAAATTCTTCTTAATTCTCAATCGCAATTTACAATAAAAAGTAGATAATATTTACAAAAAAGGGAATGATTACCCTCCTGATGTAGATCCCAACATTTATTGTTCCAATTTATTCTCAAGAGCATATAACTCTAGATATTCGAGAAGGGATAGTAATCAACGGCGGGCAAACTGTGGCCCGCGGGCTACATCCGGTTCTTATGCAAAAATTTTCCAGCCCGTCACCAAACTTCCCCGTTCCATACTAATACGGCCAGCCGCACCGCTCTAATTCATTTATATGTAAAATAATGTCCCTCTTCGGCAATACGTATATTATCGATACTAATTTGGAAAGATCCTGATGCGTGGCATCAAGATCACTTCCATCGAATATTGGACTTCATACAAAAGAAAGGCAATCCCACGTTTCCCATTAGTTAGAGTTGTAACATTATTATTTCCTTATATGTAATATCAACACTACGTATACTTACTGTAATTGTCTTCTTAAAATAAATACTTCAACTATTAAGTTTTGTTTTTTTGGCCAGTGACACACCATAATTTTTTTAAACGGCCCCCTAAAAGAAAAAAGGTTGACCATACCTGTTGTATATCATCTATCCCACAAAGTAAGCAATAGTGGGACAATTTATGTTATCATAATGTTTTTCGATAATTAAAATCGTCGTTTCACAAGATATTTTGCGGGGGTAAAAAGGATGGCTATAGAGGGCAGTCAGAAGTAATTAGAATTGAATGGCAAGAAGAGAAAGCAGAAATCAATAAAGTAGTAAGACAAGATGCAGTCTGTTCCCATGCTGTTTAACTTTTATATATAACAGGCGATGAAGAAGGTTGGAAATGAATATGGAAATGGAATGAAACAGCAAAGAGAAGAAATAAAAACCCTAAGGTTTGCTGATGATATTGAAGTATTAGAAGTCAGAAGAAGACGGAAAAACATAATAAATGGCATGAACGTGATCCTGGAGGAAGAGTACAACATGTGAATTAATAGAGGGAAAACCAATATGATGGAGTGTAGAATGGGAAACAGTGGAATAACAAAGGGTATTAGATTGGGAAGGGATAATATGAATGACGCTACTAGGGCAGCATAATAACTAGGGATGGTAGAAGCATAGTAGACATAAAGAGTAGGATAGCACAGACAAGGGGAAAAAGGCAAACAAGAGGAATTTACTTACGGATAATGTAAGTCTGAATATTAGGAAACCATTATTAAAAGTTTTGGTATGGAGTGTGGGGATACATTAGTACGAAACGTGGACAATAGGACTTGCAGACATAAAAAAATAGAAGCTTTTGAAATGTGGTGCTATAGGAGAATTCTGATAATCATATGGATGAATAGGGTAACTAACCACGAAGTTCAAAACAGAATAGAGGAATAGTGAACAATTTGGAGTACTTTAACCACGAGGAGGGATAGATTAATAAGCCTCGTTTTGAGCATGAGGATCTTGTAAAATTCACATTAGAGGGAAGTGTGTGGGGTAAGAACAGAAGAGGGAGGCCTGGATGGAATACGCTAAACAGATTAGGAAAGATAATTGATTTGGTACTTATGTAGAAATGAAAAGGCTTGCGTAGAATAGGTTTGCATAGAGGATTGCATCAGTACAGCCTTACGGCTGATTAAAAAACAACAGCTAAATCAATAACAGATCAGCGCTTGAGCTTTCCAAGTGTTGGATATTAAAACGATTTTCTACTTGTGATGTAATTTTTAAAGACGAAGATGTGTCAGCCAAAGTAGTATTTCTCAGACTAGTCGAGGATAGCACGTGTTAAGTGGTTCTTTAAAATGGTTACAGTTTGGCGAAAAGTAGATACTGAAGAGCCTATTATCGCTAACACAGCTCGAAGATTGTTTATACCATTTGCTACCACTTGTAGATGTGAGAGTATGTTCTCAATTTTAGTAACAGTAAAAACAAAGGCTAGAAACCGTATCAATGCAAAGCAGGACTTGAAAAGCTCTTTGAGTGAAATAATATTTAACATTAAAAGACTTGCAATTGCAAAACCTTTTGCACTGAATTTTATTAGTTTATCTATTTTAATAAATGACAATGTATGTGTACTTTTTAAAAAGAAAGGTTATCTATCTGCTTTGATGGTTCTTCCCTATAATATTGATGTGGAAGGTAGAGCAACATAGCCAAGGGTTGACTATTGCCCCCTAGCTATAGTTAAAGGATCCTACTCGGTGATTCACCTAATAGTGATACAGAAAAACTGTAGTGAAACATGCATCAGATTGTTCCGGTAATTGATACTACACCCACGCCCTTCCGAGAACGGGAGAAGCGTTTGTTGTGAGAACGCAACAGCCATTGCTCCATGCCACGAGGGACAGATGACCGACTAGTCCAATGGGATTAGTGAACAACTCTTATTGTTGGCCGACATCTTCAAAACTGACAAAGTACATATGGGCTTGTGGTAAACTTAATTTTAAACCCCTAATCTGAGGCCAAGGCATTGGAAGACTATAAGGAGTTGGCCCTCACAGACTTCCTTATACCCCTCTGGATTCACTGTACTTTATTTAACGTGCCTTCATCAACTGCACTGCGACAAGTGTTTCTCCATAATGCTTTCCTATATCATTTATCCGATAGCCTTGAATTTTTGGTGTAATCCGGTGTTCACCACCAGAGACGGTCTCTGTTGATCCTTACTCCCACTTCCAGTCTTTCAAGCCAAAAAAGGTCCCGCCAGAAGACGTATAGAACATGCAGCAGGATAGATTATGCCCTCACGTTGTCTGTCAAGCGAAATGATTTCATATTATCTTAAATATAACTAACATTTTATTTAAGCAATGCTGTTTTTAATTGTTATTCACGAATGTCGTCTTCGCTGCAAACACTCAGGTAAGCGACTCTCGATAACTTCTAATTATGGTTCGGTATTATAAATTTTGCTCTCGAGACTGATTTAATAATCAGTAAGCAAAAAGGTTATTGTCGATATCGCGTATAATGACCTGAGAAACGCTGGGCACCCAACAAATTATTTATAAATGGTGCATTGAAATTTTAGGAACATATATTTTGTGTAATTTATGATGATTCATTAAGACTATTTCCATTATCATGTATTGTTTTCTTTGATAAAATTGTAAAAGGGGTGGGGGTAAAATTACTTTCCATAATAGGGTCATAAAAGTAACAAGATTGCAAAGGCGATAAAGAAACTAGACAAGACAGGTATTGGCAGACAGGTCAAGGAATTCCTCAAGGGGCGAACTCAAAGGGAAAAGATTGGAGGACAACTGCACAAAAAGTATCACCACGGATGTTGCAAGTATTAGTAATAAGGCCTTTACTGTCCAATATATGATATACTAATGCTTACCAATTATAATCATAACTAAAATTCCACTTTCGTTAACGATGATTAAATGATCTTTGGATGAATTGCTAATTACGAAACGACAGTTGAAACAAATAGTTTGACTGACACCAATGCAACGAGAAAAAAAGAAAATGTTGGGATACTAACAAAAACGTCACATAGGCTTGCAGGGTCTAGAAAAACTTCATAGGAGCAGCAAAATTTGTGATACGACGACCGGTCACAGGCGGGGCAAGTTAGAGAATTTAAGTGGGAATATTTTGCTACCACAAGAAATAAGACATTCTTTACCTGCTATTTACATCCAAAATCGTAAACAAAACAGAGAAAGGCATACTCCAAAAGCAAGAAAAAAAACTTATACTGGGTGAAATGAACACAAATAGACCCCAAAAACTGTGTAAGGAATTTTTTATTTTAGTATCTACGCTTCAGTTGGTTTTGAAAAGGTCCCGCTTTCAACGATAAGTTAATTAGGGAGCGCCTGCGGGAGTTTTCTCTCGCAGGCAGTTCTTCCCCAGGTTGATGCGGGGGTCACCTGACTCCGTAGGGAATGACTCGTACCCTCTCTGTGTTTTTTCCAAAGTTCTCACATGAAGAGGCACCTTCAAATATTTTAGGAGCGTATGTACTGGGGTCGAAGACCTTGGGCATAAAGAAAGAGTTGTTGCTAATCCCATTGGATCAGTCAGCCAACTACCTCATAGAACTGGTGGAGTCACGGAGAAGATTCGTCTCCCATCATTCGGAAGGGCGTGAGAATAGTACCCAATGCCCGACCTGATGCAGATTTTCTAGGGTTTTCTCTGCATCTCGTTTGGTGAAACACCGGGTAGAATCCTTAAAATATAGCCCGGCGGCCCTAGTCAACCCTTGGTTACTTTGCTCTACCTTCCGAATTCCCCCTTTTTAATTCACTTCCTATGCTATTAAATAGGAGTTGCCTGTTTCAAGTTCACCCTCATGTAGCCTGTTAACAAGAAAACGGCGCGAATGTTTATAATTTAAAAAAAATTATATAATATTATAGATCAAGAGTATAAGCAACCTTATTTATGTTTTAAGATAACGACGTACGTATGGAACACGAATCCTATCAAGTAGAATGTATAGGTTAGATGTATAGGCAGACATACGCTTGATTATATAATGATTCAGGCTCAAATGAATATTTTAAAGCTATCTTTCTTAATACCTAAATGAGTTATGAAAATTTTTGATTAATGAATAGGCGCTTTACACACATTCGTTATGTGCTGTGACAACTCTGTCCAAGTGAAGTTGCCAAATAACACGACGTGGCGCAGCGAAACACGAAGAAGCTGTCGATTGCTACAGCTCATGATCCTCTGTTCTTTCCTGACAGTTATGCTTATATTCAAGTGATGTTGACATACGTAGGGAAGCTATCGTCAGAGAGCGCCACGGGTTGGCAGCCAACCGTAAAGCAATTACAGTACTCTGAAGAAAGGTTTTCTGAACTTAACGAAATTATACTGATCGATATTTTTGGTTTCGCGAAAAAACATTTGTTGAGTTTTCCTGGTTACATTCGCTTGACACAAAATAATGTCAATTAGATTGTGATTTCTGCATTCTAGATCTGCGCTTCTCAACTATTTTTATTTACGTTAAACTGCAAAATTTTTAGACAGTTTCATTGAATTTAACTTAAAATAACAGTCTTGACTGTTACGAATTCATTATTAACAATGTTTTGAATTAATTTTAGTACTGCTAAATGAGATTAATAAGGGGATATTATTTATTTTAGTGTAATATTTATTAAGAATGAACTTTTATAATAAAAAAGAAAACAAATTACTTTATTCAAAATAATGTACATCAATATTACATTTTTCTCATTCTTAAACTCTACGCCGGCATATCTTTCTTATTTAAACACTGTACATAGATTTAGATTTATTGTTGTTTCCATTAATCCTCGATTGAGGAAATAGGATACGTCATACATTAAAAATGAAAAATGAACAAAATAAAGTAAATAATTAAAGTATTCAGTTGTAGGTAGCCGTGCAGGTAGGACGTCTTGAGAAGCTGCTCCCGGAAAGTTTAGTGATGCCCTTGTCCGCAGGTACCGTTTCCGTTGAGGAACTAAAGCAGCGCCTGAAGTCGTGTGGTTTGTCTACTAAAGGCAAAAAGCAGACACTTTTGAAAAGACTCGAAGATTTTAATAAATGCAGTACCTGTAAAAAGTGTAAATCTTTTCAAAAGAAAATCGAGGAATTGGAAAAACTCGTCGAAAGTCTACGTAAGCGTGAATCAGTCAATATTCACGTACAGACTGAAGTGACTGAGGAGAAGACGACAGTCATTATGCCTGAGTTACCGCCGGTGGAGACCTCGAACAGATTTTCTGTTTTAAGTGTCCAGGAAGAAGAAGAGGTCGCCGCGGTTTCACTACCACCGAGGAGAAGGGACAAAGTGATGAAGAAGAAGAAGATTGTTCTACTAATGTCCAGTCACGGTAGGGGCTGTAGTGATCTACTGAAAAGCGAACTAGGGCAGGACTTCGAAGTGTGTGGTGTCGTCAAGCCAGGCCCACCATTGCGCGAAGTAGTGAAGGATGCGTCTGGGTTAACGAAGGACGCTGATGCTGTAATTATCGTTGGTGGGACAAATGATATTAGCTCTGGATGCCTAGTCAACTGGTCCAAACTCGACGAAGTGTTACCTGAACTTAAGAACGAGAAAGTGATCGTGAGTGAGCTGCCGCCGAGATTCGACGACCCGGTAGCCAACTACAGGACCAGCTGCGAAAACCGGCGCCTTCAGCAGCAGAACTTCAACAGATTTGAAAACGTAAGTGTGACTAATTTATTTTATAACTTAAAACGCAGTAATTTTACAGGTCATGGTCTACATATGAACCACTCCGGGAAGAAGCAATTTGTAAAAAATATTTCTTCTCATATTTCATGTCTTTAACCCTACAGCTATTCAGCACTCTTGCACTAAATTTACTTTACCGCTGATTAACTCCTTTGAACAATATGCCAATGTAACTAAAAATAATATTCATTTCTCGCTATTAAATCAGAACATACAAAGCCTCAGAAACAAACGACTCGAATTGGAAACGTGCCTTTCTGCTCTTAAAAACGGTGTAGATATAATTTCACTAACGGAACATTGGCAAAGTCAACTAGAAGCAAATTGTTTTAATCTGGATGGGTACATTAGGATCTCTAACTTTAGTAGAAACACACTCAGGAACGGTGGATCCTGCATTTTTGTTAATCATAGACTTGCTGATCTCTGCAAAGATAGACCCGACATTAGGTCCCTCGGTAAAGACAGGGTATTTGAATGTAGTGCGGGTGAATTAACCATAAAGAATAACTCGAAAAATATTATAATCTTATCAATTTATAGACAACCTGATAGTGAAATTGACACATTTCTCTATATTCTAGAACGCGTCTTAAGTAAAGTAAACCAGGAAAATAAGCTCGCAATAATTTCCGGAGACTTTAATCTAGACTATTTACGGGATACAAGGAAAACACGCCACCTGAAAACATTGCTACATTCCTACGGGTTTTCCGTTACGAGCGATGAGCCAACGCGACTAAATACCTGCATAGACTACGTCTTATGTAATTTCCATGAAAATTTTTATGAATTACATACAATTGAAACTGGATTAAGCGACCACAGGGGCCAAATAATGTACATCAACAAACAAATAGTAGGCGAAATTGAGCAGAGACCAAGCTCAATATACACAAGGAAACTCTGTCCAACAAATGTAATGTGTATCTCCCAAAAATTACAAGCGTTACCGTGGGATAATATTTTAAATATAAATAATTTCAAAAATGCTGACAGCATGTTCCAGGCATTTCTAAAGATATTTCTCTCCATAATAAACGAAATTGCTCCAGAAAGAAAAATCATTGGTAGATTACCCGTCCGGAAAGAGGGCCCGGTCGCCATTTTCCATTCTTATCCTTTAAATTTAGCTGTACACACATTATCTGAGCTTAATTGAAGCATTTCTTCTCCATTTCACCTAATTCTTTTAAAAATTAACCTTCAGTCTTTTGAAATCTCACTCGCAATTTAAATCAAAGGTAACTTTTTTGTATTTACGCTATGAATTACAATTCGAAGGGAGAAGTTTCGTTTCAATTGGAGCTCATTGAAAGGCCATGAAACTAAATCTCAGCCTGTTCTGTACTCATTCTTTTTCAATACTGTTCTCATTTTCATCTCGTACACAATTTTTTAAATAACACCTTCTCCTCGATTATTGTCGTACTCAAAACTATTCCACATTCGGCCCTTTTTGTCCCAAACATAAAATATATTCTCGCATCTCCTTCGTTTCTTGTTTTGATCTCGGCTTTCATCCCACCTTCTTTGTCGCCGTCTCGTGACGCCGGGCTTGGCGTCGTGCTTCCAGAGGACGTTTCTGGAGCGGACAAATTCGGACCCTTCCCCATTCCCCCTCATGGATCAGGTAAACGTGACGTCGCAAGTGATCTTCTTCTGTAGAAGTTGTAAATGTAGGCTGAAATGAAGGAAAATCCATTGCTAAGTAACCTAAACGGCGAAATAGTTAGAAAAATGTGTAAAATTAGACAGCCAAAAAAGTACATGCATTTAAGTAAACTTAAATTAAAATACAACAAATATCGGTTCTGATGCAGACCTTCAACAGGCATATAAGGACAAATATATTAATTTGGTCATATGAGAAATAAAGTTATTATAGATTTTACAAAGTAAGGTTGAAGTTAATTAAATTTTAAATATAAGCTATCTGAACAAAAGAGTTGAATTACAAGACTGTTAATATTGGGAAAAGAAGCTGTCTTGGTTTTAATATTAAGTGAATAAACAATCTATAAAAGTTCAGAAACTAATATGAATTTATAATTACTATTATATTTTATAAATAAATAATTTTATCTCTTATTTTGTCTTATACGTACAACGTGTATTGGCTATACTATATGAGTTATGTACTGAATTTCATATTATAGCACTACCTTTTCACATTAATCTTATAATTACTATTATGTATTTTATCCTCACTATTGTCATTCTAAGAAAGTTGACTATTTGGATTATTTTCGTTTTTCCTTGGGCTTTAAAACTACGTTCATTAAGTTGTTAATATTTTTCGATAATCTTAATCTCCTCCATAAATGACACTATAAAAATGTTAGAAAGATAGAATTTTATGTGTTTTAGAAAGTTATGGAAAATAATTTTCCAGCGAGAAGGTACACGGTGAAAAATCATTAAAAATTATGGATTTTTAAGTCATTTATTGCTCCAACTATGATCTCAATTATCTTTATAAGATATCAGTATATTAATACTACAATGTTTTATCAAAAAACATTTACAAAAAATCAAAATTTTAAATGTTTTCTTATAATATCCTATTTTATTTTAAGCCATTTTAAAATGTTCTTTAAAATTATTAATGATATGTCTTGACGAAAGTTGTATTCAATAAATCAATAATCTGATATCTCTTTTTTTATTATTGAAAGTTAAATTTTTGACCAAGAATGTATTAATATTACACATTACCTATGTTTTTACATAATTTTAGGTTTTATTTTTTTCAATATTTTAGAATTCTTGATCAGCTTTTAATGTTTGTAGTTGTTCAAATCCTTTTAATCCAACTAGAATAAAAAATTATATTCATTTATGTAATTTGACTCTTATTACTATGACAATACTGTAAAGACTGAATATGTTAAATAAAGTTGGGTTCCTAATTGCTTATTTCCATGATCACATATACTAAACACTTTTTTACTGGCGTATACCTATTATTTTCTTCACTGAGTTACTCGTAGCTAACAGAAAAGTTGTGATCCAGCCAAAACTTATTAATATCGAATCGAATAATTTAAAATTTAGTACATAACTTACTTAGCATTGTCAATACACGCAGTACGTAAACGTCAGTCAAAATGATAGTTAAATTACATTTTTAATGAGCATAATAGTAATGACAAATGTCTTATCTTTAGTTTTTCAATGAATCGTTATACTGATTATCTTTGCTGAAAGAGTGGAATATTGACAATTAATAAATGTAGAATTGAAATTTGCAATAATAAACTAAAAACGTCCTGTCGTGGATAACGAATGAATTTTTCTAACTGGTTTTCATTCGTTTTTACGCTTAATAAGTAACGAAAATATAATATTGTGGCGTTAAACTCGCGCCACACGTCCCTCTGGCCCACGTTGGCCACCGGTTTATTACTTCCTACGAATCTCATCATCTAGTCCGTCGCCATGATATTACACGGGGTATCATTTTGTTGGGTGAAAACCGCGGTACCTCGTAACGTAGGAGGAAAGGTGGAGGGGAGCAGCGAGTGGCGTGAGCAGGTCCACGATTTTGGATTTGGACGTCGAACTGGACGATTGTATGCAAGGTTACCCTCGCGAAGGGAACTGTGGTACGAGTCTGAAATTGTGTACCAGCTTTCTACTAGTTAATTTTATTCTTGTGTTTTTGGCTTACTCCTGCCTGCAACGCGGCAAACTGTGAGGTCTGAACTAAATTACGACGACGAAAAAAAAGAGTTTTGTTACTATATATATATATATCTGAATGTTTTTATTTATTATGTTCCTACGATTCCTAGAAGAATTATAAAGCTCACAAGTAAACAAAAGACTATGGCGTATAAGTCGTCTGAATCCAATGAAAATTGAATTGTACGCCATACTGATTACATTTAAATAAAGTAATGTAATTATTTCACTAGTTTTGCTCACATTCAATAGAATGTGCTAAAAGTTACCTTGCAATCGATTTGAAACCTTCAAGTCGACGATAATCTCTTTAAAGTCATTTTTAAACTAATCATTCAGAGATTTTTAAATTTGAACATTGAAAATAATAACCTTTCCCACATACGATAATTAAATAATAACAACAGAGGATACATGAAGATTGTGATGACTTTCAGTTTATAGATTTTAGAATTTATTTTTCAACTGATTGGACTATTTTAATTCTATTTTCAGATTTTTCTCCGTGCATCGGAAA
This sequence comes from Eucriotettix oculatus, assembly GCA_034510155.1. Classification (NCBI taxonomy): domain Eukaryota; kingdom Metazoa; phylum Arthropoda; class Insecta; order Orthoptera; family Tetrigidae; genus Eucriotettix; species Eucriotettix oculatus. The sequence goes on along the minus strand of CM067376.1, from coordinate 240,845,929 downwards.
CAAATTATATTTTAAATTTTCGAATTCAACGTAATATATGAGTCTCTATTGGACTTCATTAAAAAAAGGGGAATAACTTCCAGTAAATAACTAGAAATGTTATTTGACTACATTTTCCATTGATAATAATAAAATGAATTTAAGATTCCTTCAAGCACAAAATTTTTCGTAAATATAACATTTTTAAAACGGAATAAATTGCATGCCATGTTTCAAAGTTTACCGTCATGTTTAAATGAAAGCAAACGCAGCAAACCTGTTCTCTAAGAAACAGGTTACTGGGAGGATGTTAAGTAACTTCCCCTTAGATTAAGCTACTCTACCATTATTAGAGTAATATAAAAACATTTTAACTTACCTTAATTTACGGAATTAAAAAATATATTCATTGTTGACTACTTTGATTGTTGCTTTTTCATAAAAACAAGTTTGTCATTTGTATTTTATTGCAATTTCTATTTCATATTCGGAGAAAGCTTTATCTTCGACCATATAAAACAGAGCTTGAAATTTTGCTTAACCATTCAATCTACAGAAAGTCGAGATTAGCTTTCTCGAACTGAGTAGGTCCACATTCACAGGATGGAACGGCTTCTCATGCATATGCACTAACCCTTTCCATCTTAAAGACGAAGAAAGTTTTTACTGTTCGAAACGTTAGTTTCCTAACTTTCTTTACGACACATTTTTCTTTATAAATTTATATTTCCTAGTTCACTTTACTATAGTTTCGTCCTTCATTCGTCTCAAGTGTTCCTCTATTCTTACCCTACTTTACTATCTAGGCAATGGAATAACCGACAACTTCTATTAATAAAGTGAATATAGAGTTTTTTTAAATATAATGAAATATTTTTATACTATAATGAAAAATGGGGGAAATGAGTTTATTATTTATAATATAACAAATTTATTAAACTAACATTTAAAAAATTTATTTATTTGTTCAAATTAGGATAGATACACAATTTGGGGTTATTAAATTCCACGGCTGGAACAAATTAACATTTAACAAGAGACTCATTTTATTTATAGTCATTTATGTGGTCAGTATTGTGCAGCAGTAAGGAAGAGCATGCAATTTTGATACATTGGCTGTGACATGTTTTCCATGTTAGGAAGCGGCTGCTTCCTTTTCAGAACCGGTACTTGGAGTCTTCCTTTCAAGAATTCCGAGTCTTGTGTCAGCCCCTAGCTACCTTTCTAGTCTCGGGCGATTGCGTAGTCGTGCAATGACACTTGAAGTCCGTCTAGCTGCCTTCTCATCTTTGATACTAGGAACAAGACTGATTTGTCGCCTCTCATGGTCCTTACATTCTTTCTTCTCAAAGATTCGAGACAGACCTTATATTTTTTAACTCATCTCCTCTTAAAAATTCTATTCCAGACTCAACCTCTACTATTTTGTCTCGTGTCAGGCCAATTCTCATATCCCCACCATGAGGGTCACATGACCTCCTGCTCGAATAAAATTTGCAGCTTAGCCCGCGGTGGTATATGATATCGCGGAGGGAGAAACGAATTTCGAAATTCCCGAGAATTTTAACGCCCTGGGCAGTTACGTCTCCTAACCCCTGAACTTAAGATTTTGCAGGTTCGCGTCGCTCGTCCCCGACTGATCGGCGAATGACTGGCGCCAATAAATAATTTCAACCAGATAAATTATGGCGAGTGAAAGAATTAAGAACTGCACTAATAACTTTGACAAAAAATGTATTTCGTGTACCCATTTACTCTTACAAATACGATACCTTCAGAAAATCCGTCAACTTAGGTTTGTGATAATTCAAATAATTAAAAACATGTTTTCCTGAAGAATGAAGTGTATGAGATTGTGTTCAATATGAAAAGGCTCCAGTTTACGAACTTTTTGACAAATAAGAGAGGAAATATTTTAATAACCGGAAGAACACGTTAACCGTCTTAAAAGTAACCGAAACTGGGTGAATTTTCAGACTTCCTCGGGCATTCGATTTTAGTAAAATAAAAAATTAATAAACTCGAGATTCATTTTTCTGTCATTTAGAAAAATTTTGTATCCAGCCCAAAGTAAAAGCGTGTCGTATGCGGAACCAGGAGGTCCTATTCATATCAACGACACCCAACCACTAATATCGTTCCTTTTAGACTCCCGCTCGAGGGTGCTGAACATCAACTTTAAGTGCATCGCGAATGTCAACACTAACCTCAGAGACACAGAAAATATGGAGCAACGTCAATCTCGGACGTTTTCGTATTAATTTTGTCGGTCGATGAATGCAAAACGAAACAACATCGAGTGTGACATTGATTATCTTACTGATCTCGGAATCCACGCTGGAATCGGTCGTTTTGTACTAATTTTAAGTGATACTTCTTTTCATAATACTACTAAGAGTGATACGGGTGTTATATCCACAGTTTTTATTCATAGACCCTTACACTTTTACCAAGACTGGTTGAAGTTGCTCCATGAGTTTGATAGCGCAACATAGACTTACATACCGTTATACTAATTTGACTAACTGATTACTAATTAATTTCTACATTAATGTCCGACGTTGTACGCTTTTCCTTTTATATTAGCTTGGAAAAGGAACTAACTCGACACTAATCACTGGTCATATAGAATCTATACATATAAAAATGAATCACCGAAATGTATGTACACGCATAACTACCAAGCAACTGCACCAATTTGGATAATTTTTTTCTTTTTTGTTCTATATTTTCAGCACAAGTTTTGTATAAAATAATTTTTTTAAAAAGAATCATAAGGAAAAGTTTTAAAATCTCAGAATATAAAAAAATTCTACGGGAAGGCTGCCATACATCCACGCATTGGAATCTTCAAAGTATATTCTGGTTGCCTATACTCCTCTGTTATTCGCGGAAATGGCTCAACGGATTGCAATGAAAATTTCAGGGATTGAAACAGGAATTGTAACTTAAAGTTTCATTTTGATATCTCGCAGAGTTCAGAAGACATTAATTTAAATACTTTTAAATCCATTGGTTTGCCGCGCGAAAGGCGGCGTAAAAATCAACTGCGAGTGAACAGTCCTATTAGTGAGTTTAGCATGGTGAGGCCCACGACTACGCGGTAACAATGCGGGACCAGCACAGCACGCACCACGGGGCAAAGTGATGAGAACGATGTGTAGGCTGTACCGGCTTACCATGCGTGTGACATCTCTTTTTGAAAACTCGAAGTCCAATCCAATATGGCTAATTCGGGTGCGCAAAATGTTAACTATTTTGTTGTGAAAATGGAAAAGCTCTATGTGCCAGTCAGACATGCTATAAAATTAATTCATTTCGGCTTTGATGAAATTATTACGTGAATTTACTGAAGGCGTGGAGGCGTTGAAATATATAATACACCCTCGCTATTTACGTTCATTGAGTCAAAGATCACGAAAGTTGAGAAGAACAGGCTGTTGTGAAAAAGTAATCTAAATTTTGGAAAAAAGCCATATACTAAGCGAACTTTGAAGTATTACGCGACCGTGTTATATAATTTCAGACAGCACGCGCAAGAAACAGTAGCATAAAGGGGTTCGCATTTGGACCATATTGCAGTTTATTTAAGACGTGGAGTACGAAATATATTGAGTGGAACAGAAGCACGTGATAGAGAACATTACGCAGTGGGTGATTTGATTTTAATGAATGAAAATTTAAAGAGAACATTTATTTTGAGACTGTAAGTAATGGGGTTAAATACATAGTTAAAACTAAAGGGAAGAGAATTATGCTATGAGTCCGGCTAATTGAAACCACAATTCAGGAAGAATTCAAGGCGGAGAGACAACAAATAGGTTCCTAAGGGGCGTGATTAAGAAAGGAATTGTGGCTAAAATAACTCAATTCCTCCAGTTGCAAAAGAAATTGAATTCAGAAATTTTAGAAGCCCCGAAGTAAAACTATAAGTTAGCTATGTTTTGCACGATAGATGTTACAGATATAGTGAAATAGGGTATATTGCTAGGAGCTGCAATGAAATTTCATTTTGTAGAAACTGCATCAAGAAGGGCTATGAGACACAAAAGAGTAAAAATCAGGTGTAGTGCAGTAGGACTCCCCTATAATTTTAATCTCATGCCTTTGATTTTAAACGATTGAAATTCAGGAAGAATATTCTAGTTCGGAGAGAGGAAGATAAGATATTTGAATTTCTGGCACCAGGACGCCTGGTTGAGATCATGCTTGTCTGCAGCTCAAAAAATTAGAGTTGTTTTGCTGTAGGAACGTTCGCCTTTCAAAAGTACCCAATGACACTATTCTCTTTGTCAGAGAAATATTCCCGCGCCGGACGAAGGTCGCATGAAGATAGGCGAACACACGTCACGTGGGATAGCTTTTTCCTAGAAGATAAGTGTCTAGCAGGGAGTTGAGAACACGAAAAATGAGCAGAATGGATCAAGACGTTGAAAGGATATGTAAGCAGAGAGACTGGAGTGAAAGGGAATAGGAAGCCGAGGAAGTAGAAGAGAATATAGAAATGAAAAATTAATGTCATATTTGATAGACAGTGGAAAATATTGTATGCTGATTTGAGAATTGTTGCTCTTGAGTTAGAAGGAAGAGTGAGAAAGGAAGGCCAGAACTTCGGACTTGATTGAATTGTGTGTTGTAGTGAAGAAGGAGGAAAACTGGGGTTTTATAAATCTCTGGCAGTAACAAGTCCAAAGATTTTTCCGTCGGCTGATGGGCAAAGCAACTACCCGACCTGCAAATGTGAGAGTGGAAGAAGGAAAACCACTACGTAGAATTTCCGGAATTGCTGAGAAGATGCAACAGGTTCGTCACGAACGTGAAATCTCTGCTGCACGTTGTTACCCCAATAATTAACTCTGATAAACGCTTTGAATTTAAACAAGCGTCCCATATAATGAATATGCATATTTTCAATAGTGCGCAGGACCTACTAAACAATTTTTTATATGAATGATATTATTATATATTTGTTAAAATTAACTTAAATAATTAACTCCCCCCATTACCTTTACTTACTCATTTAAATATTTTGTGGTAGTCCACATATAGGTCATAATGTGTGGACAGAACCGAAGACGCCTAGATATGATATGCGACTTGAGCCTGGAAAACGGCCTATGAGTGGATATCTACGCCCTAATAAAGAAAAATGCGTTTATTGCCAAGAACAGGTCCCTGTGGCTAAAGATACTAGTTATATTGGTATTCGCATTGGAATAAAGGGATCCCGAAATGTGGAAAGGTCTAGAACAACGAGAACGTTCTCAATTATGATAATAAGATGAGTGTAAAAGGTAGGTATCATTATTAAATTACAGTGTAAAGTTCGTAATTAATATGTGGAAAGGGTTAAGCATTAATAGATACAGGTTTTCAGGTATCTTTGGTCAGGAACGCAGCATTTCTAGAGGAATTTTCTATATAGAGTAAAATAAGTAAGATCCGTCGGGTTCATGGTCAAATCAAAGCAATGAATGGGTCAGTAAAATTGAGTTTAGTGAACTATGATGACTACGAGTTTTATGTAATAGATCAGGTATTGAGTGGTATTGATTTATTGATTGGTTCTCACTAATAATTGAAGAATAACATAGTTATGGCAAATAAGTTTATATTATTTCCATTCAGCAATAAACTATGTTGATTTACCCCGAGAGAGAGAGGCTATTAGAAAATCAAATGCTTCGACGAGGTATATTTTTGTGCTCTAAGTATACTTGAATGCAAAGATAATTTATTTCCTTGTTTAATTATTAATAGGACGCCAAATAATTTGTTAGTACAGGTGGAATCACAATTAGTGAAACCTCCCAAACATTAAATAAATGGTGCTTTGAGTGACAATTGCATCAATTCGAATTAATCTCTGAGTAAATTTATTAAAGTAAAACTAAGATTACATCATATTTCAGACAGTGGCGATGAAATTAGGCGAATTTGTATAAAATTATGAGATGTTTTTAAATTGTTATACACACTACTACCATTCATTATAAAGAGAAATGTCGAATGTTTATTGTAATGAGGTTTTGGTAACTAAAGTAGAGAAGGTAAAAAAGAAAATAATGGTGGTTAACAGTAGCGGTTCATGAGCTTTTTAAGTTACGTGCTACATCGCCCATCGCAATAATTTTTACCAGTATAAATTACGTAAGATATTATCACAAAAACAGCGAAAGTGTATCAATAGGGCAAGTCGGGCAGAAAGCGACATTTATTGTTTAACAATTTTTAAAAAATCATAAATATATGTATAACATTAGTTTATTCTATTACTGCTCTACAGCCCATTGAGGGCCTGGGCCTACCGAGTCGACTGCGGACTGTCATCTTGCATGGCACATTCCGAATTTGGAGTGACACGTGGTCAGCGTATCGATCCTCCAACAGTTTTAATCCCGGTCTTCTCGACCATGACAACACAAACGTCAAAGCCCATGCCAGGATTCGTACCCGGGACCTCTGGGTTGTGAGGCAGCAACTAGAGGCTAGCCACTACACACAGGAGTTCGGCATTCTATTACTTACCTAATCTAATATCAATATAACATAAAATTAAAATTAGATTTTTCATGAATTTTTAAAAAGAAACATACAAATTTCCTGTTCTGCAGAACGAAATAGGATGTATTTAATTTACAATTAGTGCAATAAAAATAAATTTGATGTAAGAAAAACCTTAACAGCTTTCGGTTTCTCTTTCATATACTTATTTTAGCGTACGGTTGATCGCTTTATCAATTTTCCTTTCTTAGAGGAGCAATTCTCCTTTTTTCCTCGTTCCTTTTATTTCTTTATCCAGTCGTTTTGGTAAATCATCATTTAACTCATTATATAAGTTGTGTCTGTCAGTTTTTCCTTTTATCTTCACTACCACCTAACATTTTGCCTTATACAGTAGTTTCCAGTTCCACCCCGAACGCCTTAAAGCAAGCAGAGTTTAAATCTATATGTAACTTATTTGCAGCTAAATACACGTTGTTTTCGAATATATACCTTTAAAGAGTTAAAAGCGATCTGTTTTTATATAACCCTAAGTGCTACAAAAATTATAGATGTAAGGTGCTAAAACATCGCAGACATTTCAAGAAGACGCTGCGGGAATTTTTTCACCCCAGAGTGACTGCGGGGGTCACCTGATTATGTCGGGAATACCTCGCACTCTCTCTGTTAATGTTTTATTATTAATCAAAGTTCTCAAATGCCGAGACACCTTCACCTATTTTAGGAGGTATATGTACTGGCGTCGAAGACCTTGGGCTTATGGCAAGAGTTGTCCACTGATCCCATTGGATCAATCGGCCAACTGCCTCCTGAAACTGGTGGAGGCATGGAGAAGGGAATTCTGCGACCCCATAACAAACTCGACCTACCTGATGCTATTTTTAGGGTTTTCCCTGCATCTCTTTTAGATGAAACACTGGGTAGGATCCTTAAACCATAGCCCGGGGGCACTAGTTAACCCTTGGCTAACCCTGCTCTGCCTTCCGCATCCCCCCTTTTCAATTCCCTTCCTATGCTATTAAAGGGATAACCTTCATGTAGCCTGTTAACCCCTCCCCCCCAAAAAAAAAGTCGCAGGCATTTCTCCCCAGAATGACTGCGGGGCTCACCTCACTATACTCAAATCGGTTACTATTTAAAAAGGGTTATGAGCAAACTCGCATTACAATGAAATCACTTAATTTTTCCATATTTGATAATGCAGCAATAGACCACTAGATATACGAAACATTGCATTAGGTCAGGGAAGAACAGGTTCTTTGTTTCTCATACACCTGTAGAGCTGCGAAAAACTGGTACGCAGAACATAAAAGAAAGATATATAAGTAGACACAATCAGATAACAGTGAAGAAATACATACAGTAATTGCAAATTGACGAAGGTTACACATTCTAAAACACTAAAACATGATACATACTAATAATGTACCGGTATATACATTGTATTCAGCCTAACAAACCTACGTATCTTAAAGATTATAAAAATTATATCAACTAGGTATGATCGGGTAACATATTGTGGTGTAAAACCAGGGTACCCTTTGTGTTCCTTTATTATTTTATTTTATATATTTGAATAAGGCTGCTACTATTAATTTAATTGACGGTGTTGGGAGAGCGAAGGGTGAAGACGTACTTTTGGCAGTCGGACGTGAGACGTCTACTGTAGTAGTATTTTACAGAGAGACGGAAGTGTTGGGAAGTAACTTGGAAAGTGGTGACAGGTCGTGGAAGCCAGTCATACTTGTAGCAGGGTGGGGTCAGAAAATCCTCGCAGATAAATAGTTGCGTCGGAGGTGATTACAATAAAACAATTTAAAATATTAAATTGTTGATTGCTGTGTTCTAATCCATATTTATTAATTTTAGTGAATTTGTGTAAAGTTATATGTTAAATTTTGAAACCAAGCCAGTTGAGGTTGCAGTGAGAAGTGGGCCATTTGTCCTGATAAAATAGCAGCAGCCAAACCAGATGTTGGGTGAGTGGAAGGCATAATTGTGAAACTTGCTCATTTATTTTATTACATTGTAATTTTATCGTCATAATTTTGTCTCTGTGTTTTTTTATCTTTTATTTTCCAGTTGCTGCAATTATCTAACTCTTTAGAGGCCTGAATGTCCCTGCAGTTTTTGACTTTTCTTGTATATTTATTGTAAATATTAATTTTTGTGTAAAACTTGAATATAATTTAATTTATTTAGAAGTTCGTATTAATTATTTCAAGTACCCTCTCGTTTGTATATTACATTATATATATGCAGAATTTAGGAAGTGTTAAAATTTTTATAACTTCCAGTTGAATTAAGCACAGCCTGAAAAGAAAATGAAATCACTGCATTGCATCCACCCTATTCAATTCACTTCCTATGCTACTGACGGGAAGATAACCTTTCTCTGTATCACCTTCAGGTAACCTTGGTGCATCTAGAATTGCTGAAGAAGCGATCGATTTTTTTCTCGCGTTGCTTTTACGTATGAACCTTGTGGGTCAAACAGCTAGATTTTATTTAGAGTCCTTCATATAGTAGGAGTGTGATTTAAGAGTAGCTTCCGGCTAATTACCCTTAAGAAGTTTTCACACACGCTTTCGCTTCCCGCGAAAGTTATTGCTTACCGCCGGGTTCATGAATATTGCTGACCGGAGGTACAGTTAAACTAGATGTAATATACTCTTTCTTTTATAATTTATATTTAGCTACAGTCAATTATGGTATTAACTAGGTAGCTAATAGCATCCGCAGAAACCAATTGCCTTACGTTCATCTCGTTTTCCGCACTCTCAGCTACCTATATTTCGAGCAAGACGTGGAACGATTTTCACCTTTAATGAGGAAACTGAATTTCCCACACAAATTCTCCGAGGCCAACAAAGTGTCGTGATATAGAACAACAACCAATAGTGCTTCAAAGTAGTCGTTCGAATTCCGACAGTTTTTATGATGCGTTTCACATCATCTGAATCTGCAGAAGAAAATTGTAGCCGCCGGCTGACGGTGGATCTGCAGCATGCATTACACAATCCGTATGCACTACATTCGGGTTTCCCAAAGCAGTGTTCCGCGAACCCTGAATAGGTGTTCCACAAAAAAATTCGAGTGATTCTGTCTATACCATGGATTATAATATACTCTTACAATACCACTTATTCATTTAGTGAGACGCAAACTCAGTTTGCATCAATCGGGGGAAAAGTGGAATCATTCTCACTCCTTTCTTCGTTTCTATCTTGTATCGGAACCGATCAACAACATTGCTCGTTTCCCGCTGCAATAAGAAACGTGGAAACAAGTATGGACGTGTTCAGTAAACTAGTGAGATAGAGGTTGCCATAGCCCAGAGCTATACAGATAATATTTTATTTAAAATAAATAAAGAAGACGCCCGTCTTTCAAATTATTTTAAAGTTAAAGTCAGAAAATTATATTTGGATATTTTATTTAACTTGACAATGAGCAGCTATGGCCGACTAATAAACGAACCTTATACACCTTTGTTTGTGGAATGTAGTTCAACATCTAGCGCAGCGGTTCTCAGCCGAAGGTTCGCAGAAAATTTTAGTGGCCCGCGAAAGATAATTCATATATTTCTTTTTTCTAACAAACTTAAAATATATGGTCCCAAATTATCTATTAATTTACGTATTTCGGGAGATTTACACATATTGCCATAATGATCCATTTAAAAAATATCTCCTTACTTAAAGTGTTAAATTTTCTTTTTTTAAGAGATGAATGAAGCCGTAAAAGTGATAAACTACGTAAAATCAAAACCACTTGAATCCAAATTAAATAAAATTTTATTCTATGAAATGGGTAGTGAAAACAAATCATTATTAAAACTTTTTGACCTTACAAATGCATTGTTAGTCTTGTTGAACGCACAAAATATTTCCGGACAATATTTTGTTGAAGTTTTAACAAATCCTTCGTGGTGCATAAAACTTGCATATATGGCAGCTACTTGTACAAATTAACTTTTACAATTAACTATTCATTACAAGGAACAAGTATCAGACGAGAGATGATATTGCATCTTTTAAAAAATACAATTTTGGATTTCATCAGTTGAATCTACTGATTTTAATTTTTTTCCTACCTTATAAGCATGCTTGAATGAATTAAATTTTAAAGTAGATCACGAAGTTTCCAAACACCTTCTAGAACACGCACATGACTTTAAATCAACTCTTTTGCAATATTTTCCGAAAAATAGTAAGTACGATTCCTGGGTTCAGAATCCATTTTCCGCGACAGCTAAACTTCATGCAAGTGACTATGAAAACCTGATTGATTTAATGAGTAACTCTTATTTGAAACAAACATACAAATATTTCTGGGCGAGTTTGTTATTACAGTACCCCAATATTTTAAAACAAGATATTATTATTGTTTTACTTCAGTTTTTATGCGAAGCGGGAATTTTCTCATTATGCTGCAATGAAGTCAAAGTGCAGAAACAGACTGGACGCAACAGCGGATATTAGAATTCAACATGCAAATATTTTGCCTGATATCAACAAGATATGCAATTAAAGAATTCAAAATCATTAAAGTCATTAAGTGCTTTGCTTATTAATGCTTTTTAAATTGATATTATATTACAGTTTTATATTTACAAATAAATACGACATAATATATTTTTAAAATTCTTACAAGTAAAAATTGCCTAACCTTAAAAGTAAGCCAAAGGCTCCGTTAAAATGATTGATTTTGCGAAGTGTTTCATTGCAGAAATAGTGTGGGAAACCCGGCACTACATCCTACTTACTCCCACCATTACCTAAGAGGCAGAAAGTATGAAGAGAAGTGCTAATATCATACACCGGAATCTTTGAACGCATTCAACAATGTCATATCCCACACGCTTTGGTCGAAAAATAGCCATGAACCGTATCCTCAATTCGTAACACTACAGCAAAGCGAGCAATTCTTGCGGGAGTATTGAATCATCTGTGTTGTTTGGGAAGACGTGATTTAACTGCGTTTGAAAGCGGGATAGACGTAAATGCTCCAGGCGTCGGAACCAGTATCAGAAAAACGGTTGCACTTGTGAAGAGTTCCAGAGAGTGGATTACCAAACGAAAAACCGGGTCACAATGTCAGGCTTGTGGTCTTCTCAGGTAACTAAATGCTAGATATGAAAGGAGAATTACCAGAGTTGTCCAATGCAACAGAAGAGCAACTGGCGTTTGTAATGAATATAGGGTTTGGATTATTCTTAATTAAATAATCAGTTAAAAAATTGAACTTAACTGATTAAGACAAATTAAATTTATTCACAAACATAAAAAAGAACAATTATTAAATTTAGGGTCCAATTTTAAAAATAAAACCTCGACTAGCTCAATTTATTGTTAATCTAATATGGTTCAATTTTAATGGAGTTGTCTTAGCAGCAGTAAGATAGTCATACAACACCTCAGACAGAGGCACAGACACGCACCTGCCTTTCTTATTTTCCTTCTTGGCGGTTTCCTTCCAGCCCTGCTTTCTGGCTTCATACTTGGAGTTCTTTCTTAGCCATTCTGGGCTGGATTACGTAAAATTGGCAGCCTCTGCTCGTCACCGTCTTTTTCCTTACAGTTTGTTCCCAGATTATATAGGAAACAAAATTAGCTGTGCCGTGGATCAACCCCACGCAACCTCCAGAAATCTTTCTGCTCGGTAATTCCGTTCAAGACTGACCAACAGTTTTTGGCCCGCATCCTCCCCGGTAATTTTCCTTAAATCCCCCACCATGAGTTGCATGGTGGGTCACGATGCATTTACCTTTGCCCGCGGTTTGTCTTCCCAAAATTCTGGCCTTCCAAAATTCCCGGGGTCGAAGCCAGGTATCAGGACTGTAAGTCGCTAGGTGGCGTTTTCGGCACGAAATCACCCACCCGTTGGTCCCGCCTGTCTGGCGCCTTGGTAATTACCTGGGCTGAAAAATACTACAATACAGCCAGATGGCGGTTGCCATGTTCACTCATTACAGGTTAAATAGCTAAGAATCTTAATCAATGACGAACTGTGAACGTCTCTGAACGAACTGTTCACCGCACATTACACCTTACACCGTATGTGTTATGGAAACCGACGACCTGTTCGAAACCCTCTACTGTCTCCCTTTCTAAGGAGCACAAGAATTGGTCAGTACATGACTGGAAAATGGTCATGTGGACCCCAACTGCATTGCCACAAGACTTCAAGCTGGTGGCGTCAATATTATGTTTTGTTGGCATTCCTGTGAAACAACGTTTGAATGCTCAAGAGTATTTAAATATTATCGCAATTCAAGTACATCCCGATATGTTAATGGTGTACTCTGCCAGGGATGGATACTTCCAGTAGGACAATGCTCCTCGTCCTCAAATGGTTCGAAGTACACGACGGAGACTTTACCTTGCTTCGTTGGCCTGCGCAATCACCTGATCTCTATCCCATTATGAATTTGTGGACGAGCCATCAGGCATCTAATTGGAAATATTAAGAACAAAAGGTGGCCCAACATTGTATTGAGCGGTTGGTCGTGTAATAATTTGATTCTCAGTGCGTGTCCGTGGTCCAGAGAACCAAACATTTTTCCATATCCTGGAACTACAGTTTATGTGAATAATATCTTATTCCTGATGTTAGCTGCTTTCCTTCTTTACCCTCCTACTTTAAAAACTCTTAGCGACTTTACTTTTTCTCAAACTACCTCTTTTATGGTGTTTCTGAACTTGCTTTTTTACCTTGTATCTTCCACTCTCATCATTGGTCCCAGCTATTGTTGACTTCAAATATATCTAAGAATTCATACAAATGTTGTAGTTCATTATCCAGATGTTGTTACATTTGGTGTAGTCTGCGTAATGTCTATTGTTTATAAAAGTTTAACATGATCGTATTCTTCTTTGACAAGGGTCAGGTGTCACTTTCAAACAAAGCTGAATATTTCATCATGCTTTTATTTATGCAAATGATATTAAGGGGTTTATTTTAACAATTTTTTTGTGTTTTTAAGCAATAATAATTTTATTTATGTTAAAAAACCATTTCTTTTCAGGGTCCTGCGCACTGTTTACAATTACACACACACACACACACACACATATATATATATATATATATATATATATATAGTAATGTAAAAAAGCAGATGCCTGCTGATTTTGGTTACATAGTTTAGTTTTAAGGTGCAAATGATATATGCATGATTAATTTAGTGTTGTAATGTGAAAGGGATTCGGAAGCAATTCTCGGTAATTGTTGTCATTGTGAAGTGCAGTTGGGCCTACAATGAAGAAAGTTTTGTGCGACGACAATAGAGGCCAACAACAATGTAGACTTAAATTGGCTAAAAGTGGGTGAAGATCCACGGGAAACTCCCGGTGCGTGTGTAAAAAATTCCGCAGGAAAAATCCAGGGGCGTGTGTGACATCCCGTCGGGAACCCCCCGGATTTTGTGTGAAAACCCGGTGGCGGTGAACTCCCGGGGCGAGAAGTTAAAAAGGAGACGTTGGGAGGCAAACGAGATCAGTCGGGGAGAGAGAGCAGACGAGGAGAGACGGCCAGAGGTGACGGTGATGTCAGAGAGGAGTTTGACCTGAAAAAGGAGACGAGACGGTGATGAGAGAGGAGTTGGACCTGGTTCACACTACACTCCTCGATGAAAAAGAAGCTGCAATGCGCACCTAAAGACAGAGAACCGCGGGAACATTCATGAGGTTGAATGTTTGTATGCCCAGTAATTTTGGGTAAGTTCAACATAGCTGTGAAACTTGCTCATTGTGTTGATTATATAAATTTAAATGAGATTTTTTTCTATTTTTCAGTAAGTGCGTACTTCATTTCTCGAGAGACCCAAAATCCCTTGAGATATTGTTTTATGTAAACATTGTAAAGATAAAATTGATAAATATAAAATTGTCAAACCGTTTAAAATTTGTAATTTAAGTAATTTTAAACCTATCACACGAAGAGGATAGTACAATATATATTTGCTAAATGGGATGATTGTTTGCATTTCAAATGGTTTCTCAGGGTGAATTATTGTGATAACAACGTGTTGCAGATATTTTACGTTTGTGACGAACCTGTTTCAGCAATTCCACAACTTTCAAGTAGGAGAGTTTTCCTCCCTCACTCTCAGGACTCCTTTGTTGGGTTGATAATTTGCCCTCGGTAGACGGAAAATGGCTTGACCTGCTACTGCCCGGTGATTGAGGAAGACTATTTTTCCACCTTCTTCACTTCAACACAGTTTTCTTTCAACTTACAATCAAGTCCGAAGTCCTGGCTTTCCTTCCTCGCTTTTTTTCAACTGTCGCACCACTAATTAATTGTTCATTTCTATCTTCACTCCTACTTCATCGACTTCCTGATCCCTTCCACAGCCGAGAAACACTCTGCCTTTCTGATTCCTTGCCCTTTCGACGTCTTGATCAACTCTACTCGTTTTTGTCTTCTCACCTCCCAGCCAAACTCTTATTTTCCCCTTCTCCAAGGGACAGTGCCATGTGTTCACCAATCTTTATTTGACCTCTGTCAAGCGCGGGAATTTCTCCCTGACGAAGGACGGGTGTCCTTGGGTATTTTGAAGGGTGAACGTCCCTTCAGCAAAATAAGCCTAATCTTTTGAAGCTGTAGGCAATCAGTTTTCAACCAGACGCCCTGGAGCCGAGGAATTCCAACCTCTTGCCTGCCTGTCGTCGAGTTAGAATATTCTTGCTGAATTTTGATCGTTTAAAACAAAGACATGTGATGGAAATTAGGGAGGGGTCCTACTGCGCTACATGTAGCTTTATTTTAATACTATCTGGGTACACGACCATGCCTGTAAATTCATTTATACTATCCCGCTGCAGTATTTAATTCGACAGTAATCTCTTTGTCTGCTTTATCTGGGCATCACACTATTACAACTTGAAATCAAACAAAAAGACAATAGCTCATGGAAATATTAATTGCCATTATACCCGTAGAGCCATAATAGTCAGTAAAGTAAAGAACTACAATGACTGATCATTGTGAATTTTAAAGGAAAAATACTCTTTTGGATGACAGGTTAAATAAGGGTAATCCAGACTGGCAACTCACTTATAATAGCAGTAGAATTTAATTTGAAAGATTCCTGAAGTTTTCTTTGTTAAATAATTTATAAATTATTTACTCTTTATATAAGATATAAAGAAAAGGTAATCGTAGTGAATTATATTGTCTAAACAAAGTGAGTTAGTTTTTGGGAGCCGTAACATGCTACGTGAGGGTGATCCTAAATTTATTTATAAAGAGTTGTAAATCTCTGTTAATGAATGGAGCGTATTATTCACTCAGAGTTCGTAGATAGGAAAGACTAAAACAGTTTGCTGGTGCCTTATCAAATTCTCCTATTATTTTAGAACTATACTCTACTAGAATTTAACTGCTGACTTATTTTCTTTTTCATGTTCGACGGGAACCTACGCACGATCTTCTGCTGCCTTCTTCGTCGACTCAAAATTGAAGATTGAATTTTATCTTTCCTCTTTTGTCATTCATTTCTTAGTTGTAAAATTTTGTATATTTCTTGTAATATTATATCTGACGTATCCTATTTCCTCAACCGAGGACTAATGGATTGAATAATAATAATAAAAACTGCCCAGTTCCTAAAATAATTATGAAATGAAGTCAATATTATTGTTTCAATAATACACCAATCACCTCTTCTAGTTTTGTAATATTACATTGACTTAATATTTTGTCATATCAAATGAAATATTAATTTATACAAGCAATATATATTTAACCTTTGTAAGGTAAGGACGCAAAATATGCGTGTAAAAGTTCAGATTTTAAAAAATATATATTGTTTGCTTCTCTTACTAGAAAGTGTCTAATTATTAAGGTCGTATTCTGTATTATTATTTTATAAGAAATCCTGTCATATCGTATAAATGGCAAAAGAGAAATTTTTAAAGTAAATTTGTGTATCAGTTATCAATTTTATTTCTTTTGAAAATAACTTGTTAAACTACACTGTTATGTTCGTATTATTTAATAGGAAACGCCACAGAACGTAAAACGGAACTGTGAGTTATCTGTGATCTTATGTGATTATAAATAGTCGTTACTCACTACGTGAGCGAAATTATTTACTAATTATCATTTCAAGTCCAACTGAAAGTAATTGTGAATTTGTCGCTAGTCATCAAGAATAATGCATTCTATTACGTAACTGAATTTCTTATAACGACATGCACGTCGTAATACGTAATCAGAACAGAATAAGACAGTTAATATATTGAAATTCTGACAAACCGAATTTTTCATAGAGCTTCCTTTTCGTTTATACAGAATGATACAGGCAACTGTTAAAAACAAACCATTTGCGTCCCACATCCCATTTAGTTTGTTTTTGTAAAACATTTTCAACTAGCTACTTTTTTCCTTGAGTATATCTTAAACCTCGTTAGTTACTCTATCCACCCATCTGATTTTCAGCATTCGCCTACAGCACCACATTTCTAAGGCTTCTATACTTTTCCTTTCCGCAACTCTTATCGTCCACGTTACGAACCCATATAACGTCACGCTCCATTAGAACATTTTGAGCAACGATTTCCTAATATTCACACTTATATTACCCGTAAGTAAATTCCTCTTTTTCGCGAAAGCCTTCCTTGTCTACCTATCCTGCACTTTATGTCTACTTTACTTCTACCATCCCTAGTTATCACGCTTCCCAAGTAGCAAAATTCCTTAACTTCCGTCAAATTTTTCCGTCCCAATCTAACACCTGAGTTAATCACTGTTTCTCAAACACTCCATTACCTTGGTTTTCCCTCTGATAATCCTTATATTGAACTCTTTCTCCAGGACTCCGTTCATGTCATTTATTATTGTTTCCAAGTCTTCTTCTGATTTCCCTAACACTACAATATCGTCGGCAAAGAGTAGGGTTTATATTTCTTCTTCTTGCAGTAGAATTCCTTTAACATATTTCGTTTTAACAATCTTCGTCCCCTGTTCTATGTATAAGTCAAACAGCATGGATGACAGACTTCATCCTTGTTTTACTATTTTCTTGATTACAAGTTATTGACATTAATTATTTTTAAGAATAAATCAGTCGGACGAATTTCAGTATAATTTTATATCGTAGTTATGTATTCCGGTGTGAATTCAACTGTCATAAACTATCTCAAGATAAAATAAGTGTCGTTTCGAAGCCAATCCTTTGAAATTAAGCCTCGTACACATCATGTGCCCAAACGTTTGCAATAGTTCCTGAAACAATTGTTTGAGTGGTCTGGACATAATTGCTCATCCTCTGACCTTCGTCGTCAGTCAATGGGATTATGGGCACAACATTAGAAAAGTAAGGCATGAGAGTCTATCGAAGGAGAGGCTCATGGGGCCCATTCACAATGAAATGTGGCAATTACTAGCAGAACTAATGGGCGTGATGATCAGAAAACAATTTAATACGCACGTTTTACAGGAATTAATATATTCTTTAGCGATTTCAAAATTGCTAATATTTGTGCTGCCTTACGGCCTGAAAAAATTCCGAATCTGCCTATGTGATTAGCTCAAAAACCACGTAGCTGAAATATTACTAAAACATGAGTACATTGTAGCTTTTAGTACGAAGTTCTCATGTAAGTATAGTTTCTGTTGTGGTATTCAGTCCTAAGACTGGTCTGATGCAAACCTCCATGCTGAACTACCCTGCATAGCTAACATATTCCACATCCTTCCTAATTTATTTAGTATGTTACATCCTTGACCTTCCACTTATGCTCTTACCTCACACTTCCCTCATGTCTCAAAACGTGGCCTATTAATCTATCCCTTCTCTTTGTCAAAGTCCTCCAAATTGTTCTCTCTCCCCTGTTCTTCTTGTAACTTGCTGGTTACTAGCTCTATCCACTCATCTGATATCCAACATACTTCTGTAACACCACATTTCCATAGCGTCTACAATTGTTTTCCTTTCTGCAACTCCTATCATCCACGATTCGCACTTATAAAACGCCACACTCAATACTTTTAGTGACTATTTCCTAATATTCATACTTATATTAGCCGTAATTAAATTCCTCCTTTTTGTGAAAGCCTTTCTTGCCTCTGCTATCCTACTATTTATGTTTACCATACTTCTACCATTCCTAATTATCGTGAATCCCAAGTAGCACAATTCCTTAAGATCCTTCAGAATATCTCTTCCCAATCTAACACCCTTTGTTATTCCACTATTTTCCATACTACACTCCATTACCTTGGTTTTCCCTCTATTTATCCTCATATTGAACTCTTCCTCCAGGATCACGTTCATCATCACGAAATCATCAGCAAACCTTAGGGTTTTTATTTCTTCTTCTTTCATTTTGATTCCCTCTCCACATTAATTTTTATTTATCGCCTGCTCCATATATATATATATATATATATATAAGTTAAAAGGCATGGGACTCAGACTGCATCCTCGTTTTCTTGATTTCTGCTTATTTTCTTACCCTTTCTACTTACTACTGACTGCCTTCTGTAGAGATTATAGATAACTCTTCTTTGCAATATTGTATTCCTGTCCTCTTCAAAATCATTAGTAGTTGTTTCTGTTTATAGTATCAAAGGTTTTTTCTAAATTTACAAATGTCATGAACTTAGGTCTGTTTTTTCATATACTGTTTTCTAAAATTTAAGTATTATAACTACACAAACTGTGCCTTTACTGTATGATTTGCAATGTTTATTTATTCGTAAAGAAGATTAGCGGTTTTCCTCCAATAGCAAAATATGAGCAATTTTCCTTTTCCCACGTGCTCTGTCGTCGTCCACTGTTATGTCACACCAAGATTAGGTGACAGAACCCTACACAGTTCTGCCTACACTCAACATAGTGATGGGAACGAAATAACGTGTTGTTGTTGTGGTGGTGTGCAGTCCTAAGACTGGTCTGATTTTAACTTTCATTCTAACCTACCTTGCGCAAGAGTTTCATTTCCTCATAACTAGCGCATCCTTATCTGCTTAGCGCATTCCATCTTCTTTTCTTCTTACCCCTCTGATGCTAATATTATAAGACCCTCATGTCTTAAAACGTGGCCTATTAATCTATCCCTTATCTTGGTCAACGTCCTCCATATTGTTCGCTTTTCCCCTATTCTGTTTAGAACTTCCTCGTCAGTGATTATATCCGCTCATCTGATTTTCAGCATTCGCCTATAGCACCACCTTTCAAAGGCTTCTACTGTTTTCATTTCCTCAATTCCTATCGTCATCTGCAAACCGTATGGTTTTTATTTATACTCCTTGAAATATTATTCCTTTTCCATATTCCGTTTTAACTTTTTTATCACCTGTTCTATATATGTTAAACAGCATGGGCGACAGAATGCATTCTTGATTTACTCCTTTCTTGATTCTATTCTAATTACTGGTCTTGTCTTCGGTAGAGGTTATGCATAATCCTCATTTCTCGATATTTTGTACCTGCGCTCTTCGAAATCTTTAATAGTGTTTCCAGTTCACATTATCAAACGTTTTTTCTGAATCTACAAATGCCATAAACTTGGGCCGGTTTTTTCTTATCCTGCCTTCTAAAATTAGTCGCAAAGTCAATATTGCTTCTCTTGTCCTTACATTCTTCCTTAAAACCAAATTGATCTTCTCCTAACTCGCATTCTTTTTGACGTTTAATTCTCCTATATACTATTTTCGTTAATATTTTGCATGCAAGGGGTACTAAATTAATTGTCCTATGCTGCTCGCATCTATCAGCCCCAGTCCCAGTTATGTTTTTACTAAATTATTCTCGTATTATTTGACAAAAGTAACCTGTTGCTAGAATGTATCTGTTACCGCAATAACCTGTTACTGAAAATTACATGATATTTGAATAACACCCAAAGGTATCCACCAGGGGTGACACACGGTCGTCGCGGGGCCCTGTGCGCCCCTGGCGATGAGTGGGGAATCAAATAACACGTTATATAACAGTATAAGACCTCGGGCACGCTAAAAGCGGCGAGCGGGGGGGCGGTTGGACTCTACATTTCACGAGCGGCAGAGTAGTGAGTGATGCAGGCTTCTATAGAGAACCCTTGAGCGGACATGTCCATCGCCCCCTGTTTAGTACAGGACGCACTCGCTCGTCCTGCGTTCCCCGTCACTTGCTCAGTGGCAACTTTTATAAGACAAGGAAACAAGTTTTGCTTCCTATACTTATTAAATATAATAAATAATTAATTATTGGAGGGTACCAACGTTTCATGACCTATATTTTTCTTTTACTGCCATCAGAAATTTTCTTTCCGCATACTATAATCTTAAAGTCGTATTGTATGCACAAAAACAGTGCGTCTGTCTTTAGGAAAATGTTGTTTTGTTAAGTCATACGTTTCTATATCCTTCAAAAAATTATGATTTTAAAGAACTATATCAACACTTCCTTTACGTATTAATTTGTTGATATTCTTGAAGCAGGAATTGCTCAATATTAATATAATATTTTTGTGCAAAAAGTAAACAAATTTTCTTTCTTTTTTTGTGCATTCAGTTGGGCTCGAGAGTTTTTTATAGCCCCTTCCGCTCGCCGGGGGCAAAAAATTAATGTCCAGGGTTAGCGGTGAGCGGCTGGTTGAGCGGCTCGAGTTCTACCGCTTTACCGCACGCTCTTGCTGTAGCCAGTGGAACGGCGAACCCATTGAATTATATTGGAACATTTAAGTGAGCGGTGCCGCTCTAACTACCTGCTCCTAGCCGCTTGCCGCTTTTATCGTACCCGAGGCCTAACGCTTTTAACACCTAATATTGGGCTGCAGTTATCACGTTATCATTAACGACTAATAAAATTTTATCCAGAAAGGTGTTATTACCTTCACCATGGACGACTCGTGGTCGTCGTGAAAGTTATTGATAAATTTCTGTCTTTAATTATGGTCAATGTTCTTACAATTTAATATGAGATTTTAACTGCAGTTCAAATATGTTATATTGGAGGGGGGCGTATTTAATAGTTTAAAATAAAGTATTAATGTTAAAACTAATGAAACATTGCTTTAAGAAAACTAAATACCACTTCAATGCATTTACCATATTAACAACATATGTAATCTTCATGAAATAAAACTAAAATGCAACCAGAATTACCTTAAACTTTTATTAATATATTAGAATAAGCCACCCCATACCTTCTTCAATGAATATTTTCTACTTTTTTCAATAAATCAATAATATGACATTATTCTATTTTTTCAATAAATAAATCCAGCCAATTTGTCTATTTGTTAATATGATCTAATAAGACGTTTTCACATTTTCAAAACGTTTCTTTCGTTAATTGTCTATTTGCCTTTTAGGAAAGACTTGACTTTGATTGTTACTATAATTTTTTGCAGAAATAGTTCTCGGGTTTACACACGGGTGCACCTGTAACCGAGTGGAAACCCAAGAACTATTTCTGCATCAACTACACCGGGAAAGCCTCAGCTCACTTATTATAATTTTTTGTTGAATAATAAAAACAATAAATTATTTTTATACCAGTCACCGTCATATGGTTATTAATACAGCATAAAATATTATAGTTGAACAATTTTCATTACATGATTTTCTCTTTCCCCAATAATTATTGAACATCTCCAGTAAACTGATCAAGAATAGTAAAAATTAATTCTTTAAACTATCATTCTCAAATTATGTACCTAAATTTTAACGCAATACTTTATAGCGCATACGTTTAGAAAAATAGTTTCATTTCATATTGTAATAGGCCTGTTGTCTATCAAACCTATTTACCTGAACTGTAATTTCTACATTTTCTTTGTTCATGCATATGCTTTTTCCTCTTTATCTCAATAGATCTTTAAAATTACTAAGTTCATGATCTATAAATTAACCTCACTGTTGGAGAATCGATACGCTGACCACGTGTCACTCCAAATTTGGAATGTGGCATTGCAAGATGACAGTTCGCAGTCCACCCGGTCGGCCCAGGCCCGCAATGGGCTGACTTAGGAAAGTAACTTAGTTATCATTGGATAGCTTTTATCTTACAATGTTGCAATTACTAATTCTCGGAACAGTAGTTTCATAACCAACCTTCAGCTCCCGTTTACAAGTGTGTAGCGTCATTGCCGTAAATTACTGTTACGTAATAACAAACGCGATCTTTTTAAAAACGAATTATGTTATCTGCAGTGTAATTATGAATCTTTACGTCTTGTTTTAACAATTTTTGTATTGTTAGTCAATTCCTATATTATATATGAGTATATTAAATGATTTTAAAATGCATTCCTTCCCTATTTAATATATAATAAACAAAAATCTATTTAAACAAAAAAAACAAAAAAAAAAAAATAATAACACTTAAACACATAAAACATCAATTTTCATTCAATACCCGTAATAACAACCCCACAAAACAAAAAAACAAATCCACCCCAATCACAAATACTACCTAACCAAATCCACAAAACAACAAAAAACAAACACCAACCAATCCCCCAACCCCCCCCTCCACAAACCACCTTACCCAACTCCACTCCCAAATAAAAAACAAACCATAAATATCAACAAATACCCCAATCCAACATTAAAAAACAATATATTTACCATATCACCCCCCATTACTCCATAAAAACATTCCAAAAACCAAATCAAACAATACCACCCTCCACTCCAACAACCACATCCACTCAAACACCACACCCACACAAAAACACAAACTCACAACCTCCAACAAACACCATCTCACTCCCCCAAACCAAAAAACACAAAAAACACTCAAAAAACAACCCCACAACACAGTAATTATAATGATCTTATGACATAAGATAGATCTCTCACACATAGACCTCTTTTTAATCGCTATATATAGAGAGAGTATTTAAGATAGATCCACTTACATTAGAGATATCTGTTAATTTTATTTGTTCCATTACCGTTTTGTAGAGATTTAGATTAATCCGCGCATGTGTCCAACATTCACCTCACCTTAAGAATATCTCGCTAACTCTTTTCATGAATTAGATATGTTAAAGATTGCGTAGATGTGTTGAATTTCCGTTCGCGCTAATAGATATAGTATAGTGAGTTTTCGATCCCATTTATTAGACCATGAGATCTTGTTAGAGATAAGAAGAGTAGTTATCCCCGCCAAATTATTGTAGAGTATCATATTGTTCTAGAGTATAGATATATAGAGTGAGAGTAGAGAGACTAGAGGTTCGTAATAAAATTTTGTTTTTATAAACCATTAAGATGTGCACTCTATACTCAATGGCGACTATAAAACCAAATTTGTTATAATTAATTTTTAAATATAAAACTTAATGTAATATAAACATAAAAATATAATTCATTAAAGCACTTAATGACTTTGATGATTCTGGGGCTTTCAATTGCATATCTTGTTGATATGTGGTACAATATTTGTATGTTGAATTCTAATATCAGGTGTGGCGTGAAGCCTGTTTCTGCACTTTGACTTCATTGTATCATAATAAGAAAATCGCAGTTAGGTTAAGTAGGCTGTATAAAACTGAAATAAAACAATAACTTGTATTGAAACATTGGGGTAGTTTTCTGACAAAATCTCGAGAGATATTTTAAAGGATCCTTTGTATTTTTGATTGAAATTAGACTCACTGAATAAATCAGTTATATTTTCATAGACACTTGCACTTAAACGTCCTGGTTTACCTGTCACCGAAAATGGATTCTGAGCCCAGGAAATATCCTTACTATTTTTCAAAAAATATTGCAGAAGAATTGATTTCAAGTTATGCTGGTATTCCAAAACCGATTAGAAAAATTCTATGACTACTTCAAAAGTAAATTCATTCAAACATTCACGTAAGGCAGGAGAACAATTAAATTTATTAGATTCAACCTGATGAAATCCAAAATTTTATTTTTTAATCAAAAGACACCATTTTATCTGTTTCATTATTGTTCCTCGTAGTCATAAGTTTGGTTAATTGAATTTTGTAAAAATATCTGTCATGTTAGCAAGTTTTATCAACCATGAACGATTTATTAAAACTTCATCAAAATTTTGTCTTGAATTATTTCGTACCTTCAAGAAGGCTAACAACTCACTTCGAAGTTTAATCTTAATGATGCTTTCTGTTCACTACCCATAGTTTTATTTGGATTGAAGTGGTTTTGATTTTACATAGTTTATCAGTTTCACAGCTTCATTCATAATGCTTTTGAAATTTCTGAAAAATTTTTGCCACCAGTATTTTTACTAAAAACACTTTCAGATCCCCATTCACTTCACTTGTTTTATTTTGTTACTTTGTGAGCTTACCTAACAAGACAAAATTAATGTTTTAAAAACAGCGTAATTGAACACCTTTAATAACGAGATATTTTTTAAATTGATCATTATGACAATATATAGACAGCTTCCGAAATACGTAAATTAATATATACTTTTGTAACCATATAATTATTGTTTGTTAGCAAAAAATGTATTAATTATCTTTCGCATACCACTAAAATTTTCTTGTGAACCTATATGGTGCTGATAAACTGCAATTACGGGCTCTTGAATTACTTTGCAGAAAGAATATCGACGTAGAAAAATATTTCATGATTTACTCTGTAATTTAATTTCTTTAATTCGGTCTATTCTCTTAGAATTTGCATTTTTAGAAGTTTAATCATCCCCTCTAGTTTTTATCCATCAAGATCACTTCTCTGATTGAGAAACAACACTTCGTCTCGAAGCACCGGAGGGGAGAGATGTTAGTCGACACTTTTCAGAAACGTCCGAGTTGGACTTAGAAAAATTTCACATAATCTGCACTTTATTCGGGGGCATCCGCCATCGAGAACTCTGAGGGACATTATCCATCGTCAAGACTGTCGCTAATCTGTCCGAAATCAAGCCGGAGGACTTCAACGCCCACGCTTGAGACGACTCAGGCGATTTCTTGGAAAGCGGCACTTCTGCTAATCAGGTAAACTTGTTCCTGAATATTTTATGAATTTGAAATTTGCTGAAAATTCTTGTTGAAGTCACCGTGGTCAAAGCGTATACCGTCCTCTGACGTATACGAGTATTGGCAGCTATCAGCTGTTCGATCTTAGAAGGTGTAAATAGTAACACCATTTTCACTATTTCTTTTAACACATACTATCGCGCATATTATTGTAAGTAAAATTGCATTTCACAATTTATTATTTCACGTGCGAGAGAAGAGTGTATTTCTCATGAACATTATATTACGTCAATTCTCACTCACTGAAGATTTTCCTATTACATAAACATAAATGTTCAAGCTATTTGTGTCATGAAATTGCTTGAATCCTGGGGTTTGTTTTTATGGTTTATAATCGGTGTGAAATACCCGTCGACCCAGAGGTTAAGGGTCGCTCCTACACGTCATAAAAAAGACTTTAACTTGACTTTTATTGCGATAAAATATATTGTGTAATTTATCATTTTTAGTGGATGTATTCTAGATTTTTTTGGCTCACACAGAGTATTTTTAGAATTTCGGGGTGCAAAAAGTTCAACAAATTCTACCGTATATGTGGTTACCGTACAAATCAGCAACATACTGTAATGGGAACCGGATGGCACAGTTGATTTTAAGTTAAATTTGTACGAATTTATTAATTTAACATTTATAAATATTAATTTATTAAAACAGTAACAACTTTTACAAACCAAGGGTCAATTTTGTCTTACGTAAGATATTATTAAAACTATGTGTCATATTATATAGAAATCATTAGATCGCAAAAAAACTGTACTTCGATATTCTTGGAAATTACCCAAGCTTTTGACAGGATTTGGCATAAAGGACCTCTACCTAACCCTCCGTTAGTCACGCGAGGTTCAGAAGATCGACAATACACTGTTTAAAATACTACACGACCCGCAATATGCTACATTTCTAATTTAATCTATATAACGTGTAATAGAAATTATTTCTAAAATTGTAAAAATATGAAATCACATAGGCCCAAATTTCTAACAGGGAAGTATTGTTACTTCTTACATATTTTAAATAAAGAAAGTTAATTTCAGGAAGAAGACATATTATAGGAATATTTTTGCAGAATCGTGAGGTGATTTCCTCAGAATTGTAAAAGTTTTCGATTGCCGCCCGTTAAACGCTTTATTTTAAATAACCTTAGATTAACGCAAATAAACCACAACAAGTCCAAAAACTGTAATCTTTTTATTAAATCGTCAAACATTTTTAAAACTGTAGTCTGATGAGTCCGTCTCTGACAGTAGGCACGCTCTGCCCGGCGCTGTGCTTTTTGTAGCACATATAATTGCTAAATCTTAGACGAGCTGAAAAGGAAATCATGCGCATTTCTCTTTAGAGACAGGTTTCTTGTGATATTCAAAAGTATGCGTGAAGGAGCGCGTTGGAAGGCGGGCAGTTTAAAGTATTAAAATATATATATTAATTATTAAAAAATATATATAAAGTATTAAAATACACACTCTTAAAATGTTGTTATATTTCTTAAAATTACGAGAAAGATAATTCTCCTAAATTAATTCATGCGCTATAGAAGAGGCAATAGTTTTGACTAACTTCATCAAAACTCTCACATTGCAACACCAATGTCAAAAACAGTATATCAAACCAACCAAAGATAAAAAAAACTCATAGGGGCCAAAATGGAGGCAAAAGCTAAATGTCAACGAAAGCACGCTCCACAAGATAAAAAAAGTTTAAACAGCGTTTAATCTGGTAAAAATAAAGCTTAAAGACGAAAGAGACAGAAAATTTCATTAATTCATTACCATCCTTAATGGATTTTATAATGAAGCCAGTTAACCAAAACAAAAAACTTCGTATCCGAGATGAAAGATCACATATCCCACAGTGAGCCAGAAGGGACACGAAGAAAGCAACAGTATTTCAAAAAGTTAAAAAGTATTTCAAAAGTAATCGCAACTATCAGTGCAATGCAAGACTTTTGGATGATGAGACAACTCTCCATAGACACGGCCATCTCACTCTACAAAGCAAAAGTCACCCCAATAGGCACATACATAATGAATATGGGAAAAACTAAATAGAAAGAACTTGAAAGATATTGAAAAGATAAAAGCAACATTTCTGAAAAAAAAACTGTGTGACTCAAAATATACGCCATCACGACTTGAATATAAACACTCAAGGGAAACTTTCTACTTAGAAGACCTACGCTATACATCAGGGTTAACATTGCCATCTACACTTGCATATCAACACGTGATCCAAGAACTAAAGGAAAAGAAGAACCAGATATGGGACGATTTCTGCAGTACCACCGCCATGACGTCAAGCGAATGGAGGAGAGCATCATACCAGCTCCCACACACAGTAACGGTTTTCACCACAAGATTTGTAAATCAAAAAGCTTTCATCAACCAGATGTGAATTATGTGACAGATATCAGGCATAGTGGTGTTCCAGAAGACAAAATGACAAAATTTTGTAACGAGTGACTCAATTACTTTACGCATTGTGTGAAATTCCTTTATATTATTATAAAAGTCAATTGATAATGCCTCCAATTAAAGCGTTCATCTCAAAGGAAGTACATTAAAATTAACTATCTAAAACATCGGAAAATTCCAGATATAGAATTAGAGCAAGAATGGTAATAGTATTACTTTTGAGATTTAACGAAATTCGTAGATTGAAATATTTGGAAACGAACTGAAAATTAGGTAAGGACCTTAACATTGTAGAGTCCTACCGGCCAATCAGCTTACTACCCGTCATTTCCAAGATCCTGGAAAGACCTCTGGCTCAAAGAATGAACACCTACCCAAACACTAATGATTCGATATCGCAACACTAGTTCGGACTTCGTGAACGTGCACCAAGTACACCGAGTATGTCATATTACATAGGAATAATTATATTACAAAAATATGCACTTCGATATTTTTGGAAATTACCCAATCTTTTGACAGGATTTGGCATACTTAACCCTCCGTTAGTCGCGCGGGGTTCAGGAGGTCGACGCTATTTAATTTCTTTCATAACATCTGTAGCCAGGTCATATACAGGGGTGAACTGTGGTGACATCTCATAGGAATGTGTTTACAATTCTCTGCCAAGGCCACATTTGCTTCTCGGAAAATTACGTTTGAATCAGGAAGTAACTTATTCTTGGTCCAGGGGACCCAACGCGAAAATTCCCATCAATATTTTTCCTGTCATGGTCGCAGTAGTACGGAGTGATAATATAGTTGCTTATCGTAGGTACCCTTGTCGATTATTCAGTTTTAGTATCAAATATTTCCCTTTTGATACTTCAATTTTTGTCACAAGTTGATATTATGTTTGGGCCTATTATAACACCATGCCGTTGCCTGTTCCTGAACAATTGTGGAAAATGAATAAAAATATATTCAACTTGAATAATCCTCAAGATGTAGATGAAATTCTTCGACTTCTTCTTTTCGACGAGGATAATTATGACACAACTGTTGTACCAAACGACAATGCTGAAGAATCAGAAATTTAGGAACAAGGTCTGCTGACTCGGATACGGATCATCTAATTAACAAACTAGATTTAGAGGACCCTGAGGAGGTGATGATGATAATTCTTATATCGGTAAGCTCAATAAGAAATTTATTCTTTTGTTACAAAATTAACACATTGAACTACAATTAAATATAATATGTGACTCCACTTATTCGTTTGTTGAGGTTCGAGATAGTACTAAATGAACGAGAACTCCGTATCGAATGACTCAAACACCACTACACAAGATTCAATTACCGAGCGTTATCAACCGAACCGCAAAGCACGCAAAAGAAAAAAATTGTTGGCGACTACTTTTGGAAGACCGAGTAATAAATTTATTCGTAGAAAATACTAACATTTACATAAATAATATAGAAGTGAAGTATGCTCCTACTATAAATTGCAGAGAACTATATCATACAGAAATTGAGACATTTTTAGGTCTTTTATATTTAGCAGGGGGTTTTCGGGGTTGTCACCAAAGTCTTGCGGATTTTTGGACCAATGATGGTCATATTTTGTATGTCTCAAAGTACATTAGTTTCTAATTAGATGTATTCGATGATACAGATACACGCTCGCAGCGTTAAAAACAGACAAACGAGATCCGTTAAGAAAACTTTATGAAATTTTTCTTGAAAACTGCAAGACAACTGTCCATTTTGGCCAAAATGTCGCAATTGGCGAGTTGCTTCCCCGATTCCGTGGGCAATGAAGATCCAGTAATGCTTCATCTGACATTAACAATATACAAACATGGCTCCATAAATGAGAATAACGATCAATCGGTTCAACTGAACTTCACACAACCAATACCATCAAGTACATTTAAATAACATTAATATACCTCAGTCTTTGTGTACAAAATACCTTGGTATTTATATGGAAAGTAATCGCACTTGGAAATATCAAATAACAAGTAAAAAGTAAATATATTTAAAAAAGACTTGTGCTGGCTTTTATGGTGAAATTCGAAGCATTCAATGAAAAATGAAATTTTTCTATGCAACCCATATGATTGTATGTAAGTGAACTTTGGGGATTGTTAATCAAGTAGAATATTACAAAAATACAGAGAATAATATAAAAAATAATGCAAATAATAACGGACGTCCCAATTCAGGTGGCACGAGTTCCCTCCCTCGGTGCAGTACGTGCCACCTGGCGAACAATCTGCGACCTACTTTCTCGGGGAGAGGATTTTCTTGTTTTCATTTAGAGGACGTCGTTCTGCTTCCCCGTCAAGAGGGGCAATGTGGACAACACTCCAAGGGGCGAATCCCAGACGCTTGATGACAACTCAGGGATACTAGCGTTGCCGTTCGTTGCTGCAGGTGGAATCATTCTTTTGAGGCCAACGAGAGCTGAGTCTCCATGCGTTCCGTATCCGGTTGTTGTTTTATGGTGAATCAGACCTGTTGGACATTAATTTTCTTGATTTCTTTCAATAGCCAATTGTTTGGATTATGTATAATCTGTTTTTTTAATTCAAGACTAAGTTCTTTATTATAATAAACTTTTAAACGTATGTACATTTGTTGCATTTATGGAAAACCACGATGAGAATTTCGAGCTCCCTCCCGAGAAATATCGAGAGCGGATAGAAATTGCAAGTGATTTGATTGATTGAGTCAGCTAGCTTACCTTCTTCATTTATTCTAAATCATACCCGATCGTTTCATAAGTTACTTAGTCGTTTGCCTCGTAAAGTGATTTTTGAATAAGTTTTCTATACTTTCACTTCAACCCATCATATAATCTTTAAATATATTCTTTCGACATAGTTCCCTAACAAAAAATCAGTTTTTGTTAATTGAGAAAACGTATGAGAATTTTATTAGTCTTTTAAATTTGTGCATTGTGTTATTCATACAATATTGAAGATTTTACTAAGGCTCAAACGAGTAGACCTAGTGAATATAAATCAAGCCGATTTGAGATTTGTAATAATATGCCCTTTAACGTAAGGTTTTCTAGAAACTTAAATTAACGACCAATTCACTGAATGTTCTCTAACGTTTATTAAATCATGTTTGCATCCATACGAGATGTGTCTAATTTTATTGCAGTTCTTGTATAGTGAGAGATTTTTGAAGATACTATTCTGGTCTGTTCAACCGTGGCATTAAAAGTAACGTATATACCAACAGGTTTCCAAGAAGTACAAGTCCAACTTTTCTCAAAACATAGGACTGCCAATGAGCCTAGTGTTGGTGCAGCGAGCGACAGACCAGGATTCTAGAGCCAAATTCGTGCTGTTTCCTTTGAACGCTAAACCAGAACAGTCTTTCGAACGTTACGTTTTGACCAGAGGTTCCCTAAGACTTGGTTTCTGATCCTATTGGATCAGTTGGCCAGCTGCCTCCTAAATTTGATCCAGACACGGAGAGAGAATGCAACGATCCCAAAGTACACTCCTCTGCCGTCATTCCTAATAGATAATAGCCCGAGGGTTTTCCCTGCATTTTTTCAGGTGAATTGCCAGTAGGATCCTTAAAACTATAGTCCGGGGGACATCGGGTTGGGAGGATGCCTGTGGATGGTTTCTCTCGCAGGTATTGCTGCCCAGATAGACTGGGGGGTTCACCTTTAGGGATACTTGTACTCTCTTTGTGTTTTTCTTGGTTCTCACGTACCGAGGCACGATCATCTAGTTTGGGAAGAGAATAGCCTATGGTGAAAGACCTTGGGCATACTGTATGAGTTATTCGCTGATCTCATTGGGTCAGCCGGCCAGCTGCCTCCTAAAACTGGTGGAGACACGGAGAAGGGAATCCCACCAGCAAACACATCTCCTGTTATTCCGATGGGCTTGAGATTAGTACCCAAAAACCCGACGTACCATCGGGTAGGATCGTTAAACTATAGCCCGGAGGCTACCTTGCTCCGTCTTCCACGTCCCCTTTTTCAATTCTTTTCCTACGTTATTAAAGGGAAGTTCACTGTTTCAGGATCACCCTCGTGTGACCTGTAACCCAAAAAAATGAACTATCTGGCTATCTTCTTCTTCCTTCCGCACCTACCGTCATTTATCAGTTCCCATCCTATGCTACTAAAGGATAGTTTCCTGTTTATGGATTACCCTCATATATTCATTTACCCCTTACTCCCCCTATCGCCCCTAAAAATTAGAAGGAATAAGAAAGTTCTTTGGAAGAGTGAATGAATTGCTGTCAGCACGTGATGAACAGAGCGTTCAAAGTAGAAGAATCAATATATCCTTTCCACCCTTTAAGTGAAGATTTTAATTTATCTGTAACCAAGGGAATGCCCTTTCTGTTACAATGCTGATAAGTAGTGGATTCAGAAAGTAAAAGGCTGGCCTCGTTAATAAATTCAGTTTTTCTATTTCAATGGTTACCAATATATTTTAAAGAGTCATTTGTATGCTATTCTTAAGTCGTGCTTCTCAGCATTCTCCTATAACACCACATGTCAAAGGATTCTATTCTTTTCCTTTCCGCAACTCCTATCGTCCACGTTTCGCACTCATATAACGCCACGCTCCATACAAACATTTTAGCAACGATTTCCTAATATTCACACTTATATTACCCGTAAGTAAATTCCTCTTTTTCGCGAAAGCCTTCCTTGCCTGTGCTATCCTACTCTTTATGTCTACTATACTTCTACCATCCCTATTTATTACGCTTCCCAAGTAGCAGAATTCCTTAACTTCCGTCAAAATGTCCCTCCCAAAACTAACACCCTGTGTTATTCCACTGCTTCCCAAACTACACGTTCATACCATTTATTATGGTTTTCAAGTCTTCTTCTGACTCCCCTAATACTACAATATCATCTACCCTTCACGTATTCCACATGTATTTACCCATTAGTGAACCGAACCAGGAACCGTCACTGTCCACGGTAGAGAAGGTTAGGGTTAAAGGTCGTCGTCACTGGCGCAACTTCTTCAGTAAAATACCAATCTCACGTCACGACGTAATATCCACGCTGGAGGTTTCTCTTCACTAAATTTTCGCAACAAAGGTCTCGACAGATTTAAAAGAATGTTGATCAAGAACTTTACAGCCGAAACCAGTTTAATTTCTTACTTTCCAACATTTATTTTTATAACTCCAGGAAATCTCATGAACATATTTTATTTGAAATATTTTAGCATTATATAATAATAATGTTTGCAATTAAGTGACACAAATTTTTAATTCACATAAATTAAAAGTAACTGATATTATATTGAAAAATATAAAACATTTAATAATACTTATGTACCAGTAAACGAATGCATTTTCGTCTGTTTTCTAATTAAGATAAAATTATTGAGCAATCATGCCACACTTTTACAAAAACCATAAATATATAATGTAAGAGATATTCACATAAATACTGTAATTAATAAGATTTATTATAAAGTACCTTAATGGCTAAATATTTTTACAGATACACGCAATAAATCTGGAAATAATTTTTCATCATATATAAATAAATTATGGATCATTGGTAAGAAGCAAAACCAATTAATTAATCCCACTCATTCAAAACATCTGAAGTTACCGAAACAAAAAAAGCAGACAGAAAATATAAGTACAGCAAGTTAGTTAGATTATTACCAAAAAAAATATTAGTAAAATATAAATATAGATAGCACATGTTCAACTCTATTTAGACAAGATAATTTAACGTAATAGACTGCTGTAAAAAAACCTCGAATGGAATAATGAGAGTCGTCGACAGTTAAAAATTTAATAACAAATCAATAAAAAGTAACCAAATAAGTCTGCAAATAAATTTAATTAGTCCCCTGTCGTGGACAGTGACGCTTCTGGAATAAAATTATCTATCCACAAATTTATTTCTGACTTACTTGGGCCATATTTTTATTGATTTATTATTAAACTTAATGCCAGAAAATAAGAGGTTTGAGTTAAACATGTTGTTGTGGTATTACGTCCTAAGAATTGTCTGATGCAACCCTCCAAGCTATCCTAGTTTGCACAAGGTTTTTCATTTCCACATAACTAACACATCCCACATCCTCCCTAATCGGCTTAGCGTTTTCTATCGTTGGCCTCCATCTCTCTCCTTCCCCTCTCTTTCTCTCTCTCTCTCTCCATCTCCCGTCTCTCTCTCCCCCTCCTCCTACACTCCGAATTAATTGCATCCACAAAAATTATTTAATTTTTAGCAATCAATCTTGAACTATATTGACTGCCTAATTCATAATTTAATTTATTTTTTCAACCGAATTCTCTCCAAGTGTACTAAGTATATGTTTTCTGTCTCCGCATACGTCTCTACATATTTATTACACATTTCATCCATTTTCACTTATCCGTCCACAAATTGTGGACCATTAACGTCTGAAATATACAGATTGTCGTTCCAAACGTATCTATTTTATGTCCATTTCTTTCTAAATCTATTAAATTTACTCCTAATAATTACTGAATTCAGTCTCAAATTCTATTGCTTTTATCAGATGTTAAAGTAAATTTATTGAAAATACAGTTTCTCTAAAAGAAACCACTATTATAATTTTTTTTCTGTAAATGCTTTCTCTCTGACTTGTAATAAAACAAACACTGTTCTACTCAAATAACATATTAGTGAACCATAGAAAGACATATGATGATCAATGAAGTAAGAAAGACGTAGTTCATTAACTAAATAATAAAATTAATTAGGATTAAAATGTCAATATTTTAATTAACGAATTTATAAATGTCTAATATATATTTATATTATTAATTATAAATTCAAATAAATATAAAATGTAAGACTCGTTCCATATTATCGGATCTTATTTCTTTTGGAAAATCCATCAGTTCTATTAGCTGAAATGACTGAGTAGGGAACTTGGAGGATTATGAAACGAGCCAGTAAAAAATTATACTGTTACGTCTCAGAGAAAATAAATCGGTGATAAAACTATTGTTTCAATTATATACGGACCTTATATTTAATGTTGTAAACTCCAAATCTTCCAGTCAATCTAAATAAACTTATTTACGAAATATAAATATTATAGCTAGCAATTCAATTTAATAACAATAATAATTGAAACGAAAAAGCCAATATAAGAGAAAGTGTATTCACGGGAGTAATTTTCTATCGTAACGAATAAGCCGTTTCAAATTACTATTTTCTTGTGCGTTACTCTCGTGGCTACAATCATTCGCTCCGAGAAATTATGCCCCTGTAAATTATGGCTTGTTGCGTCTTCCTCTCTCTTAAATTTATTCTGCCTTTCACTGATCCTGCCGCCAGAAAGTAACCGAATAAGCTTGATTTACATCCACATCACTTTCTTAAAATTATTAAAGGTTACATAAGTTTAACATAAACGTATAGGGCAATAAATTACGTAGGACACACCAATACCCGCAGGCTGATTGATACGATTTTCCACTTCAAGAAATATTCAGGAATAAAAGTAACATATACCCTTATGTGAAACATTACACATTAATATTGGATTCATAGGATCGCGTTGTCTGATTTTCTTTGTACGTAAATTAATTCGTTTTCAGTTAATGTGGAATATTGCCAGACTATGGAAGACAGAAAATATGTATAAAAATCTTAATGTACTGGCTAAGTGGCGTATTCTCTTATTTTGTTGGGCACCGGAGTGGATGTTCTTTTTGCCATTTTGTACGTATATAATAAGGAAGGGGAGTTAAATGATTATTAGAATTATTTAAAGAATATAAATATTAATTTCAAAAGCAAATCTATACATTCTGTTCTACCACTGGCTACTCAGCTATGAAATCTTAAAATCTCGGGTTGGCCGTGGAATAAATTTGGTCTGGAAAATTGACGGATTTACGATGTCTGCGTAATTACGAGAATGTTAAGCACTACCATGAGTGGAACTTATCTGTTGTTTCCTTCCCCTTGGCGACGTCGTGTAGTCAGCTTGTCTGGTTTCTCATTGACGGCTTCTGTGATTTGCCAGCGAATGATGGCGACTGCTCTCTGTAGTGTAAGACCGTCGTCTTCGAAGTTTTTCCAGCGACTCTTTTCCTTTCAGCTTTCATGCCATTTATATAATTTTGGGGCAGTCGCGCTTCTTAAAGGCACGAAACAACAACAACTTTCCATCACCAGAGCATCAGTTGGTTCTCCCTCTGGGGTGTGAGTCACATTATTCACATTGGTCACCCTCGTGCGTCCGAAGATTCTGAAGAAGAAGAAATAATAGAAGGCTTTGAAATGTGGTGCTATAGAAAAATGTTGAATATCAGATGGGTGGATAAAATCACTAACGAGAAAGTTCAAAACAGGATAAGGGAAGAGCAAGAAATGTGGAGGACTTTGACAAAGAGATAGGATAGATTAATTGAGACATGAGGTTCTTGTAAAATTAGCATTAAAGGAAAGTGTGTGGGGTAAGAACAGAATAGGGAGATCAAGGATGGAATACGCTAGGGAGGGTGTGGGTTGCGCAAGATAGGTCAGCATGGAGTATTGCAACAGACTAGTCTTAGAAGTGAATACCACAACAATAACAACAACAAAAAATTATTTTTATAAATGAGAATAATATTAAATTATACATTTATTTAATACAATGTACACTAATTGGATGAATTTCAATTTGCATAACCTGCTTTATTATATTATAATAAATACTATATATATATATTTACAAAATTTATACAGATTTAATATCTTACTTAGGGTCGTCTATATGGGCCTTCCCATAAAACAGAACAATTAAACATCCTAATCGGCCATGGCAGTACAGGGAATAGGCAAAATATTACAAACAGTGGCATTTACTGGTCTTATCAGCTTGCCTGGATGATGAGCACATTGTAACTGGATCATGCCTTCTTTTCGTTATTTAAATGTTCTCGGCCAAGTCAATCTCCAAGTTCTTATTGCTCCCACTTAAAACTCAATCTTCAGCTACACTACACTACAATTCAATGTTATTATCCACATCATAATCTGCTTAATGTCACAATCATCCACTCGGCGTCCTTAATTTCAAACTCCCCCTCCCCCTCTTAATCTCCGATCTTAAATCACAACGTCCTTCCTGTTCCGATATCAAATTTTCTTCAATTTTTAATAATTTTTCCCCATATCGGTACTCTCTGGAAGGAGCCGTTTGCCGCTCTCCGCCAAAGCTTTTGGAGAAAATCACAGTCATTGCCACCATCTGATGCCTTCAAATTTCACGATACTAGGAAAAATCCCTAGTCGCGCCGTCGTGTCGGTCTTTAATTTCCTCTGTCTGTAACCTATACTTCCCTCACGCAACTCGCCTTTGATTCCGTACCACCAAATTCCACACATAGTTGTGTTTATCATAACATTTTGCCGGAGCTTCTGCAAAGTGCTTATATTAAACCGTAATCGGTCCTTAATTGAACGATAAATATTGACAGCGTGGATCGTAATCAGATCGATAAAATTCGTCAAAGGGGAACGGATAATGCTCTTCAGGTCATTCATAGAGAACATTTAAATAATGCGACTCACAACGGAAATAGTTATGGGGGAGGGGGGTTACCTGACGAAATTTACGTAATAATATTCCTATTTTCAAAATCTAGATAATATAAGCAACTTACAACGAGTGTCGCGATATCTCAGCATTCCTTCTACAATTATGGGCCCTCAAAGTGACCGGGACGAATGCTAAGCTGACGTGCACCATTTTTCTGGACCGTATTCCTGGATTGTCAACATCATTGTTTGGGAAAAATGACGTAACCGGCCTTGAATCACTACTTTTCAGAGAAATTTGACAGATTGATTGTAGACAACCCGACGAAAACTGAACCGGGAAGACAAAAGGTACACCGAAACACCACAATTAGTTCCGACCGTTGACCGTTCCTTCAGTGAAAACCCTGCTGGTGTAATACACAGTTTTCTAAACTACTTCAGCACAACACAAGAACTCAAATATGGCAATTATATATCAAAACATTAACAAAAATATGACTGCTACGATAGTTTGAGATTATTTTATTTGATCAAGTAATAGGGTAGACTAAAATTATGATATAAAAAAGGATCAGTAATTGAACCCGATCGTCCCCAATCCGAACCTCACGCGCTACCACGACGCCCCCTAAGTGGGTACGATTTAGGTAGTGTTTTATGGTAATTGTTAAGAGTTAAAATTCCATATTACCTCCATAAGCACTCGTATAATAAAGTCGTTCAATAACACAAACGAATAAAAAAAAGTGTTGATTCTATTACTTCATGTATATTTTCTGACTGCCTCAATCGAAAAGTAACAAAATATTCATTCATGAATAATAAATTTTTCTTTTCAACGTTATAATTGATACATAAATATTTAATGTTTTGGCACACATTTTAAGGGAGAACGGCTTTAATTACGTGAAACCGGGGATTAGGGGATGAATTTAGAGTGTTATAGCTTCTTAGGTAAATCATAAATAGCGTGTGCACGCGTTTTCTAGAGAAAGAACGTATTTTTTGCATAAAAAAGGTAAAAATAACGTTGACTCATCTGAATATAAGTTAAAAACAAATATTGCCGACCGCTCAACATGTTACTCTTTCTCCAAATCGTGTGCAGGAAGTCCCTTAGATGGCAACATAGTGCAGGTGAGTAACCCGATGGCCGCCCCACCAGCAACATGCACCAGAGGCGAACACCGTTCGGTGATTAGATTTTTGCAAAGTGAAGGTGTGAAATCTATAGACATTTATCGAAATATGAATGTCCATTATTGGGACGCCTGATTGTCAGAATAGCAAGTGTATTAATAGTGTAGGAAGTTCACAAATGGTATGACATCTGTAGCCAACAGAAGGAAAAGTTATGCTGACTATCTCTTGAGATGAAAATGCATCTTCGTAGAGCATTACATCCCGCGATGGACATACTCAAACATCAACTTCGGCTTACCATTAGAACAAACCTACCTTTATTACTATCGA
This sequence comes from Eucriotettix oculatus, assembly GCA_034510155.1. Lineage (NCBI taxonomy): Eukaryota > Metazoa > Arthropoda > Insecta > Orthoptera > Tetrigidae > Eucriotettix > Eucriotettix oculatus. The sequence goes on along the minus strand of CM067376.1, from coordinate 240,807,080 downwards.
CAGGTGTGTGCAGCATGACAATGCACTGCCACACACAGCTCGTGCGAGGATTTGAATCTAAGACCCCTTCACCATACTCGTCTGACATTGCCCCGAGTGATTTCCGTATGTCTGAAGACCTATAAAAGGAACCTCATGGGATGAAAGTTCATTCCGATGACGAGTTGCGCCAGGCGGTGCACCTCAAGTTGCTCCGTCACCGAAACGAAATTTTTTTCTAAGGGAATTCAGGCACTTCAGAAGCGTTTGCAAACTTGCATTGAGTGTGAAGTAGGCTATATCTATAAATGAAACAGGTTTATTCTATGTATGCATAATAAATAACATTTTTAATAATTATAAAGGTTTTCATTTGACTCCCTCGCATAAAAAAAAATTGCTTGAAATTGTTATACGCCTTCTCCCGTATAATAGGACTTTATTTACATTTTACATAATAAGTAAAATGCAAGATTTAAATTTGGTGACTTCTATAACCCGAGATTCATTACAAATCACGGTTTTTTTGTGATTATATATATGTAACGGACAGCTTTCCATTTCCACCCTTAATGGTACTCCACTCTGATGCATGTAGGGTTGAACTTTTTTATTACAGGTGAAACGGAATCATAAATCCCTTATACTAAGAAAAAAATAGTGGTAGATCAGGAATATTACCTGTGGGAGTTTTCTCTGGCAGGTATTTCTCCCAAGAGTGACTGTGGGGTTAACCTGACTATGTCGGGAATGCCTCGTACTCTCTGTTTTCACATGTCCGGACACCATCTATTTAGGAGGTATATGTACTGGGGTCGAAGACCTTGGGCATAAGATAAGAAGTGTCCATTGATCCCATTAGATCAGCCGGCCAACGCATCCTCCTAAAACTGGTGGAAACACGGAGAAGGGAATGCCTGACCCCCATAGATAACTCGTCTCCCGTCATTCGGAAGGGCGTGAGAATACTATCCAATAGCCCGACCTACCTGATGCAGGTTACTTGGATTTTCCCTGTATCTCTTAAGGTGAAACACCGGGTAGGAACCTTAACCTATAGCCCGGAGGCCCTGGTTATCCCTTGGCTACCTTGCTCTACCTTCCACACCCCCATTTTAAATTCCCTTCCTATGCTATCATGCAGTCTGTTAACCCCACAAAAAATATTTAGTGGTCATTTTTACAAGTTTCAAAAATTGTTTCTCGGTCAACCTCCGTCCACCTGCTCTCTTAAAATTATTTTAATTGCCATACCGAAATCAGAAACAGGTGTTATCTAAAACAATTAGCCTTTTAGATATTAAAAAAATATATTGTTGGTCATCAAACATATGATAATCTGAAACAAACATAAAGCATGAAGTCTTTAATAATTCACTATAAGCATATTGAACAGCTTCACTTAATAGATCGATATATATTTTTTAATTTAAGATGTAATTGTTCCTGGACAAAGTATTAAAACATACAATGTACCATTTTCATATCATATCCTTGAAGCGGGTTGAAATCTATGGCTACTAAGTTCTCTGCTTAACTTCATGAAACGATTCATCCATTCCACGCCACTTTTAAAGTTGATTTGCTTTATTTTCTGCTTGTTCAGTAACACATGCTGCTAAATATTACATGGATGGTATCAGCCCTAAATTATTATTATATATCATCTCCTCTTTATTATTCATCGGTTCTGATGTCAATCATTGGGTCAACGACACAAATTAAACATCTTGTAATAACTTCACGGGGAAGTTTCTTTGACCGCTCCCACCCCAACCGCAGGAAATGGTGAATGTCAGAATTATACATACCGTGTTCCATAACGATGGTGGTTGGACAGAAAGATCTTCAACCAGTCCTGCTAGTGACATCTTGCGTGGAGAGATTAATAATTTTAACAATCGGTTTGAACATTTGGGCAGTCTTAGATTCACCATGGAACGGAAGAAAATGTTCAGATTGTTGCTCCGTGACTTGACATTAGTCCGAAAAAATACAGCTGAAAGAGGAGTGTCTAAGGACTTATAGTATCATTTTAGTAACAATTTTCACAGACTGAAGATTCTTAATACGCTACGTAAATATGATGCGGATCAAGTCAGGACTTTTTGGATGGTTTCGTATTCTTCATGCTTTCGATTCTGACTTTGGAACAAAGTCAATGGATTGAAATTAAAACTAAGCAGACGAGTGAACAGGTCAAATCATGTTTACTATACTGGGAACAGTTCACATGAAATTAACTAAAATTAATTCAACAATCTAGGTGGTATTTGGAAAGGAGAGTATCCTTTCAGATGTTAAAATGGGTGATGCTAAAATGCTGAAGCATCAACTCAGTTTGGTATAGGAGCGAGGGAATAATTCCACCAATATATCCAGGAATGGATTGGACATAGTGATACAACAATGGATTTTCAGATCATGGGATCCAACACCGTGCCATTTTCAATACTGGAACGAAGAATGAAACCTAGGACCTGCATCACCTGCAACCGATGACCAATTTACATTCCTTTTTATAAATAATTATAAACTCTTCAATCAAATATATTTACATTTACTGATAAAGTACTGCTTGAAGTTCGTGTCGCTAATTATTAGGACAAATTTATCTTTCGAAAATAAGTGAACGGTATATAGTCAAACCAAACGACTTCATTACAGAGAAGACACGTTTATTTACTACTGATAATGCCCTTTACATGTTACGTGCTTCAAAAAATATTTTGTTTGCATTTAATTGTATCGCAAACATGAGAAAATTGATATAAAAACTGGGATAAATCTGAATTATAGCAGCTAACCTATTCGAACTAGGTTTCTGCCGTCCTAGAGTTGTCATCCAGACGCTTTAAGTGCCATGTGTCGTTGGGAGCTTTTCCTTCAATTGCGCTGAGTCCTAATATTTATCCCCAATATTTATTCTGTTTCTCTTTTTATTGTTATTCTCCGTCTTTCACTTTCTCTCAAACGTCCAAAAATTCCCCGCATAACATTTCTTCCAAATACGTCTAAAGCATTCTCAACAGTAGATGACACAGTCCGCGTTTCCAGGCCGAATTTTAATAGGGGTTTAATATGTAGCACATACTTTATTATTAGTATTTTAGGACGAATTAAATTCAGAAAACAAAATGAGAATATTCAAAGACAGGCAGAGAAGATAAGGAAAGTCCAGGACAAGAATGGCTCCCCCGTAAATGCGAAACCCGCGGCCAGCGAATATTGAATATTGGTGAATACACGTCACGTGGGTGGTGCTTTTCCGTAGAGAATGGGAAAGGACAAATCGGCTGGGAGGTGACAAGGGGGTGAAGAGTCAGTGTATTTTTCAAATTAAAAGGAACTGGAGGTGAGGAGACGAGAGAAGAAGCAATGTTGTTTTGAAGTTGAAAGGAAGAGGATGTAGGCAGAGGAGAAATGCATTCAATGTTCCTTGGAAGGTGAAAGAAAGAGGACATAGTGAGAGCAAAATGAAATCAGTGTACGTTTGAAGTGGAAATAAGTAGGAAGAAGAGAGAAATACAAGTGTCGGTCGAAAGGTGTAAGGAAGTAGTATTTTAAAAGAGAAAGGAAGACGCTTCGAATAATTTGTCTATTGCACCACAAATCTGCACAACGGAATTATGATATACCAGCAAAAACTCTCTGCTGAGACGTAAACATCTTCGCCAAGAAAGAAGACTGGTTTTCCTCGTCGCTGGACGGTACAAAAAATGTCCTGTTTTCCGAATGCCGTAGTCAATCCCTGTGTGAGGAAGGGGTTGTCACAGCTTGCTGCACCTACCTGCTATTCACGAGAAATTCTCGGTATATATGGGTAGACAGAAAACAAAAATAAACTAAAGGACCTAAGAGAGTCATGCCTGGGCTGGTTTAACACAATAAACATTGTAATACCACAAATGAAGCTAATGTTTTCCTCGATAATTCTTTTTAATATTTTAAATTGCTGATTTTCAATTTGATCCTGCCAAATTTAATAAATTTGAAATCAAAATTAATGTTTAGTTTTTGTTTATTAAATGATGTGACTGATAAAACGTAGGAATTTCGCCATTATCATGCAAATACTTTTTGTAGAGATAAAATCTTTAGAGAAACATTCCTGGAAATGTGTTGAGATAGATCGGATATACGATTACTTACACGGGAAACTATTTTTCAATGAGGTACAACATAATATAAAACAATTAAACATACAAAGGTTTTAGTATTTGGTGTCAAGTATTAGAGAAACTGAAAGTGACTCAGTCATCTCAGTAAGGAAACTTCTACCATTATTCAGGACGAAGACTTAAATATACTTTGTTAGAATAAAAAGGAACATTTTGATTCATTACTGGAATTTTGCAGATCTACCTTTGTACACTTGCATTGGTTACTTAGTAAGAAATCTTTGTCGTTGATTCGAAATTTAAAATTACGCTCAAATTTTACTCCAAGTAAATGACCCAAACATTGTTACTTAGTATTAAATAATAGAATTCTGTTACAAGTTATGCTGAAACCTTTTTCAAAAAAATTCTAAATGTTTCAACTGGCCAATATCAAACAATTAGAAGAACCAGAACAGCCTCTCTCGTTTGAAAATTATCTGAATCATTCTTATTCTGACCCCTTTGCTTCATTAAAATAAATTAGTAAAGCTGTTGTCAAGAGGTGTGCGTGGGAACGCAAAGCATTACGATGTCAAGGCAAAGATTGTCCCACTAGTAAAACTTAAAGACTTGTTGACGTCACAACAGTTTTTAAATTACTTTAATTTGTATAAATGAGTATGTAAAATAAGGTCTACAGAACAATTGAAAACTTGATAACTCTAAGTAGGGGTACAGTAAACTCCGATAAGAAATTTAAAGCTTCCTGGAAGTTAATCAACAAGGTTACAGGACATCGTAATAAAGTATAAGTGAAATTAAAGGTGTAAAATTTGTGTTTATTTCATCTACGTTACAGCAGTAGATAAAATATGACAAACGTAGATCACTTTCAGTAGCTGTTGTTTACATCGTGGCGATAATTAGAGAATTTTGTTCTTCTAATACCCGAAAAAATTGTGGACTATAATTCTTAACTTAAACTTTTCTAATACTGCAGACACGAAGTTGGAACGAACTAGTACTGCTATTTCTGCTCCACTATACCTCATTATAATTCTTTTTCTGTTGGGGGATTTGCAAAAGCTTTCAAGAAGGCGCGCGTATTCAAGTAACGGTTAATTTCTTTCTTATAGTTTACCTTTAAAAAGGACATGCATAATCGACTTGTATGTATCTATAATAAAATTGTCTGTTTGTGTCTGTTTGTATGTACTCATACAAATCTTAATGAGTGGACAAGTATCGACCAACTTTGGTACACATGTTCTTTGCGACCCGGAAATCAGCATGTCGAGGTACGACTCAGCTACTACTCCTAGGGGCGCGGGTGGAGAGAGTCTAAAATTTGAATACGCAAAATCGAACAATATTTAAATGCATTCTTGAGTCAATTAATTTGAAAGTGTGTCCTCCAATACGGCTAGTCTATAATTGCAACCCCATCTATAATCAAAGGGGAGTATTCTTAGGGGTGAGGGTGGAAGGGAAAAACCTAAAAGTAAACAGAAAAGAATCCAGATTGGGCTGTAAACCGATGTGATATGAAACGCT